>ML685805.1:10328537-10378333 GCA_007922175.1 Pelusios castaneus | reverse complement strand
GGGGGGGGGGGGCTGGATGTTGTCCTGTACCGGGGTGGAGGGTGGCCTTCAAAGAAATGCTTTGAGGGACTGCGGTGTGTGGGAGGCATACACGGCTGAACTGTCTGGAGTGGAGCCCGGACATTTATCGCCTGGGACTGCAAAGCTATCATGTTCTTTAGCAGTTCTGTTTGCTCCTTCATGACGCTTATCAGTTCGTCCCTGTGTTTCTGCCTCCTCTGCTGGGATTCCTCTCTCCAGGCTCTATTCTCCCTTGCGGATTCTTGTGTTGCTTTCAGCAGGTCATTAAACATATCCTCCCTGTTTCTTCGAGAACGCCGCCTAATGTTTCTCATTCGGTCAGCTGGGGTAGACACCGGCCTTGTGAAGCTCAATTCTAATACAAAAATAACAATATAGACATTGTTAACACATAGCATAGATAGCCAATGTAACCTTCCAGTAGCACATTCCACTGGAAGGTACAGGGCGGTCAACACACTACGCTGCGCTGAAGCAGACAAGGTACATTCTAATAGACGGCTTACCGGGGGCTAAGAATCGGAAGAGGGCACACAGATGGAACCCAATATCCCTCTCCTCAGAGTGCCCCTTCCATCTAGAATACATCTCCTACATGCCGCCGGTAGCAGGCCGGGACCGTATGCTGCTGCACTGTGTGCTGCCATGGTTCCCAGGGCTGTGCTTTGCAGCTGGAGAGGCAGAGTGTCTGTCTTTGGGAGCGCAGACACAAACGCTCTCCCATCTAACCTGAGTATTAGGCTCTGGAGGTACATCGAGGAAACCTTTTCTGACCTAAATGCAGATGATTATTTTACAATCACTGCTTGTATTGATGCCCTGCTAATGAATGCAGAGTAAATAGCGTGCACAGCGGGGACCCGCAAGCACCCCCACCCCAGACAATGATATTTTAGCAGGAGCAGAGCTGAATGAAGGAGAAACTTACCTGAACCCCCCTCTGCCGCCTCAGAGAACAAGCTGCAGTTCAAGCCTTGGGTGGACGTCTCAGCGGGGCTGCTGAAGAGCTCCTGGCTACACGCGGTTGCGCTTTCCTCCGTGTCATCCTCCATCTCCTCCTCCTCCTCCTCCTCAACAACGTCCTCATCCTGCTCGGCTCTGGCAATCACCGGACGAGGAGGGGCTGAAGTGTCCACGGGACTTTTGGCAGTGGTTGTGGGGTCCCCGCTGAGGATGGCTTCTATTTCCTTATAGTACCTGCATGTTGCAGGCGCTGATCCGGAACGGCGGTTTCCCTCCTTCGCTCGGTGATAGGTAATTCTGAGCTCCTTCACCTTTGATCTACACTGCACTGTGTCTCTATCATGCCCTCTCTCTGACATGGCCCGAGAAATTATGCCAAATGTGTCATAATTCCTCCTGCTGCCGCGTAGCTGCGCCTGCACGGCGGACTCTCCCCAGATGCTGATCAGGTCCAGCACCTCTGCCGTGCTCCAAAGGGGTGCGCGTCTTCCACGGCGGGCCGCCATTGCTACTGATGATCGGAGCACAAACACACTCCACGAGGAAGAGAGCAGGAAGTGAAACAGACTTGAAATTTGAAAATCCCGGGAATAAGTTCGGGGCAGGGCGGGGACAGTTTCGTCACGGCCACAGAGCGGGTGGGGGGGGGGAGACCAGAGAGGACGACTTGGGAATGCTGGGACAGTTCCGGACTCCAGTCAATGCGCGGTAAGCGTACACACGAGCTCAAACGCGCAATATATGATCCGCAACAGCTGTTACCACTCTCGTCGGAGTGGTTGTTGGATTGCGCGACAACAAGGCACTTAACGCGCAAGAGCCCTGTTGCACGTGTGTACGCCGTTGTTGCTATCGCGCGGTAATGAGCTTTAATGCGCGATAATCTGATCGTGTGTACAAGGCCTTAGTCAATAGGTTTAATCAGCATGTATGAATCTCCACTCCAGTTGAAAGTTACTTCTTCCTCCTTTGTTTCCTGACTGTACTGTTAATGGAGAACTCTGTCTCAGCTGTAGGAAGTGGAGATGTGAAGCCCTCTCCGGGCCCTGAGGTGGACGAGGAGCAAGGGCGAGAACTGAAGGTGGAGGGTGGCTTCTCAGTACCAGTTGCTGAAGGACAATCGGTGACCAAGGAAACACCCGGGAAGCCAGGAGAATCGCTGCCAGAGAGCTTGGGGGCTCAGAGCGGAGTCTCAAAGAAGAGAGTGAGTACGTCTGAATGTGCTGGTGCAGACTGTGTGCTGTGCAGAGACCTTGGGGAGTCTTCACATTTCCCTGCAGTACTGGAGTGGGTAAGGTCGCAAGGTACCAAGTACCGTAGTACGATTCAAGCAAATAACTCCTCTGCTTTCTCCTTCATTCATGGAAACGCTGGCCCCTTTTTGCTGACGTTCTGGAACCACTAACTGCATTTTTTTTTTTTTAAAGAAAAGCTGATTTATATTCTAACACCATAAATTTTGTAGCAAATGGTCTCACTGTATGTAGCTGAGATCCTGAATTATACAGATACTCCTAGTAATATTTGTCCTGTAATAACAGAAACAATACATGAATCCTGGAAAGCTTTACAGTTATCATCTGTCTAGAATCAACACCTGCTTCTTAGGAGGTATGTCCGCCAATGCTGTGCGTTAGGCTGGTCTACACTAGAAACCTTTGGCAATTGCTTAGGGTTTTGATTTTCTTAATTTTTTTTTTTTACAACATTTGTGTACCAGCAAATGCCTGAGATTAGACATCCTTTTGCTGGCCAAAAAATGCTTTTGCCAGTTTAATTTATTTTCTTCAGGGAACCGGTAGGAGCTGTACAAACAAAAGCACTCTTGCTGTAAAAGGTTCAACTGGACTAGAAGGGTAGAGCAAACCCTTTCTTGTGTGGACAGGGCTTCAATGGTAGATTCTCTCTTATTGCCGAAAGCTTCAAATGCTTTGGAATACGTGTTTCCAGGGTTACCCGGGTTTTAAACGATCTCTTACTGCAGTTTACAGTGGTGCCAATCTGCTCCTTTCTTCAATGGTGACCCCCAGTACTGGTAGCTTTATTAAGTTTCAAAAGATTCTAAATGAGATCCTGGTAAAAAACCCAACGTACCATTCTTAGTTCCAGTTTTCACAGAATCATAGGGCTAGAAGGGAGCGCGAGAATCCTCTCATCTAGTCCTCTGCCAAGATGCAGGATTTGCTATGTCTGAACCAGCCAAGACAGATGGCTGTCAAGCCTCTTTTTGAAAACCTCCAGTGAAGAACCTTCCTAGGGAGTTTTGCATGAGTTAAAATCTCTTACAGATACAGAAACTTTACAGTTATTACCATAATCAGCTTTTCCTAATTCTAATTTACATTTTATGGCTGCTTGTCTGTAATTCTTGGAATGTGTTTCATGATGTAAACATTGATCCAAAATTATTAATACCTCAAACAGTACTTAAACAACAGTAGGCAATAAAGTATTGTATGAAATATCAAATGCCAGAATACATGCGAAGGGATGAACAGGGAACTTATTTTGTAATATGATTTGGGCAGAAATATCTATAGTTACGCATTTTTGCTGCAGGCATAGTGTGTTCCCTGGTTTTTTTTGGTTATGGAGGAAGAATACGTGTGTGTGGTTTGTTTACACCGGTCACCTACCATGCTGTGATTTTGTGTGCAGGTAGGTGAATGTGATGAGAACAGGTGAACAAGTTTCACTGAGATCTGTGAGCTGCCCAGTTAAAACCTGGGTTTTCTGTGATGCTCAGAGAGGAATATACCAGCAGGGTAAAATTCATTCAGTGCAGAGTATGACCCACAGGGCTAGCCTGCTGGTTGGCTTTCTTATATCCTGCCTATTTGTTTTATTTTAATTTGTTTGGTTTATGCTATTATGTTTGGTTGTAATGCATGGAACCCATAAGCCTGTGTCCTGCATGATTAGCTTCAGCACGTTTGCATAAGTCTGGTGCACAAGGGTTGTGACTTTTCTTGTAGATAAATGGCTTAACACAGTCACCCCTTAGATTTTGGGAACTAGATGTCAGTCTGGTTTCTGTAGGAATTGCAGTGCTAGATTACTTGTATAGGCTCTCCATCTCCTAATGAGCAGCAGGTGGAAAATCGGACTTGTCTCAAGTAGGGAAAATAGAAAAATACTTTTTAAAAAGATCACCCATTCCATAAACTAAAAATGTAAGCTGCAACGCCCTCCTCCCCCTGGAAAATGTATGGCTCATCCCAGACTGACAGCTAAATGCTGAGTAGTAATTGTATCTCGCTGCCTAGTCCTGATCTCTTGGAAAGTGAAGCCATTTTTCAACAGAGAGTAGAAGCTGCAAGCGGTGTAGAGCGGAGTGAGTTGGATGGTGCTAATCCCCTTTCCAGAAAGAGGAGAAAGGAGAAACAGACCAGTTTGAAGATAGCAGCCCATATCCTACAAGCCCTCAGCAGGTAGTTCTCTTCTGTGTGGAGCAGCCTAAGCGAGCGTATTGCCCTGAAGCCCCAGTCACTAGCACAGGTGTCTGTTCCGGTGGACAGCTGGATATGAGCCTGAAGTGTGTGAGCTTAAAAACTGCTGACTGCCGTTTTCTGATTGGTCCTTGCCTGATGCACTGGGCGGAGCAAGTGCATCTAATTCACGAGTGAATCTGGAACCAGTCTAGGATTGTCCACTTCTGCTCACAGTCTCTGTGCTGGCAAATGAGGCAGACAGTTTTGTTTCTCTCCTTCCATCAAATCCATAAACCCGTCCCTCCTGGAGCTTAACATGGCGCTTTGCGAACAGCTGCCTATTCCTGTCCGCATTCACCATTACTCTCCCGCTGTGGTTTGTGCTTGGCTGTCTGCGACACAGCTGTGTGGTCTTCGGAGTGACAATCGGCCGCAGGAGGTATGAAGAAGACCTTTGAGTTTCTTCCCACCTGCCCCAATTTAAAACCAGCAAATGTGGTGAATCCAGCCTTGGCTTGATGATTTTGGGTGGCTGTTGAGTGAGGGAGCAAGCAACTTAGTTTTGGACGGGGTCATAAGAGGATTCTGAACCAAGAAGATCCAAGCTTCAGGGAAACTCCAAAGACAACCCCCTCACTTTCAGCCAGTTTGTCCTTTCCATCCCTCCAACACTCCACGCCCTTTTATCTCACCAGAACCATTATTGTGTGGTGTGGAAATTGACCCTTTCATTTCACATTCTCAGTTGGGGGCATTAAGCAGAATGAGTAAAATTCTTGAGTTGAATAAGAGTGAGAGATCCAGTGCTGTTCTGCAGTCACAGAATTTAAAACTCTTCTAAGAATTTTCTTATTAGATTTGGTTTCTTTATCAATAAGAACAGGAAGCCTTTCCTGCCTACGCACATCTCCCTAGCTACGTTGCCTGGACCCTTGAATTCCCCTTTCCCGAGGAGTGAAATATGTTAGTCAATCCAGTCAGCTGTCATAATGGAGCAAGCAGGAGGCTGGGAGGGAGGGTTAGACAGTGTCCTTTTCAGAGTATAATATTATTGTACATTTTATATAGAACTTTTCATTCTGAAGATTTCCCCTAAAGACCTTCACAAACTGTAGATACAGGGCTCCTTTCCTCATCCACTGAAATGCAGCAACTTCTGGACTGGAAAAAGATGTGAAATGTAACACTGGTTCTGTACCGAGAAGAGGTTAGGACATGACGTAAGGAAGAGTAAGGTATCCACTTAAAACTAGGAGGGTCCTATCTACTGATAATATTTTTAAATAGTTCACACAGAGCATTTTCTTTCTCTCTGAACTAAGGTAGGATTTTATTTTTCCTCCCACTTTCCCCAGGGCTTTAAAATCAGAAGTGACTGCACAAGCAAGGCCGTTTTAGGGGCTGGTTGGGTGTGGCAGAGAAGGAGTAGTTACGGCTCTGCCTAGGCGGGGGAAGGAGAGGATTGAGGGCGCACTGCTTATGTTAAGGGAAGCAGTGAAAACAGGGTTTCTCCACTGTGAGTAAGCCAGTACGTGTGTGTGTGTTTTTTTTTACTCCCCTACGTAGAAAAAGAAAAAGAAGAACAAGACTAAAAAGCATCCTTCCGACTCTGGGCTGCAGGATTCCGTGACCTCTGTAAGTTCAGCACCGTGTAGTCTGGACTCCTCTTTGAGCACCGAATTGGCTGGTATAAAACATCCGGTACAAGAAAGCCAAATCCAAGGGGATGAAGTGGCCAGAGCAGAGGCTGATATGTCTGCCTGTCCCGAGGAAAGTCGGATTAAAAGTGACAGTTCGTTATGCCCCTTGGGAAATGAGCATCAACACCCAACAGCGATTGCGAAAGACAATCCCAGCCCCAGCAGTGAGATGAGCCACCCGTCAGTGCAGAATAGTACCAGCGATGAAGCTGCTCGGCCTGCAGGCTCCGAAACCACTGGGGAGAAGATGGAAGATGGACGTTCCCAAAGTGAGGGACAAAGGGCCAGAGAAAAGACAGGATTTAACAAGAAGGAAAGTGAGAGCAACTCTGCTGAAGTTGACCAGCCTGCAGGAAATCTGTCCGACACCCAGACTTCAGGGGGAGGCAGAGAATCACTGGCCTCTAAGGAGGCGCGGGAGAGAGCATCCTTCGGGTGTTGCTCTGATACAGAAGCATCTGAGAGTAAGGGTTCAAGTTCTCATGCAGACCATCGAAGTCAGGAGAGGAAGGTCTTTTCTGAAGCTGAAATAACACCACGCAGCAGAGTTGAAGAAGACAGCAAGCAGCAAGGCAGTGCTCCGATTTCCAAGGTAAAGTGCTCATATAAAGACTCTAGCAAGCATCTGATTATGCTGGGATGAGTTTCCTTCCTTTCAGCTTTGAAACGGTTATTGCAGTAAAATGAAGCCTGTTCGTTTCTGCTGAGCAGCCTGGAGAGGTGGGTAAGCAGGAGGTGCTTTGCTGCATTTTGCCAGTCTGCACAGGCATAGCCTAGATCTGCGAACACCTCTGGTCACCTTTGGTTCCTTCCAGGCATGGAACATCTGCCCTTCGTACCGGAGTAAGCGTGCTGTAGTCGTCCGAGTGCATCCATTGCTGGGTGCTTTACTAAACCATCTAGGGGCTATAAGCCTCCTTCTCCCCTCTCCAGAGCCCACCTAGAGCTGAGCTTCCTCTCTTTGAGCAGCACTTCATACAGTGAAATGAGCGTAACTTTCTACACTGCTCTTGCCAGTTTTCTCTCTGTTGTATTGAACCATGTAGAATTATTCAGTTGCCCAGAATCCCTGCCCTTTTGTCCACCACAGCCTGAAAAAGAGGTTGTTTTGAGCTTAATCTTGTGGCCCACCCTACACCACGCCCCAGTATCTCACCAGTGCTCAATAGCACACACACTACAGAAATGGGGGTACATTGCCTACCGTGCCTTCATTCTGCTGGTTTTACACCTCCTCTGAATATAGGGTGCAGTCCAAGAATGGATCTGTTGAAATCTAGATTTCTGTTTTGTATTTTCTCTTCCTTTATACCGCCTCCTCCAAGAACCCACTACATGGTGAGTTGTGCCAGCCAGAGTTGGGTAGATTAGATTCCATATAAAATTTGTTCAGAGCATGCTTGCAGTCCTGGCTGTTAGATTGATCAGGAGATTCACCATCATTTCCTCTGGCTGGGGAGCGAAGGGCTGAGTGGTCTTTGGAACTGAACCTTGTTCGGGTGCAGAACACTAGACAGGCCCAGCTGAATAAGTCGAGAATTGAATTTTTCATGCAACATCGCACTTCAACTCTCTCCTGTCATCTTGGGCAAATCCTGCTGCTTTCTATTAAATTAGTTTCTTTGCGGTTCTCTGCTCTTGATTCATTCTGAGCGTTTATGTCACAGGGCGTGGAAGGAGAAGCCAAGGGGACACCTGAAGAAATAGAAAAGAAGACAAATCAAACAAAGGCATCTGAGGCTCCTAGAAAAGATTATGCATCTGCTGCGTCAGGCAGTAGGAAGGACAAGAAGCAGCAGAAAAATCAGGAAACCAGTGCAAGTAAAATTAAACCAAGGTACAGTGTGCTGCTGCCTGTTTTTTAAATGCTATTGCAAGCAATGAGGACCAACCAGTAGCTGCTCCTGGGTAATGTTAAGTGGGCACTCTTCCTTTTCAGCACAGACTAGGCTTACAATGAAAGCTTCCTAGTTCTGAATTATTCATACTGTTTCAAGTTAAATGGCTGATTCTTTTGGGTGGAGTTTTCTGGTTTTGCGATACAATGGAGCGGTGCTGATGGGAGGGGTTCTCCTATCAGTAGGTAATCCTCATCCCTGGGAGGCAGTAGCTAGGATGGGAAGAACTCTGTGTAACGGCTGGTCGCTTTAACTGCATTGCTCAGAGCAAAGTAGCCGGTTCGTTTAATTTTCTGTTGTAGACCAGCCCTTGTATTCAGTGAGGTGGAAAGATACAAGAACCTTGTTCCAGATGGGAGGAGCTACAGAAGAAAGGGCTCTCTCACCAGCAGAGGTGAGAATACAGAGAGGAGGCAGTTGCTAAATAAGCAGTTAACAAGAAGATAATTAGAGAAAAACAGCATCTGAGAAGGAGGCAGGAAGTGGGTCCATGGAGAGAGCGGCAATAAGCAAGCCAGTTTTTTAACTGGACTTTTCAGTAAAACCAATAGGGAACCAGTGAAGTTGCTTGAGAAGTGGTGATCTGTGATCAGGTTTCCTGGTACAAGAAAGGGAGTGAGCCGTAGCATTACTCTACACATGCAAGAATCGAGAATGCGGACTTGTCCCGCCCAGATAGAAGTGGCTGCAGTTGTCTAGGTGAGAGCGGATGAAGGCACTAGCAACTATTTCCATCCAGTGGGTCTCTAGCTTTTTGTATTGGTCAACCTTCTGCACAGCAAGCCTCTGAGTGTGACCCCCTTAGAAATTAAACCCACAGTTTTTATATTTAACACTGTGTTAAATGCTTATCATGAATTTACCTTTTCTCCCTGCTTTTGGCTGGGCTCGGAGCTCACAGCTCTGCAGGTGGCTGGGCTTCAGGCTGACAAGCCCATGCCTGGCTGGCTTCAGGCTCACAGCTCATGACCCCACATAACCGTGTTGCAACCCTGTGATGGGTCATGACCCCCAGTCAAAGCTGTGGCAAACACCAGCATTGTTGTAGTTGGATGGTGAGCAGAGCACAGGTGATGTGGGAAGGAGAAATAGGTCAGTGTCAAGAATGAGGCAGAGCAACGGAGAGATACAGGTGGTACGAATGTTATTGAGATACAGATGGTACGACTGTTATTTGAGAGGCTTCTTCATCAGAAGTTGTTTTTTCTGTAATTCGCCGGAACAATATTTTTGCATCCAAAATGTGGATATATAATTACTGGTGTACAATCAGAGGTTGCATCTCAGACTGTTTCCCATCTGACGGTGTCCAGGTAGGGTACAGAAGTGTGTTCTTCTGGCTATAGAAAATCTTATTCCTAACTTTTGTCTTCGTAAGTAATGATCACTTTGGTAGGGGAATTCTATTATTGGCCTTCAAATCTGGCCACGTATGGAGGAGTCTTTGGGGTCTGCATTGAAACTGATGTTAACGCAACTCCTGGAGCTGGCTACAAAAGAAGCAAAGAAACGTTGGCTGTCTTGCATTCATGTTTTTTAAATTACACGACTGATTTAAATAGCACTTTTAACTCTTTTTTCCTTCTGTCATTATAGTCAGGTGAATCTTGGAGAGGGTGTCACGGTGTATTTCCATGCAATATTGTCTAAAGACTTTAAGCTAGATCCTAACAAGCATAAAGTGTTCATCAGGGCACAAGGCATTTCAGGATATTTGGATTGGAAGGACAACATCTGTGAATTGGCCTGCACAAAGTAAGTACCTTTCTGTAAATTCCAACACTGCTTAATTTTAATTCAGGCCTCTTAATTTAACTATCTGCCTCACAATAAGACGAAAGCAACAGATACAGCTGTGTTGTCGCCGGCCTAGCTGTTACAGGTTTTGCAGTGGCCCTGATTAGACTTGGAAAAAAGATACTTTTAAAGTCAAATGAGCAAAGGTGGCAACCCTTCACACCGCATGTAAATGCAGATTAACAACTTCACAGTCCTGGTACTTGGTGTTAAACTGTGTCTCTACTAAATGTTGGGGGTGTCTACGCCTATATTACAGACAGGAGGGGGGACAGAGCGGGAGATGTGATAGGTCTTAACTTCAGTAAGGTTTTTGATACTGTCTCGAATGACCATCTCATAAACTAACGATAGAAATACAGCCTAGATACCCCCTAAGGTGGGTGCAGAACTGGTTGGAAAACGGTTCCCAGAGAGTAATCATCACTGGCTCCCAGTCAAGCTGGAAGGGCACGTCACGTGGGACCCCAGGGATTGGTCCTGGGTCTGGTTCTGTTCAATGTCTTCAGTCATTTAGGTAGTGGCATGGAGTTTGCAGACGATGCCAAGTTGGGAGGGGTTGAAAGTACTTAGGAGGGTGGGGTTAAAATTCAAAATGAACTGGACAAACTGGAGAGCTGATCTGAAGTAAAGGGATGAAACTGAATAAGGAGATGCGGGTATAATTTTAATCCCCCCCATCTAACATTGGTGGTTTGGGTGCTCTAGTATTTGCTATCCTCCCTATGTCTGACTTGCCTCTTGTCCTAGCCGCCACTGTTAAACTGTTTTGCACTGAACAGGGATCTGGGAGAGCATGGACTGCTCATTGATGGCTGTGTAACTCTATCCAAGGACAACATAAATAAATACATTCCCTACAAATATTTTATTTCACGGGCCAAGAAGGGAGAATATGAATTCATTTACAAACTTGCACCAGATGGAGTATTTGTGAATCGCGTTTTATTTATACGACCTGATTATCTCCACTCGGGAGGTAAGGTGATTTCCATAGTGCTGAGAATCGAGTCTCCATCGTAATTTATGTATGGTTCGATATATTTGCCAGACTGTGCTGATGTGGGTCAGTCTTATCAGGGACACCCAGGCAAAAAGCCTATGTGAAAAGCTGGGGAATTAAGCAGAAACATGGAGAGAGACTTGGATGTAATCATCTAACATAAATGATTGGCACATTGGACAATACATTATATCAGTATGTATGTGGTATTTATTTGCTAATCTGTCCTGCTGCCTTAAGTGCCAACATCCCAATGAAACGTCACTTCAGATGTGACGGACTCGATCCACGGGGCATCAATGGAATTGTTTTGTCTGATGCACCGTTCGCTATTAATGAGGAGATTTGTGTTACTCTAGTGTCTAGAGGCCCTAGAGGGGCCTCACCATGCAAGTGCACAAAGAGACAGTCCCTTCCTAGAGGAGCTTAAGGTGTAAATGGAGAAGTCACAGAAAGGTGGGTGGGGGGGACGGAAACGTGCACAGTAGATGGAAGTGACCTGGGGCCAAGCTGGGAACAGAACTCAGATCTCTGTATCTCACTCGTGTCCTGTCCACTGCCTGTACCCTGCTGGTCTGCTGCTAGTATGTGAGGCATAAGGGAAACTGAAATGTCTGACAATGTGAGAGTTTAAAAACTGCTATGCATTCTTCTTTTAATTATTAGATTGGCATCAGTATGATGATATAGTATGTACTAAACCTTCTGAGGACTGGCTGAGGCGCTTTAAGAATTTGGTCGGATGGTCTGATAGCAAGGAAGACATTCAGAGAGGCAAGCGGATAGCAGCAAAAATTATGCTAGAAACCATCTTCAGCATCCTCACCACGTGGACTGACATCAATATGCGCAACTTTCACAACCAGTTGAATCAGTTTTACATAGTGACCAGGAAGCCAATGGTGCACGAGGGATGGCCGAAGGAATGGCATTTGCTGGAGTTTGGAGAAAAGCAGGTATTCTAATTGCATTTGGCAGCCAATTGGGGAAGATGTTGAAATTGTTATTAAATTTGTGATTTTAACTTTCCTGTTGAGATCCTTAGTCTCTTCTGCTGCCTCTGGTGGAGGGAATGGATCATTTTCTGTTGGGTGATGAGGTGAATTGTCTCATGGACTCACAGGACAGGAAGGGACCTCAGAAGGTCATCTAGACCAGTCCACTGCAAAGTAAAAGAAGTGCTTGCAGGCAAAGGGGTGTCTTTCAAAATTAGAAGTCAAATCTTATTTAGGAAAATAGAAAAGAATAGACTCTGGCAAGTGAGTTGTAAAAATATTAATTAAGCAGGCCAAAAAAAAAAATTTGAAGAGCGTTTAGCAAAAGACAATAAGGGCTTGTCTACGCTCAGGGGTAACCTGACAATCCTTTGTCATTCAGGGTTGAAAACCCTTCTCCCCACCCCTGAGAAGTACGAGTTTTGCAACCATGAGTGTGAGTGTAGCCGTGTTTTGTCAGCGGGAGAGGGTTCTCTTGCCTACGTAATAAAACCACTTCAATGAGCGGCGGCCGCTGTGTCCGCAGAAAGCATCTCCCACCAACATAGCACTGTCCATGTTCATGCTTGTGCTGGAAAATGCATCCTTGTGGAGGTGTTTTTCACACCCAGGGTGAGAAAGTTTTGCTGGCATAAAGAGAAGTGCAGACAAGGCGTTGTAAAGGACTGTGTGGATGAAATATATGCTTGGGACACCGTTGTGATAACTATCTGAGGAGTAGTGGGAAAGACAAATGCTCAAGACAGCTGGATTACATCTCTTCCCCCTTCCTTTGTTTCAGGTGCAGGAGTTAATGGTGACGTACTTGAGAAAAGTAGCTGAGCCATTTTTTGACCAGAACGGTGCAAATGCTTCACATAAGGACGTGACGGTGAAGAGCAGGCTGGGGCTGGGGCTGATCAGTGTTCTGTTGGGTGAATACTACCATCTTCCGACACACAAAGAGGACCTGAGTCGGGTATGCAGCCTCCTCTGTTTGGAGCAGAAGCCACGAGAAGGCCTACTTCATGAAATGAAGGATACCAAGGCAGTGTTTTCCGTGATTCCGTGGTAGGTATTTTATTTGTTTTGGGGTGAAGGGGTGGCACTTAGTGGATGTGTGTATGATGGGACTTCTTACAGTCACTGCTCCGTGGCACCTCCTTGTGGCTCTTGGTGGAAGGGACGGGGACGACTAGCTTTGCCACCTGGGACAGTTCAGGTGGCCCACTCCCCTCTGCCTGGTCTGTGCCACTTCCCCCATAGCTGGTAGGGGAAAATCTTGGATCCACTCCAGGTACCCTCAGTCCTGCAATTCTGTGCTTTACTCTTCCAGCCCTCACTACTCCTTCCTTGCACTGTTTTCTGCTCTCCCTTTACAACTTGAATCAAGGAGGGCAGCCGCAGGTTTTCTCCCCGAACCTGACAACTTCCTCTCTTTAGCGATCCTGCCCAACTCCTCTCCACAGCTGGACGTCATCTGCAGTTAGACCCTATTTCTCCCCAAGTTCCTCCAGGTGCAGCCCAAGATTCTCAGCCTAATTCACCCCCGCAGGCCTTGGGTGGGGTGGACACCCCATCACCGTGTGGAATGACTAGACTTCTGAAAATATTTTTCACCGGTGGCAGCCATTAACTATGTGCGTTCCTTTCACACACTTCTCCTCTGGATCGGGTGGGAGAGTCAGCGAGGCATGCCGAAGAGTCACGCGGTGGTATTTTTAATAAAACCACTGACTTGCTGATTCCCTTGGGGCTCTTACAGATCTGTCAGTCAGCATGGAGCTTTTTTTGGTGTGGAAAGGGCTTCGGAGTTGTGGGGAGTTTGGAGAGAGGGCGTCTGAGCCAGGGCCTATGGCTGTGAGCATTGAGAACCATTTGTACTACAATGGTGCGGCCCACTCCCAAATCCACCCAGGATTTGGTTGCAGAATGGAGGAAATTTGGGACAGACTAAAACCATTTTACAGACGGCCTGAACATGGTTTGGAAGATTTCTTTACCACCTGATTAGGTTCTGCAGGGCAGTTTTCTCCCTCTCCCCATTTCTCAGCGTTTGTTGTCTGTGAAAGTCCTTTGAGGGTTAGTTGGAAGATTTGTTTGTTTCTTAACTGCCTTTGCCAAATCGTGTATTGCTCAACCACTGTCTTTAAACATTTCCCACTGAGGAGCATGCTAGCCCCATCTCTTCAAGCTGGCACTTACTGCGGGAGGAGCTCCAAATAGTTACGCTGCCTGGGGACCCGTGTAGTAAAACCGTGCCCCTATTTTTCAGTTATAATTTTGGGACAGGAGGTGTCAGTTCCCACAGCCATGATTGCATCAGCATATTTTGTGACCTGAGAGACAAGTAAAATCACCGCGTCTTTCCAATCCTTTACTTGTGCGCCCATTCTGAGCCAGGGCTGCAAGCTGATGCAATAAAATGGTATTCAGAACTGTGTACTCGCTAAGTCAGCCTCGCTGGTACTTTTACTTTTGTGCCCAAAACTGTGACAAACGTGCTCGTTAGCTGTTCGGAACATGGCTGATCTCTTATCCATTCTAGCATGAAGCAATACTTAACCCACTTGTGCCAGAGATGCATCGATGAGCCTGTTGACCAGTGGGTGTGGACCCTCCCTGTTCTGCACGTCTTCTCTGCTTCCTTTGACCTGGACGAATGCTTGGTGGAGAGTAATCACCTTAAGTCTGAAGAGATCTGGGCAGGACTGGAAGGCCTTCCATTCATTGAGTTCAGGAAAAAACAGGAGGAGTCTAATAGGAAGTGAGTTTCCAGAGCTCCTTGGTTTTTGTTGTGTTTTGAAACTGATAGTGTCCCTATTGCTTAAAACTCTTGCTTGTTCTGCTCAGTTAGCTTAACAATTTGCTAATCCCCTTGGGTTACGTGGAGTATACGAACACACCTTTTCATTTTTATTAATGTCTTAGGCTGAAAGTCTGTAAGTGCACTTTTATCATATGGAAGAAGGCAGAGTATTTGCATTGTATGCATGCATTGAACTGAAGCTTGTAAGCTTGGTGATTGCAATATATAATATTTGTGGGTGTTGAGAAATCCCCCTTAGGTTCTTCTGTCATGGCTGCTTTAAATCTTGCGTGACAGAAATATAATCTAATAGAGAGAGATCTTAATTTTTCAGCGGATTTCTTTACTTTAATATTAAAATCAAGCATCATAAATGAACATCTGTAACAATTTCAGATGCTTTTTCTTGAGTTCTAATTAAATAAAAAGACGTACAAGAAATAAAACTTTGCGTGAGCTCTTTTGGACCCTTTAAGATTGTGAATGTAACTGCAGTGCCTGCTGGGAATGTGTGGGTTTATTTAAGTGCTGACTGTCTGACATCTGACTGTCCATAATAGTGTAAACAGGATTCTGCTGATGTGACATCTCCAAGATAGGGGAAGAGAAGCCATGCTCTGTCCTGCCAAGGGCTGGAAACACGGCACTGTCCCTGTTGAACTGGGTGCCAGGGTGGTCAGTCCCGGATCTGAGCAGATTCTCCCTGCTAGTGTGAGAAGTTAAGAGCTGTTTAAAATTTCTGCCTTGTAGAGCACTAATAGCTAGATCCTGTCTCCCATCCCTCAGGCCTTTTATATTGCTCTAGTGCCAGGAAGGACCGAGACTAGCCCCCAAAGGAATTTCATTGGTGTGGGAGCAACATGGAACTGATGTATGCAGCCCATTGCTGAGGTCTTTGTCAGCGCCCAGCGTGGGGGTTTCCAAGGCGGGGAGTGGCTAGAGCTCTGTGTGGTGCGGCAGCTAGTAAGTGTTCAGTAAGGGCTGCCGTAAGTTAGAGCACCTCGCTGGAATCCCAGCCCAGAGTCTGGTCAGATGTGAAAGTAGCTGGTTTTGGACAGCGTGTGTGTGTATGAGAGGTAGATCCCCTTTTAATTCTCCATAACATCAGGTGTGACTGTGGACGGCACGTTTCCAAAGAAGATCTCTTTTGGTTACAGTTTTCTGTGTGGTGTCCCAATCTTCTGTTCATTTTACAGTCTTTTCTCCCCCCTCCCCTTTTTCTTTTTTTCCCTCCCTGTTTATCAGGGGCCTCCTGCAGCTAATGAAAAGAAAGAGGCACTTGATGGAAGTAGACAGAACTCTGGTCAGGGCGTGGATCAGCTTGCTGCCTCTGGGGGACTTGGCAGAATTTTTGACTGATTTTTCTGTGGAACTGTTGGACTGTCTTCTAGGAATTTATCACAGGTTGCAGAACACCAGCATTACATTGCGCACTTGGGAGGTTTGTCTTCTAACTATTTTAACGATCAAGTCAATAACATCAGTGAGAACTAGGCACCCAATCTGCTGAGGAGCTTTTGAAAATCCCACTAGTCAGTCATTTGCTGCTTTTGAAACATAACTATTTTTAGAACCTACCTCTGACTGCTTTACTGGGAGTCATTCCTGGCTTGTATGGACTAGGACATAAAAGGTTTGGAGAAGACTATTTTCTTAGAATATTGACTTTTTCTGCCAGTACTCATGATTTCAAGTGGGTACTGAGTATCTAGCTAGAGCGTGGAGCAGATCTGCTCTTGATAGATTATTCTGAATCTGACTGTATCATAGTGACCCATAGGTCAAATTTGAATGTCACAGGCCACCTTTGGATGTGTTTCTATTTTTATTCCATGTCAGTGCTGTTTACAGTACATCTTCATTCATGTAATAGGACAGTGAATAAAATAGTGTAGAAAACTTAGATTTACAGATGTAAAAGATGCAGTGTGGGCAGAAATAATAATAATCTTGGACCCTCTTTGGTGTTGCAAAAATGAGTGGGAATTGGACCCCAATTTGTGAACAATAATTTGCGGGTTTTAACAAAGAAAAGTGTTACAGGAACAGGTGAGGTTAACAATAGTGAGAGTACCTAACTTTTACACGACACTTTTCATTCGTAGCTCTTAGAATACTTTGCAGATGAGGAGCCTGAGGCACAGAGATGGGAAATAATAAAAGGAATAGAAAACCTGACCTGTGAGGAAAGTTGAGAAAAGTGACCTGTTTAATCTTAAGACGAGTGAGAGGCGACCTGATAATTGTCTTCAAATAAAGGGCTTTTATAAAGAGGAGAGTGGTCAATCAGTCTCCATGTCCACTGAAGATAGGACAAGGGAAAAATGGGTGTAATCTGCAGAAAGGAAAATTCGGGCTAGATACTAGGAAAAACTTGCTAACTATAAGGGGAGTTGAGCTCTGGGATAGGCTTCCATGGAGGTCATGGAGTCCCCATCATGGGAAGCTTTTTGGACAAACACCTGTCAGGGATGGTCCAGGCGTTCTTGGTCCAGCCACAGTGCAGGGGTCTGGATTTCATGAGGTCCCTCCCACCCTGGCATTTCCGTGATTTTAGTCTGTGAAATGACTTGTCCCAGGTCTGATAGCAGTCTCCATGGTCCCAGCCCAGCCCTCTAACCTCTAGGCCATATTGCCGCGGGTACTAGTGAGTGCTCCTTTGGAAGTCAGAAGAAAAGGTGAAGTTTTATTGTCACACTTTTAATGCAAACTTCTAAATCTACTTCTTCCTCCTTTCAATTTACCATGTGGGTGTAATTAAAAAATCAGGGGCCAGCTTTTTCAATAGTGATGAGTAATCTCGGGTGGTTCGATTTTTATATGCCGAATCTGAGAAACCAGAAGGAGCCAGATGTGCGGAAGAGTGATGCTTAGAGCGTTCTGAAAACCAGGCCCCTTCAAGGGTTCTGAAATTGGACACCCAAATCACTACTGATTTTTGAAAATCCCTCCAGGATATTGAATATGTATTGTGTCTGTGGTGGTGATGATGATGATTTGGATAAAATGAAGCCTGTAAACCTATATCTCTTTTCTGTATTTTCTGCATTTACAGTTTTCTGGGTTCATTTGAGGACAATTGCTAATTCTGCGGTTTAATTTTTGTGCCTTGCTTTTCCAGGTGCTAGAGAAACTCTTAAAAATGCTGTTGCATGTTCTGGATAAAAACCAACACAGGTAAATGAAAGGCCTCTAACTTTTCTTAAAGCCTAATTCATCTTTTCTCTTAGGCTACGTCTACACTGGCAAGTTAGTTCGAATTAAGGAGGCTTGATACGAACTAACTAAAGCCATGGCTACACTAGGCTTTAATTAGTTCGAATTAAGGAAGCCCTTAATTCAAACTAATAAATTTGAATAGAGTATTCGAAGTAAGGGTTAATTCAAACTAGTTAGTTCGAATTAACCAATGTGGCCATGTTAGTTCGAACTAAATGGCCCAATGAATTCAATGCAAATCGCTAATTCGAACTAAGCAAGTGCCATGAATGGCACTTGCTTAGTTCGAACTAATTTTTTCTAGTTTGAATTAAGTTAATTCGAACTAACTAATTCGAACTAATTTTAGTAACTGTAGACATATAGCCTTTGAGACCAAACTGTGCAGTATGGGACTATATCCAGAACAGGTTAGCTCTCTTCTCTAATCTTAGGTACCGGTATTTGCACAGAATTTATTGCCAAGTCATTTGAATGTCTTGATATTTATAAATGTTTCAAAGGACCCTCTGTTTCCCTCCCTTTGTTGACAGGAGAGGGCAGTGTGACTTTCTGGGTTGTCTTTTAGAAAGTTAATCTGAAGAAATTGGGAAGACTTTGAGATTTGTGATTGTATTAATCTTTCTGCTGGACACGAGTTCCTTAGCTGGAGGCCATTTTCCAAGGAAGTGGCTAGTGAGCCTTCCCATGTGGTTGGCTGTTTAATTGTTCCTTCCAGAGAGTTGTAGTTGTCATGGGCAGTCTGGGTTGTGTGGACCAGCACAGCTCCCTGTGGAGGACTTAAATTATTAGGACGGAACCCTTGAATTTGACACTCTATCAAGGGGGACGCTAATTTTAGATCAGAGGCTAACTTACCCTTCCAGAGTTTTTTGGGGAATCTGGTAGCAATGAGGAGTCCATGAAGGCCCCCAAGCTGTGGACCATCTTGATGACTGGAAGAGAGAAGTCCTTGATGGAAGGCAAATATTATGAAGGAAAAAACAACAGAAGTCCTGTGGTACCTTAAAGACTAACAAATTGCTTCAGGCGTAAGCTTTCGTGGGCTGTAACGCACTTCGTCAGATGCAGGAGACATCTGCTCATGCCTGAAGAAATGCTTAGTCTTTAAGGTGCACAGGACTCTCATTGTTTTTGCTGTACACAGACTAACCCATCTCCCCTCTGGAAATTATGGAGGTGGTGAGTTCTTCATAGTGTTTTTCCTCCGTTTCACCCAAATATTCTGTATTCAACTGGCGATGACTATCAAGAGCTGGGAGATTGTGCTGTTGATGTTTTTATAGAATGGAATGTAGAACGGAGGATCCTTCGTGTATTGTTGACATTTCTTGTTGGCTTCATGTTGATATATTTAACCATCCTTTCCTTTCATAACATGAGAGGATTTGAAATGGCTTTGTACTGCAGAAATGCTACACTGAGAAATTGGTTTCTCTTCTTTATTCTCTTCATCTAGGGAATCCTGCTTGTACATCTGCCTAAAACTTCATCAGATGATCTGCATGGGAACAAAAATATTAAAATATTACAAGTTACCTGTTACTACTGCTGAGATCATGTCAAGGGTTGCCGGGCTAGAACCTTTAGAGGCAAGTGGTAGATAAACAGTAAGCCATGTAATTAATTTGATTCTTCTGGCCTTTTAAAACTAGTACCTATTCTTCAGAGATTCACCTGCTTAATTTGTCTTTAAATTATAAACTACCATACTTGGGCCTTAGTTTTATACTTCTGTAGCCTTTACTCTCTTAAAATATCACTTTGTAAACTGGCTTGTGATCCGTGTGTGTGTGTGTGTGTGTGTGTGTGTCGAGAGAGAGAGACTTTGAATCCTGGTTTCTTTCTCCCATTAGTTTCCTTCTCACTTTTTGTCCCCCCGTCCCATGCTGTCACCTAAATTCCATAGATGGAGGAGATCAATGAGCCCTTTCAAACATGGTCTTCCAATACCCCACAAGCGACAGGGTTTGCTATTGGTCTGAGTGTTAGCTTTTAGACCTATAAAGCAGTAGGTGAAGTCAGTGGCATATTGCCCTGCTGGTTAGAGCAGCTGGTTTCCTTTCCTGTGTAGCAGGGTGCAAGAGATGAAGCCATGCGGAAGGTTCCAGTGACGGAAGGACTCCAAACAGCTCTGACAGACACCAGAACTTGGTTTCGCGAGGTCTTGAAGCAGAATTTACTGGAAGGATGTACAGACTCAAGTGTGACATTCACTTTTCCTGATGAACTTCTGGTTTGTGTTCTTGATTTTATCACTTCGGCCCACCCTGCCCCGTGTGACTCACTGGCTTATGTTGGTTAAGTGCCCAAACTTTTTGGTGGGTGTAACTGTTGCATTGGTGAGAGGGTTCAGAGTAATGGTAACCAAACTTTTCAGCCTGAGGGCTGAAGATAATTTTCAGAAATGCCAGGGGCCCCAGTCAGTATATTGGGCCAGAGTCTCTGCCTTGGTTTACTATCTTTGTGCTGCTCAAGGAAGCAAAAGCTATTCCCAGTGAAGGTGACCAGATAGCAAGTGTGAAAAATTGGGACAGAGGTGGCGGTGATAATAACACGTATATAAGAAAAAGCCCCAAATTTTGGGACTGTCCCTTTAAAATCAGGACATCTGGTCACCTTACCTCACTTACTCCAGGTGGGAATTCCTCTGGCATGGGGGAATTCTCTTGTCTCCTGCTTCCTGCCTGTCCACAGAAGAGGGGTCTGGGGCAGGGACAGGGAGTAGTTGGCCTACATGGCACTCCCGCTATCCTCCAGTGGCATTTGGTGTCTAGGGAACCATTGTCAGCTGGCTGAAGTTAAAACAACGCCCCACATTGCCCTAACCTGAGCTGGGGTAGAGAACTGGGAATCATTTTCTCTTCTTCCCCTCTTCTGGTATGCCCCGGGTGGCTGTGTGGGGAAGAGGAGTCATGCTGGGTGCTCTCTAGCCTCCTGCAAAACCATTTTGACTCTTAGCTTGCTCTCCATGGTTATCCCACAGCCTAGCACGTAAACAAACTACAGTGCAGCAAATTATAGCTCCCTCATTCCTACCTTTCAGCTACAATAGGGAGGGTCAGCTGCTGGTCGGAGCACTTCTGGCTTCCACCAGAGCTACTGCTGCTTCAGGAGACATGCTGCCCCCTCCGTGCCGTGATGAGAAGGACTCAAACCCTTACATTTAAAGAGTGTAGGGTGTAGCTGAGGGAGTACAGACTCCATTCCTAATCAAATGTAAATTTTCTTATGAGTTGCCCTGGAGGGCCACAGGTCGGACATCACTGGTATAGAAGCTGAGAGACTTTTCCTAATCACTCTGATTTCTTTCCTGGATTGCTTTGAGTTTAATAGCACTTCCTGATCATTTTTATTGTATAGGTGTGGGACCAGTTTGTGAGGATATGCTTTCTTGATGAATGCTTCACTAAGGAATGGAAGGAAACTTTACTTGCAGACATGGAAAGGAGAATTAAACAGGTATTGAGCCATGAGATTGGATTCATCGCACATGCATGGTTCTGAAGTTGAAGGGATAATAGCTAAAATCTATTGAACCAACCCTTGCAGAGTGCTATTAGACCCAAATGGATTTAGAACATTTTCCTCTTTGCATTGGCTTGTTGAACTTCATATTACTATAATTCCTTCCATTTATAAACAAGGTTTTTAAAGTTTCTGTGAAACTGGCCATAAATGTTTGCTCTGGTATAGTCCTAAACTCTTATACATTGATGGTGTCTGGTCTCCAGCAATGCCTAGTACCTGGTGGGTCAAAGCAATCTGGAAAATTTGGCAGGCTACATATTTTGTTTAGTTCTGTTAAAATAGGTGTAAAATGTTTTTGTGTCTACTAATGTTGTTATTTTATTGGTATAATGGTAGGACATTGGAGCCCTGTTGTGATAGGCAGGAAGAGACAGGCCATGCTCTGAAAAACAGATTATCTAAATTGCTAAGATCCCTGTTCTAAACCAACAGTAATGGCTGCCGCTTTCTGATTCTCATCAGGATTTTCTGGCAGCTCACGCTTAGAAATATTTCTGTTAACTGTATTTTAAAAGTAAGTGTGAATGACAAGGGATGTTTCCAAACTACCTGTTGACCATCGGTACATCTCTTTGGGGAAGGATGAGCTAGTTCTTGGCTTTAATGTTAATTTTAAAACGCCAGAGAATTTACAGTCACCATTTTGGGTGACTACTGAACAGCAAAAGCTGTTCTCCCACAAAACTGAAACTTGATTATAATCTTCCATTTGTCCCTGTGCTGCTGAGGTCCTGAATGCTACTTTCCCACAAAGAGGATCCTCCTGCCAGTCTTCAGAAATGTCAAATTTAAGTGTAAACTTTATTTTAAAATTTCCATTTTTACACAGTGCAGCAATAATTCTTACCATGTGAATCTCACAGACTCATCACTGAGAAAAACAGGCACTTTTCTCCCAAGCTCCCAAATTCTTAAATCTGTTGGATTTAGGTGGAACTGATTTTGACCAACAGAAACCTGCTTTGGAGAAAGGGAGACAGGTTTAATAATTGAGTATATAACAAAAATGGTCAAATACTTTCTTCTTGCTGCACTTATCCCACTACATGTAACATCTAGCTGTAGGAAATGGGTGCAGCGCTGGTGACCGACTTTACTCTCTTGGGAGCAGAGAAAATAAATATTAGAAAATCAAATTTTTCATCTTGTGTATTTTTATTATTGCCTTGAAATATCCCTCACCCCTTTCATGTTTCCAAAGGATACAGTCTTAAAAAACTGAAATCAGTGAGAAGTATTTTCTGTTTTTTCCCAACAGGAGCGACCAGTTCGACAAATTGCGGCGTATTGCTGTCACCATGACAGATTTGAAACACTGGACCAGTCCATTGGCAAATCTTTTGAACACTGTGCCATGGAAGCAGTTAATGCTGCATGCCAGGTAATGTGTGTTCCTTCAAGTGGAAACCCGAGATATGCTCACATCTGAAAACCTCCTGAATAGATGGCCTGCTGGCTATCACAGTGGTGTTGGCTGAGACTTCAATAAAATATTTCATTGAATTTCTCTTTCTTTGAACAATTGGTATTGACAAGCAAAATATTGAGAGGAAATCAAGGAAATGTGAGAGAAGTGTGTACAAAGGGCCCAAGGAAGAAATACTTTTAACATCTTCGCTGGTGTTTGCCATCATAGCTGCCTTGCCGTCCCCTGTGACAGCCGCTTCAAAGGCCACATATCTGGAACATGAGTCAGCAGAGAAGGTGCCTTTTATCCAGGGCCATCCCTGGGGCCACAGGGGACCCCAGGCCTCCTGGTTTGTCGGGCCTTGCGCTGTGGCAAGCTGGGTCACCCAGAGCCCAGGCTCTGCCCTCCCACCCTGTCCCCCTCTGCCCCAGTGCTGGATGGGGCTGGGAGCCCCACAGGCCAATTGGCCCTGTCTCCCCCCCACCACCACCACTATATTGCACAACATCCAAGTGGTTCAGATGAACTGTACTTTAGGCTTGGGAACCCTACTGAATGACAAAGCCCTTTATGACTGTATAAGGTAAAATCCAGTTGACCCAAATCCTTGTGCATTCCCCATCCCGTTGTGTCTTATATAGTCTCAGAGAAATCTCCTTGATCTGGTCTCTTCCTACAACCTGGACAAATTTGGCAAGCTTGTGTCAGCTGTTATCACGGAATCGTGGCCAAGAAGCAAGAGCGGAGAACCTGTGGATGACTTTGATGAAGTTTTGCATTACCTGCTCGTGTGGCCTGACGTCAAGCATCTTTTTAACTTGACGGGTAGAGTTTTATGTGAAGTTTGTATTGGAGGTTGGAAGGGACGGTCCCTGTATGGTACATAATAGCAAATGGGGTGATTGGCTGGTGGAGAGCAACAGTTAAGGAGCTAGCTAAATTTCACAGGAAAATCCACGTAACCAGGAGATGGTGTATCCCAGCCCAGTGCAGTCTTCTCCAGCATTTGTTCTCTAAGGGAATCGCAGTGTCTAGGGCAGTGGTTTTCAAACCATGGGTCGGGACCCAGGGAGGGGTTGCAGACTTCCAGGCACTGGATCGTGGCACCAGCTGCCACCATCAAACGAGTGGAATGCATTGCTCAAAGATGGAGTTAGTTGTTGGGTCACGGACAGAAATGATTTTTTTTCAACTGGGCCCTGAGAAGGAAAGTTTGAAAACCCCTGATGTATGGGATAAAGGAAAATCTATTGTAGTTTAGGTTTGCTAACCATGGATTTGGCAAGGAGATGACAATTTCTGATATCTTCTAATAAATGAGAAATGCGTGTGACTGTTGCTTCAGGTATTTAAGTGGGGCTATTGTGTTTCTCCTGGAGGATGTCATCTTAGGAACGAGGATTGTGCTGTCTGTCAGTGGAGGATGTACCAAGATATCTCAGATTAGATTTGGGTGTTTGAAGTTGGCTACTCCTTAAAAAGTGTGAATGATGTATATCTGTAGTACAGTGGTGCTGGTGGAACACAGCAAGATTTCACACTTTACTCTTGGGTCACGGTGAAACGAGGAGACACAGAGCGCATTTCTTTTCAATATAGCAATAGTTGCTTCTGAAAGTCCAGAACTAGGAAAAAGAAGGAAAGATTCACCATTTAAAGCCTTTGTTTCTCTGGCAGGAGCAGATGGGAAAATCCTGGAACAACTTACTGATGCAGCCAAGAAGTTAATTGCTGTGGCTGACTCTGTATTCACAAACGTTGCTGAAAACCTCCTGAATGGACATATTGTAGTAAAACATTTGGAGCTTATTAAACAGAATCAGAAACGATTTATTTCCATCTGGGAATTACGTAAGTGTGCACGTCCGTGTGTTTAAAGCGGGATGGGCTCTAGGCCTACTCCAATAACTACAAGGGGTGTTTTACATGGTGCCCCCAGTTGGATGTTTATCATTACACCTTGGTAATGAAATGTATCTTTTTTGAAGAGATGAGTATTCTGCCCCACAGTAGGGGATTTTCTTGGTGATTGTTTACAATTTTTGTTTCAGAACATAAGCACCTCTTGTCCCAAGAGAAAAAAGATGAGCAGAATGATCTGGAAAAAGTGCTAGTGTGGAGGAGGGAAGAAATAATTTCTCTAAAGACCGAGAGAGATTGGGTAGGAACCCTCCTGGACATGTGTAGGAAAGTGCAGGTGTTTATAAAAGGTATGTTCTTCTGGGAACCACTTTGAAATGAGATCTTTGGAGGGTTTCCAGCAGAGATGATTTTGTCCAGTAATTACTGGATTGGACAAAAAATGGGGACTGAGATAAGCAAGAATTAGGGAGAGGAGGGTGAAAAAACCTGCAGTAGAGAGAGCAGGGAACGTGTTACTATACCTCCTATTACTAAAGAATACTTCTAGGGATTGGTGTTCAGTGGCACTGAGTCATTCAATGTCTGGGCAAGAGAGTTGGAAAATGGGAATAGGATCAAATAAGTTGCAAACTGATGTTCATTTTCTTTTTTTAAAGTGGATGTTGTTGAAGTCGAGCAGAAGTATCATGAAAATCTGGACTCAAAAGAACTGATTGAGGTTGTGGATGTGAGGCAGCTGAACTGTCCCGGGGCAGGCACCCTGCAAACGTATTACAAGCTGAGCCCAGACTTGAAGAAGATGGCTCAGATGATGCACACTTACAAAGACAGTCACATCTTCCAGCTCTGCTGGGAGAAAGCAGCTCAAATGAGAGTGGAGGAAGATGAGGACTTGGAAGGCCAGGTTATTCCTGTATGCGCTCTTGATGAATTATTCTTTCCTTGTTGCCGTGAATATAGAAGATTGTATTCTGACCTGAAATCTGGAGAGCTCACATTTGCTGAGGTAGACGACATGTTCATGGATTTTACAAACCATTATGAGCATATCAGAACTGACCTTGAGATCATGTGCAAGCTTGACCCCGTATACAACAGCGACTGGATAGAAAAACGGATTCAGCAAATCCAGCAGTACCATGAACTGCACTTGGCCTTTGACTCTGCTAAGGTCATTGCCAAGGTCAAAGAGGATTTAAACCTCTCCGGTGACTTCGGAACCCTAGAGATGTTATTGAACTTTGTGAGTATTTCATTTCACACTGACCACTGAACAGACACTGTAAACCCGAACCCTGGTGCGAGTCTTTCTCTGCCTGGCAGGATTCATCTTTGGCTCTGAACAGCTTTACTGAGGCCATGCACCGTGTGGTCTCCTGTAAAATAATAGTAGTAATAATGGTTTGCATAGCTCTTAAAGCACTTTACAGCAGTGACTGAGCACTCTTCTCCCACTTCCAGATCAGGTGGCTGAGATGCACCCGGTGAAATGAGTTGCTCACAGTAGCTCAGTGTCAGAGTAACTTCAGTCCGGGAACTTCCAGTCTTGAGTCCAACCTCTACTGTAGCTGCCCCTTTCCGTGGATATCTTATGTTTCTGTTTCAGGTGTGCTAGAAGTGTGGAGTGGTTTCTTCTTCATTCCACAACGGTGGAAGCTATATTGGCAATTTTTAATTGTGGATTCTTTTTGATCCATTTGCTTTGCAGACAGACAGATTTGAATCCTCTAAGAAAGAAAAACTGAACTCCATCAGCCCTGCACTAATGCGTGCTAAGGAATTGCTGCAGGGGATCACAGAGCCCCGTCGTAGGTGCCTTGAGGAGCTGGCACTCAGGAAGGACTTCATCAGCTGGGTCAAAGAGGCTCTGGAAGGTAAAATAAATGCCCTACACTTTTTTAAAGGAACTGGGGAGGAAAAGGCACAAATGATGACGATGTAGGGACGAAGCCATCTTCTTGGTATTTGAGTTGGTCCTGACCCATCTGGCAGCCAGAATGAACTGAGGTAGAATTGACCTGTCCCATTCTGACCATTAACAGCATCTCTTCTGTATGTTGGTTAGAAAGGTGCTGCGTAGTGGGCCCCCGGTGAGAGAATAGACTTTGATACCACTAGATGCAAGTCCACTCTGGCCCTTGCTCTTTGATATCACTGCTAGATTGTAATGCTGACACACAAGTGCAGGTTGGCTATTAATTACAAGAACAAAGAGTTTTAGTTAAGAATAAGAGGAATGGCGTGACTAATTCTCTCTCCATCAGGCCAGGCGCTTCCCTTTTCCCTCCCATAGGTAGAGAGCTCTTCTTCCTTTCCTGCTGTTGCTCCAGTCCACAGCTGACTGCTGTTAGAAAAGTAAGGCCCAAGGGTGTGGGCAATGTGGAGGGATCACCCAGTGAAGCTGTCTTGAGTGAGGGGTTACAGCCGAAGGTGGAGAGATCTGCATGGAGATGCTTCAGGGGATGATTTTTTATCCTCCTTGGCCTGAGCACGTGGGCGTCTTGTTGTAGAAATGAAAGGTGTTGAACCTCATTATCCATTTCCCTAAGATATCAATGAGCTGAAGGTGTTTGTGGATCTGGCTTCCATCTCGGCGGGGGAGAATGACATGGACGTGGATCGTGTGGCCTGTTTCCACGATGCTGTGCTAGGCTACTCTTCCCTGCTGTATGAGCTGAAGCGGGAGTCAGGGTTTGAGGAGTTCATGCAATGCTTGAAGAAGTTGTGGAAGGCCCTTGAAAGTGATGAGAACCTCCCCAAGAAACTGGTAAACCCTGCATTCGTGATCCCTCAGTTCCTCTTGTTACCCTTCCAGCTTTTATAACACAGCCAGGGATCGATGCAGAGACTGACATTATATGGGGTTGTAGATGTCACTGTTGTAAATACCCTATCAGAAGTCAGGTTTTCAGTTTTAATTAATGGAAGGAAAGGGATCCTGCTTCTGCTGCTGTTGTAGGTTAACTCTCCCAGCGTACCTATGTACGACAAGACGCTCTAGAGCAGTGTAGATGCCTCTCTGCCACACGAGCTGGGTTGATAAGATTTGCTGTTCTTTGGGGTGTAATATAATCAGATCCCTTAGCACTCTGCTCGGTCTACGTCCCTTGCGGTCAACCTGGAAACGTTACATCACTGAGGGATTATTTCATGACTTGCTTGCAACTCTGTCCCCTGACCTCTGCGGAATAGGCCAGTGTTTAGGATGATCTCACTGGGAACTGGCAGACAAAGTGAAGTGGTGAATGGGAGTGATCTGAATTACATCTCCCCTCTTCTCCCCGCAGTACGATTCGGCTCGACATTTGGAATGGTTAAAAACCGTGAAAGAGAGCCATGGATCTGTGGAACTGTCATCTTTATCACTTGCAACTACAATCAACAGCAAAGGAATATATGTCATCGCAGCACCACCGGAAGGCCAGAAGGTGAGACCTGCCAGCAGAAGGTCCCATTGTCCATCTATCCTGACTGGCTAGCTTTACAGTGCAAAGGGCCCTCACACTACAAAAAGGAGTCAGGCTGTCTGAAATGGTATTGAAAGGTTTTTTTGGCCGTCTCTGCAATGGTACTTAAACTGTCTTCAGTGCCATTCAGGGCGATCTATTGTGGGAAGAGTCTTTCCAGCCACAGTTCAATTCCGTAGGACAGCAAAGGTTATTGTGTGGAAGCAGCAGACAGGTAACTGGGGAGGCTAAAAGATTTTCCCATTAAATCCAACCTGAGCCTACAGATTCCTTTTCTACCCTCCTATGCTGCCGATCAGTAACTAACACCTTGTAAAACAAACCAGGAGTCCTGGGCGCTGTTCAAGACTGCCACCCTTATTTATCGCATGAGCTTTGGTGGAGAAAATCCCACTTCGTCAGACGCTTTGAAGATGGAGATCTTACAGAATGGGAGGAAAACGAATGCGGGAAGTGTAAGGATCAGGTCAGGCTGTTACAGCAAATCAAAGCAGTTGTTGAAATTCAAACAGTGGGGAACAGCACATAGAGAGCCGTGAGGTCAAATCACCTGTTACACCTTGTACTGTCTCAAGCTACTGGCACTTTGTTTCCTAGCTAATTTTAACCCTCTCACCACATTGTCCCGTTTTAGGGCACGCTGCTGACCTCTGCTTATTGCTGGCCCGCTCTGCCATCTCTGTTCCTAGTTATAGATGGCAAGACAGGAGAGCTCTCCACAGCTGTTCATGAGCATTGTATAAAGCAGTGAAAATGATTATTCCCTGGCAGGTTTCTCTGGACACCGTCCTGCTCCTCAGCCTGTCGGAGAACCATGGTGACAGTGAAGAGCTGCGGCAGTACTCACTGGAGGAGCTCAGGGAACTGCAGAACAAGCTGATGCTGATGTCAGGAAAGGGAGACCAGGGCATGGAGGTGGAGAAATTTTCCGAGGTCAGGTTTCAGTAGCTACTTTCCATGTTCAAAGTATTTCTTGGTCTCTGGGGATGGGGTTAGACTCTAACCTGACAGCATCCAAAGGGGTAGCCATGTTAGTCTATTGTAGAAAGACAACAGAGTCCTGTGGCACTTTTAAAGACTAACAGATTTATTTATGGCATGAGCTTTCATGGGAGAAAATCCCACTTCGTCAGACGCTTTGAAGATGGGAAAGTTACAGAGTGGGAGGTGCAGGGGAGTGTATGACATAGGATCAGCTGTAACAGCCTGAGCTGATGCTATGTCATACACTCCCCTGCATTTAATTTCCTCCCACTCTGTAACTTTCCTATCTTCAAAGCGTCTGACGAAGTGGGATTTTCTCCCATGAAAGCTCATGCGATTAATAAATCTGTTAGTCTTTAAAAGTGCCACAGGACTCTGTTGTCTGACAACATCAGTTTTTAAAGAGTTGACTGACATTAAAAGTTGCAGAGACGAGACTGGCCAGTTCAGGGATTGATAATGGGATATGGAGTCTTTCCCTCCTCTGTTTTTCCTATTTGAACCAGGGTGGTGTTTGAAGGAGGGATGTTATTCCCCATTCTCCAGTCAGTTTGAAGTGAGTGGACGGGTCTCATTCCAATTGTCCACATTACACCGGGTCCCCTTTCTGGCTGTCCCAGCAGAGTGGTCGCCATTTGAATGGGACCACGGAGACTGAATTCCTCCCTTGTTCCCAGAGGTAAGCTGTGCAGGACAGTTGTGAGCTCCTCTAGGATTCTCAGTCTCCAGGTCTTTCAATCCAGGCACCTTTCCCCAACACGAAACTGTTCCTCCTTCCCTTTCTAATTAAAGACAGCAGTGGAGTTTCACAGCTGGGAGGAGTCACATTAGTATCAACAACTTTGTAAAATTCGTTTGACTGTTTTTTGTTGTCCCACACACAGGTGTTTTCCAACGTCCAGAGACTTGCCCAGTCTTTTATAGACCTTTATTCAGCTGGGAACATGCTCTTTCGATCCTGGACTGCCCACGTGTACTGCTCACCCAAAAGCGAGGTGTGCATCAGCATGGACTTCCATTTGAAACTTCTGCAAAAGCTTTTTGGGACAGGAGACACACTGGTGGTGCTCCTGGAGCTGTGCAGGGAGATGGAGAAGTTCCTCGAGAAATGGAAGTGCTTCGTGTCAGAAAAGAGATCTCGGTACTTTTACCTGAATTACTACACCTCAGAGCAGTTGGTTTACCTGTGCAGAGAACTTGGAATGCTGCAACCCAGCGAGAATGCCTTAATGATGCTCTCATTCATAAAACACAACTGCACCAGACAGGATGTCCATATGGCCTCCAAGCACTCGGTGTCTGACAGATCAAGGAAGAATATTTTTGACTTGAGCAAGCTGCTGTGCTGTGAGAGAGGCCTGACTGCACAGCTGGAACAGATCTGGGACTCCTACATAGCACACATGAGCTCCTTCCTGCCAGGCTGTTGGGATATTGATACGCTGGGCAGTTGCCTGGCCAGTCTGGCTGATCTGGAGCAGGAATGTGTCACTCGAGTTCTCCCACGAGGCCTGCACATTGGCAGGCCCAACCTTGTCATCTGCCCTCGCTCCGACGTGCTGGCTTCAGCCCTGGCCGTCTACATGCAGAGTCCAAACCAAGCCCTGCCCAGTTATGACGAGGTGCTCTTGTGTACCCCACAAACCAGTTTTGAGCAAGTGGGGCTCTTCCTGAGGCGGTGCCTCACGCCAGGCTGCAAAGGGGAGAAGATTTACACCATGCTGTATGCAGACGAGCTGAGCTATGATGTCAGTTACAGGCTGGAGAAGCTGTTCCAAAATTTGTGCTTACAGCGCCATCAGGACAGCTACCGCCTAGTGCTCCTGTGTGACTGTGAGAGAGAGCACTGCTACCTTCCTTGTGTCTTCAGCCAGTACAAAGTGCACATGATCCCCCAGAAGCCACTACAGGACATCCAGGCTTACCTTCGGCACCATTACAGAGTCACTCGGCCTGCAGGCTCCGCAGCCTCTGTGTTCAGTGGCAACATGTGTGTTGGGATCGTGACCTCCAAAAGAGCTGGAGTAGGTGAGATGCCAAGGAGAGTTTGCCGTGGTTTCGAAATGCTGAGACTGTAACGTGCAGCAGGAAAATAAATAGTGTGTATCAGGATGCGTGGGCAGTTTTAGAGCCTTACAGGGAACACCGCTGAGACTCTGGGTGGGCTTTAATGGAGACAAGGTGCGTGAGCTAATATCTATGGGACCAGCTTCTTTTGGTGAGAGAGACAAGCTTAGAGAGCTCAGCTTTAGGTCTTTCTTTCAGGCTTTTACTGTCCTTCTAAAATCTGTCCCGCTCTGGCACCAGTGAGCTATGCTTTTCTGCACGCACTAGAAACAGTTCAGACTTGTACGGCGGACCTGTGACCAGCCGTGATACTTTCACATGCCCCCCAGAACTTCTGCCCTGGGGAGTGCCCTGGGCCCAATCAAAAGAGACAGATCGGGATCCAGAATGGGAAACTCCTGCACTCTTCGGAGGAAGTGATCAGAACCGAGTGCACAAAAATAAACACATTTATGTCCTTTGATAAAAAACTGAAAATGCAGGGCAGTTCTTAACCAGCTCCTTTCAGTAGACGAGCCATGGCTTCACTTGGGGAAGACATGAGCCCAGATTTTCTGCTGCTCTCCAGTCCCTTCATATTGGTGCAGGGGGCTGAAAAAAGCCTAGAAGGCCGCAGGTCCACTGCTCTTGTGAAGCACTTAATGGATGCAGAGGTGGCATAGCCAGCTCCTGCTCCACGTTGCCTCGTGACAATGGCTCCGCTCCGGCATTCCTTCTATGGTCCTTGGGGCTGTAGCCAGCCAGTGTAGAGTAGGACAAGCTCCACTTTCTCTTACCTGACCGGGGCGGACATGGAGCCAGCCCAAAATCTAGGAACTGCAGCCACGTCCCTCCAGGCCTCCTTTCCGTCAGTTTCTCCAGTGGAAGCTGAGTCCAGCTGAGTCACTGGCCATTGATTTTATGCCCCAGAAAAGGGGTTTTAAGTCCAAAAGCCTACAGGAAAGGTAAATTGAGGACATTTGACATAGATACTTGGAAGTTTCCTGCCAGCTGCTTGTCTTACCTGGGATTATGGCCTTTAAAAACATAGCCCCTTGTAACAGAAAATAATTTTACGTAAGTCCTAAAGAAAATAGCATGAATAGCAACATCTTTCTCGCCAGACTCCTCAATGCATTCCAGGAAATATGGACAACGGCCTCATTCAGCTGCAACTCAGACGCTGGGCCCCCCCCCCCCCCCCCCACTCCAAACAAACTCATGGCTTTCCTCCTATGAGAATAGGTCCAGAGCAAGAGAATCAAAGGCAGACTGGACTTAGGAAGCAGCTGTTCACTTTCTTCCAATGTGGCAGTTCATCGTTTTTCTATATATTTCTGTTTTCCAGTTTGCACTTACCATTAATGTGTGCTTTTTAAAAATGATCACAGGAAAATCTCTGTATGTGAAGAGGCTGCATGAAAAACTGAAGACAAAACTCCATGATGCTAGCGTGCCTCTAAAAACCATCAGGCTGATTGAACCCTATGTGGATGAAGGCAAAGTGCTGAGATCTCTCCTGCCTTTCCTCAAGTTGCAGTACTCCCAAAACCCCATGATATTCCATTTTGATGTCACCTCATCAGTGAGTGCTTTACAAGGTCACCTTTCCAAAGTTCTCTTTGAAAACTCTCCTGTCTTTTCTAAGGGAGGTTTGTGTTGGTAAATGTCTATTTCTCCAGAGACACGCAAACTGACAAAGAACTATTTCCGCAGTAAGAATCAGAATGTACAGCTAGGCCAAGGCAGGAACCAGCTGCGCTGGAACTTACTCGAGTCCAAATCCACTGATTTCGATATTGGAGTGAGGGTTCTTACCGAGGACAAACAAAGAGTAATAAAAATAGGCTGATTTGTTGATTTATTTTGACATGCGATGTTGACAGTTTGTGCTTCAGTGGTTTATAAAGTCTTGGTTTTTAGAATCTCAACAGCTACTGTCATTAAGTAATTGGCTGACCCCCGTATAATTGCCTGCAGCTGTAATTACCACGGATAAAAATCTAACCAAACAGATTAAATATAAACATTGATATTATCCATCAGAATTATATAATATAGTATTGAATTTGTCAAGCCTCGAAGTTTATCTGTCCTCATTGTTTGTTCTAATGTGGCTCTGGTATTCACTTAGGTCCAAAGTGGAATTCCAGAATTTCTCTTCAAGCTGTTAGTTTTACAGCATCTGACCGATACCGATGGGAAAATGTGGCTGCGCCAACAGTGCCATTTGTATCTCGTTGAAATTCTTGAAGCATCTCCAGCACCTAAGAAAGCAGCGAGACTGGTATGTAGGTGTAAATACACACGTGTCTGTGTGTGCTTTTATTACTTGGGTTCATTATGAGAGAGAGTCTGTGCAGTGATGTAATGGAGAGACCTCATATTTTAATGGATTGTAATCCAGTGTATCTCTTCAGTTCCAAGTGTTGATATAAATGTTCTTGCTTTACATCAAAAGCAGGCAACAAATTAAGGCCGCTGTGATTTCCTTAATTCAGTCAGAGCTAAATGCGTCTGCGCTGTCTGCGCTGTGACATTTGCCTAGAAAGAGAAGTGCACAATCTGGTTTTCTTTTTGTTTTTCTTTACATTTTATCTTGTGTATATGGGGGAAAGTGGATTATTTATTTATTTATTGTAAATTCAGGAGAGCCAGAGAGTGGATGAGGGAAAGATCATTGCTATTTTAACTACATTCTCTCATTTGGTATTTTCTGCTACACACTTTTTAAAAGTACCCCAGCTGTGTAAACGTGCAGTAGCTAATCAGTCCTGCCAAAAAAGGGTGTCTACAATCCGGGAGGACAGGGAGGAGAAACAGAGGATTAAGGCCACAACTCTACAGTTATTTTATTTATCCCTCTCCCTCCATTACAGATTTCACATGGACAGAAGTATAATTTCCTCGATGTGTTCCCCAAAGTAACATGCAAGTCTCCTAAGGAAGTGCTGGACATGGATGTGCAAAGAGACCCTTCTCAGTACTGCACAGATCCAGGAATGGATCAGAAGGAGTTCTGCAGTGAGGCCTTCCAGAGACCTTTCCAGTACTTGAAGCGATTTGACCGTGGGGATAACCTTGATAAGTTCCGCTACGAAGGCTCAGTTGAAGGGACCCCAGGGGAGTGCCTGCAGCTGTTCCTGATACATTGTGGGGTGATCGACCCTGCCTGGTCAGAGCTGCGAAACTTTGCTTGGTTCCTGAATGTGCAGCTGAGAGACTGTGAAGCTTCTGTTTTCTGTAACCCTGACTTTGTCCAGGATACACTGCAGGGTTTCAAAAATTTTGTGGTCACCTTCATGATTTTAATGGCAAGGGATTTTGCCACACCCTCACTAACCATTTCTGATCAGAGCCCAGGAAGACAAGTTTTTGACATGGAAGGAGTCACAGAAGAGGATCTTATTCCTTTCCGCATTCGGAAAAAGTGGGAATCTGAGCCCCACCCATATATCTTCTTCAACGAAGACCGTGTATCCATGACATTCATTGGCTTCCATCTCAAGCCCAATAATACTGGTGGCATTGATGCCATCAATCCCATGAGTGGCAACATCATCAAGAAAGATGTCATGACCATACAACTGTACCAGGGTTTGTTACTTCAGAGAGTCCCCTTCAATGTTAACTTTGATACATTGCCCAGAGCTGAGAAGCTAGAGAAACTTTGCTTGGTCTTGGGAATCCAGTGGCCGATGGACCCCGATGAAACATACGAGCTCACAACAGACAATATTCTGAAGATTTTTGCTATTGAGATGCGATTCAGATGCAGCATTCCAGTTATTATCATGGGGGAAACTGGCTGTGGGAAAACAAGGCTTATAAAATTCCTCTGCGAGCTGCGCAGAAGTGGTGTTGATGCAGAGAACATGAAACTTGTGAAAGTTCATGGAGGCACAAGTGCGGAGGTGATCTATGCCAAGGTCAGGGAAGCAGAAGACATTGCTGTCACCAATAAGCGGCAACATCAGTTTGACACAATCCTGTTTTTTGATGAAGCCAACACAACTCAAGCCGTCAGCAGCATCAAGGAAGTTCTGTGTGACTGCACAGTAGATGGGCAGCCTTTAGCCACTGACTCAGGTTTGCAGATCATAGCGGCATGCAACCCTTACCGTAGGCACACAGAAAAGATGATTCAGCGCCTGGAGTCAGCTGGTCTAGGTTACCGTGTAAAAGCAGATAAGACCAAAGATAAACTTGGCTCCATTCCACTGAGACAGCTTGTGTACCGTGTCCATGCTCTCCCCCCAAGCATGATCCCGCTGGTGTGGGATTTTGGGCAACTGAACAATATTGCTGAAAAAATATACATACAGCAGATCGTACAAAGACTTACTGAGTCGATACGAATCTCTGCAGGTGAAATTGTGGTGCTAACAGATGTGCTTTTTGACTCTCAGAGTTACATGAGGGAAAGGGATGATGAATGCAGCTTTGTCAGCCTCAGGGATGTGGAGCGCTGTGTGGAAGTTTTGAAATGGTTTTACAGTCACAGTGAGCTCCTGATAAGTAACCTGGAGAAGTATCTGGCAGAGAAGAGGTCCGATAAACGTAACTTAAAGAGAAACAGAGTCATCTGGTCCTTGGTACTAGCAGTTGGTGTTTGCTATCATGCATCCTTGGAAAAGAAAACATCTTACAGAGGTGTTATCTGTAAACACCTTCCAAAACCTTATGATAACCAGAAAGGGATTCTGGAAGAAATCAGCCTAATGCAGGATTTGTTTTTGAGTGGCGTGCCTCTGCGAAATACCATAGCAAGGAACTCGGCCTTGAAGGAAAACGTCTTTATGATGGTGATCTGCATCGAACTCAAAATCCCTCTCTTTCTTGTTGGAAAACCTGGGAGTTCCAAATCCCTTGCCAAAACCATCGTGGCTGATGCCATGCAAGGTCAGGCAGCCTATTCCGATCTTTACAAGGAAATGAAACAGATCCACTTGGTGTCTTTCCAATGCAGCCCCCACTCCACTCCTGAGGGAATCATCGGTACCTTCAAGCAATGTGCTCGCTTCCAGGATGGAAAGAACCTCAAGGAATATGTCTCTGTCGTGGTGCTAGATGAGATTGGGCTGGCAGAAGACTCTCCAAAAATGCCCCTGAAGACCCTTCACCCGCTCTTGGAAGATGGTTGTATTGATGACGTGCCGCTTCCTCACAAAAAAGTTGGTTTCATTGGGATCTCCAACTGGGCCCTGGATCCCGCCAAGATGAATCGAGGCATCTTTGTATCCCGTGGCGATCCCAGTAACAAAGAGCTCATAGAAAGCGCAAAAGGGATTTGCTCTTCGGAGCGCGTCATCCTGCAGAGAATCGAACGCTACTTTCCCATCTTCGCCAACGCGTATGAAGAGATTTGCAAGAGGCAAGACAGAGAATTCTTTGGATTGCGCGACTATTACAGCCTCATAAAAATGATTTTTGCTTTGGCTCAGACCTCAGAAAGAGAGGTCACGCCTCATGGCATAGCACAGGCTGTTCTCCGTAACTTCAGTGGCAAAGATGACATTGATGCCTTGCGCATATTTACGTCACAGATCCCAAAAGAAGGAGAAAAAATACACGCTGATGAGTTCAGCACCATTGAACTGGTCAAGCAGAACATTTTCAGTGACAGTCAGAATGGCGAGTGCCGATACTTGCTGGTGCTAACTGAAAATTATGGAGCACTGCAGATCCTCCAGCAGGCCTTTTTTACTGAGAAACAGCAGCCAGAGATTATCTTTGGCTCCAGCTTTCCCAAGGACCAAGAGTACACCCAGATCTGCAGAAACATCAATCGTGTGAAGATCTGCATGGAAACCGGGCAGATGGTGGTCCTCCTCAACCTGCAGAATCTCTACGAAAGCCTGTATGATGCCCTGAACCAGTATTATGTATACCTTGCTGGCCAAAAGTACGTTGACTTGGGCTTGGGGACTCACCGCGTGAAATGCAGAGTGCACCCGAAGTTCCGTTTGATAGTCATCGAAGAGAAAGAGGTAGTATACAAACACTTTCCCATCCCGCTGATCAACAGGCTTGAGAAGCACTACCTGGATATCAATACTGTCCTGGAGAAAAGGCAAAGAGACATTGTGGTGGAGCTAAAGAAGTGGGTGAATGACTTCATAGCAGTTGATACAGATAAGTACTTCATTGGCAAGCAGGAATATAGCCCTTCTGACGTCTTCATTGGTTACCACTTTGATACTTGTGCCTCGGTTGTCCTGCAAGTGACGGAGAAGCTGAAGCAGACACACCACCCTGATGAATTGATGCAGCATGTGCAAGAAGAAGCCCAACTGGTGCTGTTAAACTGTGCAACACCAGATTCTGTAGTTCGTTTGGATAGTTCGCAGCTGAGCCCCTCTGTGGCAGATCATCTGACCAGCGAATACTTTAAACAGCAGCAGCACACCTCTCTTGTGGATTTCCTCCATGCTCACATCCATGCCGAGTCCAGACATTGCACAGTCTTCACTGAGGTGAGTCTCCCTAAAAGTTCTCTCCAAAAAGGATCACACAATTTACACGCACTAGGCTTTTGAATTCACTTTGTTGGTAATGCAGGACCAGCTCACATGGGTAGATGTGATGTGGGCCTTTTCCTTCTTTTAAACCCAGATCTGCAAATGTAGTGATGTGGGGTGAACGGTGCATTTCCGTAATGGCACTTGGTTCATCTTAGAGCCTGTATTCATCCTCTCTGTGGCCTTCACATTGATGAGGTTGTATTCCTGGACACACTCTAAAGAAGTTAGGCACCTAATTGTCCTTTGTTCCTTTGAAAATCAACCCCTCTAACTGGTTAACCCAAAAAATACATTAGCCCATAGCAAGAGCTCCATGCCAGATCAGGGATGCCAAGGGTTTTTGATACAGGAGAAGTAAGTGAAATGAAAAGGAAAACTGACAAGGTGCATCCTTTGCAGCGTTGTACCCATGGTGGCCCTAGACTTTTGGGAGACAAGGTAGGTGAGATTTATCTTTTATAGGACCAACTCCTGTGAGAGGGACAAGTTTTCAGGCCACTCAGAGCTCTTCCTCAGGATCTGGTCTTGGAAACTTGTCTCTCAGTAACAGATGCTGGCCCAATAAAAGATACCACGTCACCCACCTTGTCTCCTAAAAGCAGGTCCTGGCAATATATTCTTGTGCCATGTGAGAGATCTAGGTTTTGGTGTCACTTGGAGGTCTTAACATCTACAGCTAGTTGTGATGGGGTAGGATTGACAACTTCTACTGTGTAGTGCAGGGCTCAGAAAACTGAATAGTTTGCTTGTCCATTTTATGCTGCTCTGAGCAGCAGCAGAAGTAGATAGTAGGGTTATTTACAGAAGACAATGAAAACAAACGGGCTGGTGGAAGTGTTGTGTAGCAGAAAAGAAACCAGACACTGGGCACAAACAAAGCCTACACATAGGAGGCAGGGCAACACCCTGGTAAAAATCTCTGTACCCTCCTCCTCCCACTTTCCAGCAATTGTGGACAGGAGGGTGGTGGACCTACTGACCAGGGCATTTACTGCCCCTAGATTCTGTTGGTTAGGGACTCCCTAACACTCGTCCTTCGTATCTGACTGGTAGGTTTTGTCCTCCTTCTAGCCCATGTGGTCCCATCAGACCTCAGGGGGCACGGTATTTTTAAGGGAAAATCAAAACACACCCTTTAACACAGTTCCTGAGATTCGTATGTTGATGCAGTGGAGACCCAAGGTTCAAGAGCTCTCCGAGGAAGAGCACTAACAAATGAGGACAGACAGCATCGTTACAGAGCATAGGAGGCAGACGCTGTCCTTCTGTTGCTCCTTTCCTTGTTCATGTCTGAACTAAAAACTCACACTGCAATTCTTGTCTCTAAGATCACCACTTTCTCCAGGCTCCTGACAGCCACTGACTCTGAGCATTTGAAGGCAGAGGTGAAGGTTCAGAGCCTTTCCATCCAGTCCCTTCAGCAGTTTGACACAGAGCACTCATTCCTGAAGGAGATTCGGTGAGTCTGTCTGCCTTAGCTTGTCCTGAAGAGCTTATGGTCTAGGTTGAGTTCAATAGTGGCAGATCCTTAGGGCAATAAATATCAGACCAAAGAGAGGAAGGGAAGGAAGAGTGCAGAGCTAAGGAGAAGGAGATGCTAAGGTGACTTAGAGCAGTGGTTCTCAGCCATTCATATCTTACTTTCTGAGGAGTCACTCGAGGATCTGTAAAATGTTGCTGTCAGCAGGTCTATATATAATGATAGTGGGTCAGGTAGGCAGGGCAGATCAGTGGGAGGGAGAGCGAATTCCCCTGCATCCCACCAGTGGCATGCGTATCACCGGCTGAGAACTACTGACTTAGAGACACTGTATGAATTCTTAGTCGTTGGGGCAGGGAACTTTGTGTTTAAAATTATGGTATTCTTACATAGGTGGATGTTTAAAGTCTTGTTCTTTCTGCAAGAAGACAAAGCTCACGTGAATCCATTTCTCCATTTTCTTTCTGCCCCCAGGAATTTCCTTGATTCTACACCTGGAAATAAAATCCTAATTATTCAGACGGACTTTGAAGATGGTTCTCAAAGTGCCCAGCTCATCGCCTCAGCCAAGTATGTCACATGCGAGATAATTGCTGTCTGCTGTAGTGTCCTCTCCAGTCTTAGCTAGAGCATTTTTGGAGTGTCGCCCCTGGGGACTCTCACTCTGCAGACTACAATGGTAGCAGATTTAATCCAACTTTTGCCAGGGCCAGGCCAGCCATGCTTTGGACATGGTTAAAAAAGACGAATCAAAATGAAAACTGGTGTACTGAGCTGGGCTGACTCAGTGGATAAGTGGGCTCTCTCTGAAGCCAAGATTTATAGCTGAAAGCTTAAAAATGCTGTGGGGGGGAGGTAGGGCATCTACCAAAATTATTAGTGTCAGGAAAGCCTGCTGAGGGTCTGGGAGTTCCAGTCTGTGTTTGTCTCTTCTTGGAGGGGAGGGGAGGAAGAGAATCCACTGACCCTTGATCAGTGTCCTGGAAGGAGGAATGTGTGGTCTGGAAGCCTGACTAGAGTAGAGTATAGTACAGAATCTGTCTGCAGACATTCCCCTTCCTTTGTAGATACTCAGCTGTGAATGAAATCAACAAGGTGGAGTTGGGAGAAGTCTCCGTCTTTGTCTACTTCATCACTAAACTGTCCCGGATAGAAGGTGAAACCTCTTATGTGGGATTTCACGGAGGTAAGACTGGCATTTTCAGAATTCAGGAAGCTTGGTCATACCAGTCCCAATCAAGAAGACGGTAGTGATTCCTAGTCATTATAGATTCCTTTCTAAAATCCTGTTTCAGTGCTTCTTGTGGTCTACCAGATGTGCCGCTGCTTGCTACATGCACCACCCTACCTGGATCCTCCCCTGCCCCCAGTCCTCCCGGTCTTTTCTGAAGAGTCCTTTATCTCTGTACTTAATGCTAAATAAAGGCTCTTCCAATTTCATCACACCGCTATAGCTTGACCCAAGCTGTGGCCCCTTCCCCTTCCTTCCATGGCATATCATGAATATATCCTAAAGCTCGTTTCCCCCCAGCAGGTCTCCCAACAGCCCTGTATGTCCTGAGGAGTCTCCTTGTTTTAATTTCATCCTCAAGGCCAACATAATATGTTTTTCCTCCCCGTCGAGGAGAATTGTACATTTCTGCATCCAGAGCAAGTCGCTGCAATTCCTTACTTGACTGAAAGGATCGCACCCTGGCAGTTCAGAGCATGAACCACTAGTCTGTTGGACAAGACCCCTTAGGTGCTTAAAGGTGCACACACACACAGTTCTCTGGAAGGGCGCATTTCAGACCTGCTGTCTTGGTCTCTCTTTGCAGGGCTATGGCAGTCGGTGCACATTGATGATCTCCGCCGATCTAAGGACATGGTCTCGGATGTGACCGCCCTGAGGAACCTCACTATCAGCCAGCTGTTCTGCGAGGCCGCGGACAAGCCTGAACGTAAGCCGTATATATGCTGGGCATTCTGACAGGTGTGGTGATGTACCCAAGGGGAGCGGAGGAGTGGGCAGTGGTTAGGAGTGCAGCCTCGAGCTTGTAATGTGTGGCGATCAGCAAGTCAGCAGAGGAATTCCGCTCAGAGGTTCTAATTAGAACTCCCAAGTATCATAAGAGTTTTCAAAGCTGCCAGAAATACCGTAAATGTAAGTAACTTGTACACTAGGCAATAGCTGTTAATTAATAATAAAAATAAAATCTCAACTTCCACCGTCTTTGGAGGGCGTTGGCTTGGCCAGAGACGATGCACTTGCATTAGCCCATCGTCTCTGAAGATCTCCATTCAAGTTTCAGGCTGTCAGAGAATTGTTTGGTGGCTTAAATCCCCCATTGCCTTTTGCAACAGAAATGTGGCACTCATCCTGCCTTAGGGCTGGAATGGAAACGTGTGCGAGAAGGGTCCTAGGCTATGTCTACACTTACTAAAATTAGTTCGAATTAGTTAGTTTGAACTAACTAATTCAAACTAATTTTAGTTTAGTTAGTGGCTTAGTTCGAATTAGTGATTTGCATTGAGTTCAATGGGCCGGTTAGTTCGAACTAAGCAATTATTTTGAACTAACAGGGCCACATTGGTTAATTCGAATTAACCCTTACTTTGAATACCCTATTCGAATTTATTAGTTCGAATTAAGGAAGCCCTTAATTCAAACTAATGAAAGCCTAATGTAGCCATGGCTTTAGTTAGTTCGAATTAAGCCTCCTTAATTCAGACTAACTTGCCAGTGTAGACATAGCCCTAGATTTGCGTTATGGGAGTGTTGCCGCTCTGAACTGGCTGCATGTTTGAGGGAAGGGAGATGGGATGATTTGACATTGGAATTAATTTCTCACTGCCATGATTATATTTTAGTTCACCTAAAGAGGTAAAAAGAAAACATTATACTTCCTGCTTTCTTCTTTCTCTGCATTTCTTAGTGGAGGACTGAGGATACAGCTTTGGGTATGATGCCAGGGCCTACCCAGCACGCTCTGAACTTGTTCTCACTTGCTTTCTTTCCTTCATCAGAGTCGGTCAGTTCGCATCTGTAGCTGACGGCAGCAAATTTGATTGATCTTTCCAGATCGATTTATTGGTCAGTTAAGACCCACTTAGTCGATCTGGAAATCAACTTAATAAAACCACCCCCTCAAATGGTGTAGTGCTGCATTGACAGACAGCATTTCCCATCGGCGCAGTACAGTGAAGATGCTATGCTGAAAGGGCGTTAGGAAGGCAATGGGAATTATGCAGGCTACTCTGTGTAGCTTGTGTAACTTCCATTGTTAGTCAACAGTAGACACCATCTGGCCTCTGACAGAGGATCTAGTGCTTTAGCGTTCAGTCTATTCAAAAGTTATTACGTCCCATTGCTGTAGCAGTGAATTGCATTTCTTTCTAATTAGAAGTTCTATATTGTGGTTGCAGCTATGATAGTAGATGGAGAAGAACAGGAGGAGGAGATGGAGGTTGAAACAGCAGCGTCAGAAGCAGAGGAACCTGGTGTAAGTTGAGAATCCACTCCTCATACTTCGAATGACTAAATATGCCTCTTCACTCTGGTATGGTGCATTGCACATTTTATACCCAGATTCATCTCTGACCCGTGCAATTCTGACATTATCCCACTGTAATTCACATCAGAAATGCTGCATATTGAAAATGATAGCCTATAAAAAATCATAACCCTTAAAGGAATGACTCTGTACATCATTCTAGGGACACACCTGGGCTTTTCTTTGCCCCTCACTTTGAATCTTTGTCAGCTGGTTTAAAGGCTTCTCTGGGTGGTTTGTACCTTTCAGGCTGAGGCCTGAATTTCAGAGTTTTTAGCTTTATTCGTTTGCAGTCGTGAGTTGATATATGCAGTTGAAACATGTTGGTATCAAACCCCTGTCCACACTGGCAAGGGATCGATGCCAGAACCCTGATAGTGCTGGCTTGTGCTCATCATGTGAATGCAAAAGGATGTGTAAATGTCTGACAGACTCTGCCTGTGGCTTGTGTCCTGCTGAAGTCTGTATTTCCCAGGTTCTCGCAGCCCCTATGTCAATCCACTTCTAACTTCTGAACTAACTGATTCTCAGTGGAAGTCTTGTCCTATCTTTCCATTAATGTTTGGTGGGGAACCAGCTCACAGTCATGTAAAACATGTCACCTAGCACAGGAAAGGCTGTGGAGAAAAGGAAAGGAGGAAGTCAGGAGGAAAGTTCGCATATTTTACATAGGCATGTTCTTGAGAATATATTTGTAATTTTAAAAAGGGAGAAATGCACAATCCTAGAGTAATACCAGATTTTTCCTTCTATACCCGGAAAGACCCAGTTCCTGGACACCACCACTCTCCTGAGGAGCTGTGTGCAGAGTGCAGTGGGAATGCTGAGGGACCAAAATGAGGGCTCCTGCCGCAGTACAAAGAGGATTGAGATTCTTCTTGGCTTTCTGTCTAAAGAAGATGATTTGAAAGGTACATGTTTCCAAGGGGCTTTGCTTAAAGTGCCTGCGGACAGCTGGGTTTGTAGGAGGAATGAACTTGATCATGAAGAATGACATTTATGTCATGGGAACTGGAGTCTGCCCAAAGACCCAGAGCTGAATCCACTATATGATTCTAGGTTGAGAGGGGAGAAAGCCAAGAAATACTGGAAGAATCTAAGGCGGTGGGTGATGGTCTTTCCTCGTTTGGATAAGGAGCTCTTCTGAGAGTAGGTAGCTGGATGCAGTGGAGAGATCTCCAGGACCCACTAGTTTTTGCATGTGGTCTTCTAAATGACGCACACTTCATTGGAGTTTGCTGTATATAACGTAATCAGTTTCCTCCTTGGTGACAATGCCTTGCCTGGGGTCTCAGCTCCTGGACACCAGCCTCAGGAAGTGCTGTACATTGGTCAGCTTCCTTTGCTGACTGGCTGGCTAATGGAAACTTGGAGAAAGTGCTCTTTAGTCACTACAGTATTTGGCATCTGAGTGGGAGTAACGAAAAGGGTTTCTGAGCTCTCTGCTCTTTCCAGCCTCCTTCCTGAAGATATCAAAGAATCGTCTCTTCAGCCTCTTGAAGAAACAAGAAGAAAATGCCTATAAAATGAAGGACTGGGTGCTGCGGGAGGCTTTGAACCTTAGCGCTCTCCAGGAGGCAGGGACTTTCAGGTATGGACGTTATCACTGGGCAGCTTGTTAAAAATAAAGTCTGTATAAACTGAAATCACAGCAGAGATGGCAAGTTTGGATCTGTTTAACCGGCAGCCCTGTGTGGGGATCTGTAACTCTAGAAATCGTCCTGTGCTCTCCTTGCTCCAGAGAGTGGCTCGGCATCCTCAGCTGGATGGGCAGTGCCAGGGGCGGGAGAGTCTAAATGCACTCTTGCATGAATGAAAACAATGGAGAGGAAAACCACAGGCCGGAGAAGCATGTGGGGTTAGGTCTCTCCTCCTTTGTTTACAAATGTAATTGAGCAGATTTCCCCCCCAGAAACTACCCGCACCAGCACACATTGGCTTCTTAGCATGCAGAACAGTAACGCCCACTCTCTATTTTGTGTGCGTCCGTCGCCCACAGACACACCCTGTGGAAGCGAGTCCAGAACGTGGTGACGCCATTCCTGGCTCACATGGTGTCAATCATAGACAGAGATGGCAACCTGGAGTTACTGGTCAGGCCAACCACAGACGACTGTGTGAAAAATCTGTGGATGTTCATCTTCAGCGATTTGAACCTTCTGAGCATCCCTTCTGACGTGGGTAATAGCAGGTGAGCTGCTGAGAACTGCAGTGAGAGGGCTGGGGTGAGCGCACTGAAGGCTGGTTAAGGTACGGGTCAGTATTTGCATGGAGAACTAATCCACACACTAGTTAGTTTCTCTTGCAACGTAAGGCCACATTGTATTTCTTGCTGGAAGGACCTGTAATGGATGGATCAGTGCTGTCAATGTTGTTCTGCGACTGGCTGGTTGGATTGCGTTGCCCAGTCCTTCAGATCTGTCCCTCTCTGCAAAGTGCTGAATTCCTTGCTTCCGGCACTCTGTGTCCCAGCCACCCGCCTGAAACTGAGCTGAGCCCCTGAGGAACAGCACTGAGCACGAACTGCCCACTGACTTCTGTTTTCCTTGTGCCCCTGCTCAGCTCTCAGACAGAGACGATTCTGGTGCAGAACGGCATGAAGGTGTCTGCAGATGCTGGCAATGAACTGCCCTTCAGCTGGAGGATAAAGGATTATTTGGAAGAGTTGTGGCTGCAGGCTCAGTACATCCCAGGCACTGAAGGTGAGAGGAGCCCCCCTGAGCAATAGAGCGAACTGCTCTGCTGAAAACCTGCCTTGCCACAGCAGCTATTTCTTTTCTTACGACCACGAGGTTCCTTTCCGTGCCCCGTCCCCATGTGAGATACTAAAGCGCTGTGCGGCCAACGTAATCTTTTCCACAGCCACTCTCTTCCCCTATATTGGAAATCCTTGGGAAGAGGTGAGGAGTCAGTGGACTCCAGTACGCTTGTCTTCGGGCTAGCTCCTGCCTTCACGTCCCGTACCAGGACATGGGGGTCACACGCATGGCAGGCAGCAGAGAAGCGTGCTAAGAGAAGATGCAGTGTTCTAAAATTAGCCACTCAGCTGTTTCAGTGATGTGCATAGAAATGCCGAGCCCTGGAAAGACAGGGAAATGTAGTGGGGTGGTTTCTCCTCATGTCTCTTGTGTTGTCTAGGGGAAAGTTAAGGATCCTTGGGCGCTTACAAAGGCAGAGAGAAGGCGACCTTCCACCTAACCAGTGCTACTTGATAAAGCAGGTGGTCCTCTTTGAGGGTGTGCTGAGTCCATCACAGCTTGTGTTTTCCTTCCAGAGTCTCTGCCACACCAGTGGTTAACTCATTATTATATAGCTCTTTGAGAAGAGAGTGGAATCAAACTAAATCTCCTTGTATCATAAAACTTCCTTTTGCATCCTGCTCTTCCAGGCCATACAGAGAAGTTTGTGGGCATCTTCCAGAAGACCCCGCTTGGCGAGTTTATTTCAAGTCTGGCAGAGGTAGAAAGGAACATGCTTTTCCACTGCTATGTCAGAGACTTCATCCTCCTGACGATGGCCGTGTCCTCCTCTGAGGAGTTACAGGTCAGTGTTTGAACCAAGGAACGAGAGTCGGTTAGATGTGGGGGAGAAGATCTTAGTTCACACAGTTCCAAAGACTGTACAGAGCACACTGACCTGGCCGCTTTCTAAAGGGACTCAGTCTGAGCCACTCTTGTGGAGGTGGCTAGCAGTTGGATGCCAACTAGGAAGCCACAACAAACACCTGTCTCTGAAACAGCTGTTTCAAGTGGATTAAACACTACTGTCCGACAGTCACCTGGTCACTTCTGAGAGGAGCCCCTGGGGACCTGCTATGACAGTGTATTGGCCAACACCCCTCAGTAACACAGATTTGCTCAGTAAAAGATTATTGAGATCGCTTTCTCTGAATAGCATCCATTATTTCAGGGGTGTTCTTGGAGCAGAAAGAACTTTTTTTTCTTCTCTTTTAAATGTTCAGCTTCTGCAAATGGCCCTCTTATCGTGCATTGAAGAATTGAAGGCAGCATCTATAGGCGGAGAGGGGGAGATACTTGCCCTACCCTGGGTCCACCTTGGGTACCATCGGTTTAGGAGCCGGCTGCAGAACTTATCCAGGATCCTGGCTGTGAACCCAAATGTGCTGAATGCTCTTCTCTACCAGGCTCAGAAAACAGGCATGATGTCACCTTATGAGATGGTACGGTCTCTCTCTGGCATGATGGGATCCTTAGCCTGGGGAGGAAGAGAACTCCAGCTAGCACAGCTCCCCAACACAGCATTTCAGTTCCCTTTGCTCTGTCTTTCCATTTCAGCAGTAATACAGCACTGAAAACTGTGGGAGCTGAAAGCCAGATGTGGATCTTTAATACCATGGATTTTCAACCCATTATCAGATCTGCCCCTTAGTAACGGCAAGGAATAGATAATTTACCACACTCTGGGTTAGTCTGTGGGTTCTGCTAATGACCTGAGCCATGGGCACACAAACCCTGGAACTCCAGGACTGCAAACAAGTTTGCATGGCTCATGAGTAACCCTATAATTCCAAACCAGAGCACATTGTCCCGGACTCACAAGTAGCTATGAAACAGAGCTGGGAGGAGGGTGTCGCCTTTCTAGCCGTCCTGTTATACAAAAGCCCATTTGTGCGTGTGTCCGTCTAGGTTCTGGATGTCTTTGCTGCAATGGCTTGTACTGAGATGCTGGAGGATCAAGTGTTGGAGTCCAGCCCACAGATTTGGTTGCAGCAGGTGAAGAATATTCATATGCCCATTGAACTTGTCTGTATGGAGAACTGTTCAGAGGATAGTGGGAGTCAGTACCGTCAAATGCTCCAGGAAGTCAAGTAAGTAATGTGACCAAGTAAGAATTTCAGTCTTGAAAGACTCCATGGATCTTGCTTTTCATGGGGAGGCTGTCTAATATGAACTGAGTGTATCTATGTACTGTCATTCTTGGACAAACCCTCTTTTAACTCCTCCAGGGCCACCGCTGGCTTGCACTGATTGTCATTTCCCCAGAAATTGTCTGTCTTGCGTTGCTGTTTTCCCAAGTTTGTAAGAATCAGTAGATCACATTCCAAGTGGGATCAAGGAGCATTTAAAGCCTCTGGGTGAAATTACTGGGTGGGTTCTGGTGCTTGTGTGGCCGTCACCATTAATGTAACACCTCCTCTCCACATTATTCCCTCCTCTACGCTGACCCTGTCAGACACCCGGAGCTTTACCACAGCCCACACAAAACGTTCTTGCTTCCTCGCTGAGCACAGACCCAGAGAGTTTAAAATAAACAGGTGTTTTAAGAAAATGGGAGCACCTGAAGGTGAGGGGAAAAGCCTGTAGTTAATGGAAATCACTTAATTGCTCCAAGATCTAGGAATCATACTTGTGTGGAGATGCCTTTACCCACAACCCAGTGAACGTATTATTGTTTGTATGGCGGTAGTGCGTTGGGACTCCACTCTTCTATGCCCTGTATAACGAGACGACAGAAGGCAGTCTTTGCCCCCATAGCTTGCAGTCTAAATAGGAAATGAGGCAACAGCGAGATACAAGAAACAGATGAGAGAAACAAGGAAAAAATGAGACAAGTACTTGTCAGCATGAGAAGTAATGGTCACATCATACTGAGCTGACTCGATCTTCTGATATTGCCTTCTCCCTTCCCACTCCCTGTTTCATTCATTTCAGCCCAGGAAACTCCCTTGTGGTAGTTTTGTGACTCTGCTTTCTCTCCGACAGGATTCGCTGGAATCGGGTTTTCTCTATGTCCCTCTTTGTGGAACACATGCTACTTGGGAGTGAGTCCCTGATTCCCGAATTGCAGGATCTGGTAAAGAGACACATCATGCTGCTACGCAATGTAAGAGTACCCTCAATGAGCAGTGTCTGGGGTCGAAGGAGGGGTCATTCCTCTCTTTCGGAGAGATGATTTGAATTTGTTAAAGGAGTGCCATCCAAAACCTCTCCCTGTTCATTAGTCACAAACAGAGCTGGGGGAATCGTTTAGAACCAGGTATTCAACACCTCTCTTCACAAGTTACCTGCAAACAGATTGCAATTTCTCAAATTGTTCTTCCTATCCAGTTTCAGATACAACAGTGTAATTATCAGAGGCAGACCCAAACCTGTCCGTCTGTGGATTGGGACAGACCTGCCCTCTGAAAAGCCACTTAGTTCTCTTCTCCATCCAGAGCTGCAGCCAGCCCTCCTGTTTGCAGCCAATCAGAAATCCTGCTTCAGATATTAAGAGTCTTTTGTTCCCATCCATCAGCGGTCATTCAGAGCTGCTCGGAGGAGCTGCTTAGCCCCTGTTGTTTTGTTGAGAGAGTTTTGCTGTGTTGCAGGAGAGCAAGATGTGAGATGGCCAGAACAAAGAACTGGCTCCCCTAACTCTCCATTCTTGTGGCAACTTCTTTTCTGCTTATTTCCTCCCCTGCATGAAGGATCCACATCCCAACAGACCCCAGCTAGCAAGGGATTACACCAGTCTCCCTTTCCCAAAGTTGAGTCACAGAAGCAGGCAAAGGAGAAGCCTATAAAGAAGAAAAAATCTGCAGCAGCTCTCAGAGGGCAGCCACACACGGGTGGTGGTTGAAAGGCCACCTTGGCTCCTGCTCCCATAGCCACTCCAATTTCAGGGGCACTGGCTAATCTCAAGAACTGTCAAGCTAGCTGCTTTTCCCTATACTATAGAGTTTGGTGATAAACTGTTGTGCTTAGTGTGAACAAAAATATGTGGGCATTGCTGGCTGCATTTGAGGGTTTTTGCTTCTCCTGTCTCTGCAAGTCTCCATCTTAAGCAGCTTGTTGTTGGCCTGTCTTTCAGTGTCTTCAGTGGGACTCTGACATCAAGACTCATAAAACTTTCACTGCAGTCATGAAAGTGCTGTGTCAGTGTAAGGAAGAAGCCAGCGCAGCTATCTGCAGGTAAGGTCATTGGGACGGGCATGTTCCTAAAAGTGTGGGAATCCTAGAAGATGAGGGTTAGAAGGGACCTCATGAGGTCATCTAGTCCAACCCCCTGCTCAGAGCAGGACCACTCCCACTAAATCACCCCAGCCAGGGCTTTGTCAAGCCGCACCTTAACAACCTCCAAGGATGGAGTTTCCGCCATCTCCCTCGGTGTAACCCCTTCCAGAGCTTCACCGCCCTCCCTCGGCG
>ML685805.1:10267263-10328527 GCA_007922175.1 Pelusios castaneus | reverse complement strand
CACCGCCCTCCCTCGGCGGAACCCCTTCCAGAGCTTCACCGCCCTCCTAGGGAAAACGTTTTTCATCGTATCCATGCTAGACATCCCCCACTGCAACTTGAGACCATTGCTCCTAGTTCTGCCATCACTAAAACCAGCCTTGCTCCACCCACCTTGGACCTCCCTTCAGGTAGTGACCGAACTTCACCCTTACGTCCCAGAGAATATATTCCTGTTGACTGTGCCAGTCTGTATGAAAAGATATCCAGGCAGGGGGATAAAAATGTCTTTTCATTTTTTGGCGAATGAGAAGGCAGTAATATTTGTCACAATCCTTTTTACGTGCTAAACCGTGGAAATAAGAGAAAAAAATGAATAGAGTATTCCATGTTGCTTTAATTTTCCTTGTGAGCTAATTTTGGTGGTTGCTGTCAAATGTCAGTGCAGTGTTCACACTGCCCTCTAGCAGTTACTTTTCAGCCTGTTGGATATTCTGTGCTGTGACCTGGAATATTATTCTTGCTTTATGCACCAACTTTCTGGTGTGGCAATTTTGTATTCATTATGGTGAAAGCGGAATAAATAAGAACAAATGGCTGCCTTACCCTCTTTCTTGACCTTGAGAGAGGGGCCAGTGAGGCCCAGTTATCTCTTTGAATCCTTAAACAGAGTTGCCCAGAGTTGCTCTCTAGGCCTGTGTCTTGACTACTTGGATTGAATTGTGTTGATTGGCTCACAGATACGGGCTGAAGCCATGTCCGATCTGCCTGGAAGACCCTAAGGATCCAGTCAACCTCCCTTGTGACCATATCTTCTGTCAGAGGTGCATCAAACAGTGGCTGATACCGGGGCAGATGTTCTGTCCATACTGCAAAGTTATCCTGCCAGATGACTATAACATAACCGTCTCCCAGGAGCTCAGGTATTCCACCCTCCCCATGACAACCCAGCGTCGCGAACGAACCCTGCGGCAATGATAATTGAGCTACTTGTGCTGGGAGACCCTGACCCTCAGCACTGAAGGCCTAAATGTAGCATAAATGATTCAGGTCTCCTATGTGTCCCCTCTGCCCTGGGGTCAAAGGTATGGTGAGGAAGTCCCTTCGTTCCATTTCAGAAGATGCTATTTAATGATCCTCTGTTAACTGAAGCAAAGGTGCTACCAGTGGCTGAATCAAATGATTGAACTACTCTTACCTTGAGTCACTATTTTCTGCTGCTTAGCCGGAAATCAGGGGTAATAGTGTCCAGGGTCACTGCAATAAGATCACAGCATGATACAGTCTTCTTAGCAAATAGTTCTGAGAGAGACCATGTCACACTGCCTTGTTAAAACCCTCGGTCGATCTAGAATCTCATTTTACTAATAAAATCACCCTGTTGGCCATAGGCCTCTTCGCTTTGTCCACAGTGTCAGAGGGATATAGCTTGAGGCCAGACGAGAACGTTGGTCTCGTGTGGTCGTGCAATGTAACTGGTTCTGTGTTCTCTGGCTAGCCTACTGATTTCTTTCCCCCCGTTTCCTTAGCATTGCAATAAAGAGGAATGCCCAGTTCCGTCAGATGTGCAACAGCTTTTTCATAGACCTGGTTTCCACCATGTGTTTCAAAGATAATGAACCCCCAGAGAAAGCGGTGATCCGGGAGCTGCTCAACCTGCTGTTTGTTCACCGGAACCCTTTAGGAGTCAGCCTGAGAAGTGAGCTCATTTTCCCCTGCCAGGGTCGACACGCTGCTCTACTTCCCCCTCTAGCCCCCGAGTCACATTTTTCCTCTGTTCTCAGATCACCGCACTGTGTACACAAAATTGCTGTCCCCATTTGACGACGTGGTGGATAAGACCCCTGTCATCCGCTCAGTGGTGCTGAAGCTGCTTTTGAAATACAGGTGAGCTCGGTCCAAAAGGTGATGCGTGTATGTGGGGTATGTTTTCCTTAACCCTTCAGCCAGTCCACTTTCCCTCCCGGCTTGTTAGTCACGTGCTACTCGCAGAACGAGGGAGAATTTTAGTCAGGTTCTGAGATTTGAATCTCGTCCTGTGAAAGCCAGTCTTGCCTCAGGGTTGAGTTGGGAGTGTCTTTGTGGGCTGTCTTTAAGAATATGTGTCCATCCAGTCCTGACCTGTTTGTCAGCTGATCGGGAGCTACTCCTGACCTCTCTGGGCGATAACTCTGAGGAAAGGTAAAGAACAAAGCTGACCAGCAGGTACACTGAGCCACAAAGAACACCCGGAACACTCGCACACGAATACTTTATAAACCTGTAATTTTCTAGTCATGTGATGCCATGGTTTGTGTGTTAAATTTCTTGCTGTGCATTGTACACTTGTCACAAAAAGACGGTCACGCCTAGGAAAGCTGCCCTCTGATCAAGCACGTCTAGGGCTGTAGAAGTGTAGTTCTTGGTATCTGTGGCTAGTAACCCACGTGTAGGTAAATCCAGTGTTGCACTGTATGAACCACAGGTGGAGGAGGAATTCCCACGAATGATGTGTGTGCCGGTTTCTCCAGTGCTAGACTGGGAATAGAAAGCGAGAGGGCTTTTCTCTGTACAGGCGAGATGCAGAGCCTTTTCTTGTATGGTTGAGGTTTCTTTTAAAGGAAGATACAAGCGTGCCTCTGGAAATGGCAAATAGCTTTTGACGTCCTCATTTTCATTGGGAAGCTGAATTAGGTTACAGTGTTACCTGGCCAGCATTTAGAGGCTATTGGCTCTCTCAGAGGACAGGATAATGGAGGAGCCATCCGAAGTTCTGTGGGTCATTGCTCATGGCACTGGTTCTCATCACCTGGAAACCTGGATTGTTGTTTCCCCTCTCATCTGGCCCTGAAGGGAATCCTCTGCCGTGTGGGCAGAAGTTGCAATTGTTACGTTCTAACTAACGGTCAGTAGCCATTGGTAAGATGAGGTTTCTCTCTTCCGTAGCTTCAAGGAGGTGAAAGCCTACATGCAGCATTACCTGTCACAGGTAGAGCAGTGCCGGCTGCTGGACAAAGATGACAAAACAGAGCTTTATACACTTTTTGTCAACTGCTTGGAGGTAGGTCTGCTTGCCCCGCTCCTTCATTTCAGAGGTGCCTGTCCCAGCCTAGGGGAATCCATAGAGCAATGTTTCAAGAGCAGGGATTGCTCTGTAAGCTGGCTGAGCTAGCAGACACACGCTGGCTGGGTGGGGAGGAGCCTTACCCACCTAGAAAGGGTGAGAGTGAGAGACCGTTAAAACCACGGGTCTGTTCAGAGCTGTTCTGCGGTCACCCCTCCTGCTTTGTCAGGCTGTGCTGCAGCGTTTCATGAGCCCCCCCACTTTCTCATCCCTGTCATCTGCTTCAGGACGTTAGGGGTGGTCTGAACATGATTGGATAAGGCCAGACTTTAACTCTAGCAGTTGAGAATGGGGCATCAAGGGGGATTTCCAGCTGTGGCCAGAAATCTGACTTCTCCCCCCCCTTTTGCAGGATTCGATGTATGAAAAGATTGGAGCCTGCGTTGAGGAAGATAAAATAAATCATCTGCGGGAAGACGGGCGTTTTCTAGAGAGTTATCTTCAGAGGAACACGCAAGAAACCCACCTGGAATCCGCCATTGAGTACCTGCAGGAAGTGGCAAGGGTCCGGCTGTGCATGGATAGGGCAGCAGATCTGATCTTTGAAAGTCAGAGACCTGAAGGCAAGTTGAGCTGTGTTACTCTCAGCTGAGGATGCTAACGCGTGAAAGGCTAAATCCGGGGTGCAGACCCTGCTGGTGGGTTGGTTAGATGTGTTCAATGTCTCTGGGCCTCCTTTCAGTCAGTACGTGCACTGGGGGGAAAATCAGCCTGTCAACCTTTTCTTTTCTTTCTGTACAGCTTTTGTTTCTGCTTCTGATCTTTGGTTTAGAAACTGCCTTAGCTCAGGATTTGTCCCTTGACCATGCAAGTTAAAAGAATGTCTGTGCCAACGCTTTGTGGCAAGCTGCTGTGTACATCTCCCCTGTGCTAAGGGTCTATGTGGACCCTTGTGTTGCTCACTAAAAGTTCCCTAATGCACTTTAATCTGTTCCCCTTTCAAAGCTGGATAGCAAAAAGTGCACCATGGAATTTTTAGTGCACAGCAGCGAGGTCCACATGGAGACTTCTTTAGTGTGCGGTAGATTTATAGCTCAGCTTGCTGTGAACTAAGACAAGCTCTCAGTAGAAACCAGCCTACATTGAGTAACCAAGCCTCTCCCATGCAGCCTGCAGAGAAAGTAATTAAATAGAAACTGTGTTTCTGAAATGGAGATCTGTGTTATCCACTCAGCATTGTTAACAGAATTTCCCCTAGGACAGATGTTAATTAAACGTCAATGAAGTCACATGACTTAAACTCCTCTAGTCCCTTCCTAGCTCCCCTGGCATTTTGCTGTCTAGTTTTGGGGTAAGTTTTTCATAAGAACCCAGGTTTCAATTTCAGAATGATTTTTGGGGCACTGAGGTGCCAAAATCTCAATGAAAGGCAATAGACTCCTCATTGCTAGCTGCTTTTGAAAATGTTACCCTTAAACTAAAGCTTTGCGAACTGTTTGCTCTTCTTCACAGAAATGCCCATATCCAGATTGCTCTAGCTGCAGGGTAAACATGCACGTGATCACGGTATATTCCTGGGAAAGAACTTGGAAGGAGGGGCTACTAGGTTCTCTTGAATTGTGGATCAGATCAGGGAAACGGATCCCAATGCTGTGGCCAGGTCAGACAGCAACAGTTGATGAAGATAAGAAATTGTGGCTGACTTTTATTCTTTCTACAGAGCAGGGGAAGGCAGTGAACAAGCGGCAATACCTTCAGAAAGTAATGGGGTTCTGCAGGCTGGCTGGGAATGACTGGTACCGAGTTTACCTGGTCCGAAAGCTGGCTAACCAGTATGGGATGGAGTTTGCTCAGCAGCTTTCCTGTGAGAGTCAATTTCATTGGATTTTCCCACCCGAAATCATTCAACAACAGGTAAAGTGAACACGTCTCATGGACACAGTTTGGGTTTCTGACCATGGTTTCCTCTTCGTGGCTTTTTTTTTTTGTATTTGCATTTTTTCATGTGTTTGCTGATGGAGTACGGCTCTCTGGCATTGCCATGGGGACTGGATCAGGTTGGAGTGGGAGTAATCTACTCTGGTATCCCTGCTTTCTTTGGAAAGGAATTTCTTCTGACCTGAAGAAAGGCCGTGGTTTGGCTTGTGTCCACGTCTGGCTCCCACTGCAGCAGTGTCCCAAGGAGAACCAGCCTGTAAATGGCATCCCCAAGCAGTTCTCCTGGGGGGCGGGTCTGAGCCCTTCTCCCTGCACGTGACTTTCTAGTTACGACTGAAATTAAGCTAGCTCCTAAGAGGCAGCGTGGACGTGTTTATGGAACAGTTTCTCTCTTGTAAAGTGACGTTCTTAAAGTCTGCCCGATATTCACACTGTGCGCGGGGATCGTATGTACTTTGTGGCTACAGAGGGACCAGCCCAGTCAGATTGATCGGTACTTGGCGTGCGGCAAGAACTATCGAGTCCTGCGTGATGCTGTGGGGAAAGCCATGATTGAGTGCGAGACGAAGGGCATTTCCGCAGCACAGAAGGTAAGGCTCTTCTCTCCAGTTAGCAAAGGTGATCCTTATGAGAACAAGAGCTTTGCATAACCAGTTTCTCTTGCTTTTCAGGCATGTAACGGCTCAGGGCCTGCACAAGCTGTTCATCTGCTCTTGGCTATTTTCAGAGAACTCACTGCTCTTTATGGCTGCAGGAACCCAAGCCTTCATCCCAAAAAGGAGGTGAGATACCTCGCTCCAGTGCCAACTTTCAGATCGTCAGGCAACAGACTTTGTTTTGAAAGGAGAAGCTTTAGGATGTGAGAGAACCTCATTTACCCTTTGCCCAGAATGCAGTTCTGACAGCATCTGGCAGAGACTAACTGAAGAGAAGACTCAGCGGGGATCCGTGTCGAAACTGATGAGAGTCCTGTGGCACCGTAAAGACTAACACATTTCTTTGGGCATGAGCTTAGGTGGGTGCAACCCACTCGGTTAGACACAACATCTTACAAAGTGGGTTGCAGCCCATGAAAGCTTATGCCTGAAGAAATTTCTTAGTCTTACGGTGCCCTAGGACTCTCGTTTTTGACGAGAAGTCTGACTGTCTTCCAAGAGAGAACTCCTCCCTCTCCAACAGGCTCTCTAGCTACCCTCATTGCCGTAGTTAGCAGCTGAGCACCTCACAGGCTTTATTCTCTTCCCACCCTCTGTAGTGTGATTACAGGCGGGAAGGGGGACAGACCAAATGGCTTGTCCTAGTTGTCCGTGTCTGTGGTAGAGCAGGGAATTGAAGCCAGGGTTTCCCACATCTCAGGCCATTGCCCTGGCTACCGGGGCATCCTTCCCCTCCGTACACTGCCGGCCGAACTCCAATAAATAGATAGTCAGTGACCTCAAGGCGCCGCTGGTATCACACGTCACTAGCTCGTGCGTAAAAGAGCAGCTGGGCCATGTCAGGGTGGGTGGCAATCGTGTACTTTATTTTACTTTTTGTAAATGTCTGCCGTCAGCAATGCGACGCCATGAACCAGTTCATCCAAAGTGCCGAAGCCCTGGGTTCTCCAGACCTGAAGGAGTTTGCAGCATCTCTCGTAACCAACAGACTCCCCTCCCTGCCTGTGAGTCCCCAGCACTTCAGCCGTACTGGGGCATTGATTGAAATAGTGGTTCACACCGCAGCCCTCTTACTGTGTGGGCAGAACCGAATCCTCGAACCCCTGCGGAGGCTGGCCTTCTCTCCTGCCATCATGCAGGTAAGGACAGAGCTTTCCTCGCATCCCATAGCAGAACCCTAGAACCAGTGCTGACTCCTGGATTACTGGTTGTCCCACTGCTCGTCCAAAGCATGCAAGATCTTTGCGCTGTGAGGATCTGCACCATCCAGTCCCTTATGGCCCCACCAAAGAGTGGGCTGGGGAGAGCCAGCCAGTTTGTCCCACTTCCTAATCAAGAAGAATTTAAGGAGCCTAGCAGTGTTCAGCAGGGTCATGGTGGCCCCAAAAGATGCCAAGCTCAGGAACCCCAGAGAGCATACCTGATCCTATCATGAAGCCTGCCCGCCTGCCTAGCCTGGTGTCTCATGAGCAGACCTTATTCTGTGGATGGCCCTTGGAAAAGTAGCCTGCCCACTGTGTTTTTCTTTTCACCCCCGTGTGACCCCTGCCTTAAAACCATTCTACTTCTCCGACTTCCCGGCCTGGGAAGACTGGCCAGGATTCCCACTGCAGCCGGTTCTTTAATTGCTGGAGGGTTTCTTGACTTTTGAATCCATTCCAGTCCTTCCTTTTCTTCTTTTGAGTAGATTTCTCTACTTCTTTTGTTTTCCTTTCCTCTCTATTCCCTGCACTGATGAGCAGCTGTCAATCTGCCACAGAGTCAATGTTCTCTGATGTAATTCAACTGGAAAACAGGTCTGCTGCTGAATCATTGCTGCAGTAATGTATTTATTCGTGTGCATTTTTTTAGCTTGCTTTTCTGCCCACAATGCCTGAAGATCTGATGCCTCAAGCTGTGAAGTGGGATGGACTGGGGAAGCTCCAGTGGTACGGTAAGTTTCCCTGAGTGGATCTGGAAGCAGTGTCGGAAGAGCGATTGCCTGACAATAACTGTTCCAGTAAGTCAAGTTCAGTTATGTACCCAGGGAGCAGGAGCTCAGAATAATTTATGTAAGGCCTAAGAGGAATTACATATTATTTTTCATGCTTACAAGTCCAGTTAGTGTAGGGTGGCAAAGCCTCCCAGGGATTCCCTCTAGTTTCTTTACAAGACATATTCAACATAACGACAGAACTCTGACATCTCGTGGGCAGCTAATACGCTTCCTGTGTGCTCCACGAACTTCAGCTCTTTCTGCTAAAGTTCGATCTTGACATACACAGGTGCCACTGGAGAACAAGAAATGCATGTGTGTGTGCGCGCCACAGAGGGGGGTGCTTGGGTTTCATTTGTTTTGAAAAATGCCCCTCTGTCCTGTCCTGCTCACAGTACAATGCTGATGATTTCTCTGTCTCACAGTGTGTCAGAATGGCCACCCCTGCACTATTGGAGAGGTAAGAGTTCAGGCTTGCTGGGTGTCTTCTTTTTTGGGTTATGTTTTTAAAAGCTGCCTGTACTGTATTTTATTTGTGTGATGAGGCAAATTCACTCAAGTTGGAACATCTCCAGAGAAACGCCATCCACTGGAGAGGGCCACATACACTAGTTCAGACTGGACTCTCCAGCGACTAATAGACAAAGAAAAGGGATTTTAGATAAATTGCCTGGGTTTAAACTGGCTCACAGCCTCCTTTCTGATCCAGCAAACAGACAGGACATCTGGTCCAAGGTGGGCGCCAATCCTTAGGAAAGGGTCGGAAGGACTTTGGCCCACAGAGGCTCCATGAGATAGTGGCTGTCCTGAGCCATAGGGATTAGAAGGCTCAATCACAATCAGAGCCCTCGTTGAACTGAGGTGGCGATCTCTGGCTAGCTAATTAGCATGTGCTTTTATTGTTTTTAATACATTTTCTGTGTAATGCTTTCTACTTTAAGAATAAAAACAGCAAGAGTCCTGTGGCGTCAGCTGCATTTGACGAAGTGGGTTGGAGCCCACGAAAGCTTATGCCCAAAGAAATCTGTTAGTCTCCATGGTGCCCAGGACACTCGTTGTTTTTGCTATACACAGACTAACACAGCTACCCCTCTGGAAATTGTTACTTTAAGAATAAACTTGTTTGCTTAGAAGCAGCCATGTGCTAACTTCTGTAACTGTGTACTGTCTCTAAGAGGAGAAGAAAAGGAGGCCTGTTTAGACAATGTGTCTTTTGCTGGGAAAGTCACAGTACAGACAGGGAACTTTGCAGCCTGGAAATACCCTGTTCAGAAGGGCAAGAGACGTGTGTCTCTGTCCATGGGAGGCAATGGCTGATGCCTGCGAGTGGGCTCCTTTACTGAACTGCTAAGGGGAACTACAAATGCAGGTGCCCTGACCCATGATATCTCGCTTTTCACAAGTGTCTCTATAGAAGAGAGAACCCACATCAGCCAGGCGCTGCACCATATGGGGACTGGACTGCCTCACAGTCCAAATTAGTTCCATTTCTCTGGGTCTGAGATGTTGCTCCTTTGCATCTGTCTTGCAACTTCCTATAAATTGGGGACGCATCAGTTGGAACGGGCTGAGGAGGAGAAGGATCTGGGAGTAGTGGTTGATCATAGGATGACTATGAGCCGCCAATGTGACGTCGCCATGAGAAGAGCTAATGCGGTTCTAGGATGTATCAGGAGAGGTATTTCAAGTAGAGACAGGGAGGTGTTAGTGCCGCTGTACAAGGCACTGGTGAGACCCCATCTGGAATACTGTGTGCAGTTCTGGTCCCCCATGTTTAAAAGGATGAATTCAAATTGGGACACGTGCAGAGAAGAGTTACAAGGATGGTCTGTGGAGTGGAAAACCTGCCCTATGAGTGGAGACTCAAGAAGCTTGGCTTGTTTAGCCTAACCAAACGAAGGCTGAGGGGGGATATGATTGCTCTCTATAAATACATCAGAGGGATTAACATCAGGGAGGGAGAGGAATTATTTGAGTACAGCACCAGTGTGGACACCAGAACAAATGGTTATAAACTGTCCATCAAGAAATTTAGGCTTGAAATTAGACGCAGGTTTCTAACCATTAGAGGTGTAAAGTTCTGGAATAGCCTTCCAAGGGGAGTTGTGGGGGCAAAAACCATAACTGCTTTCAAATCTGAGCTTGATAAATTTATGGAGGGAATGGTATGATTAGCCTGTTTTGGAAATTGACTGATATTGGGCTACGTGTGGTGGATTTACAAGTGGCCTAAGAGGGGAGAGTACATGGGGTGGGTTCTGAGTTATTACAGAGAATTATTTCTTGGGTAACCGGCTGGTGAGACTTGCCCACGTGCTCAGGGTTTAACTGATGGCCATATTTGGGGTCGGGAAGGAATTTTCCCCCAGGGCTGATTGGCCTGGGCTCTGGGGGTTTTTCGCCTTCCTCTGTAGCACAGGGCATGGCTCACCTACCGGTGAATTCTCTGTATCTTAAAGTCCTTAAATCATGATTGAAGGAGGTAAATAACTCAGTCATAGGTTGGTGACCCGTTGCTGGGGTGGGTGAAGTCTTGAGGCCTGCATTTTGCAGGAGGTCAGACTAGATGATCGTACTGGTCCCTTCTGACCTTAAAGTCTGTGAGTCTGAGTCTTGAATTCATTAATCTGCATCCCTTCCTTTCCCTTTACCAGTGTGGTCGACCCATGGAACGCAGCCGTTGTGTTGATTGTGGTATCCCGATCGGAGGTGTACAGCACATCCCAGACCCTGGCTTTCAGGGAGTCCAGTATGTTTTCACTACTTCAACTTTTTCAGAGCGGAATTATGTAATTCTTACCATCTCTCCAAAAGCTTGACAGACACGGCCCAGCCTGGTCTCAACTGAATCAGTCACTGTGGCCGTGAGAACCAGCACGAGAGTTGTTCCAGTAGTGAAGGAGTTAACCGGAGAGCAGATGCCAGTCTAGCACTGGTTCTGTTGTGCCCTTAGGGTTTTTGTGTTTCTCTCCTCTTTAGTCGTCCTCAGCTGGTCTCTTACTCTCTTTCCTTTACAACCTCTAACTGCTGTGTGTTTATCAGTCGAATTTTCCTTGGCAACCTCAGAATGACGCCCTACCCTTGACCAGCCAGCACAGAGCATGAGGTCTGCTAGCAGCTAGAGCACTTTAGGGGCTGTGATTTGTGCATTCGCCCTTTGGCCCAGCCAGGTTCTCACTTACAGCCCTGACTGCTCATTTTCTAATCCCTCGTGCTAGCAGCAGCAGCTTCTGACCTGCGTAGCACACAGTGACCAAGCCTGATTCCTAGCTACCAGTGGCTGCATGGTAGCTCTTCACAGAAGATAGATGCCCTGCAGAATGGGGTGGGAGCTAACAGGTCCAGAGAATCAGGCTATGGCAGTGTGAAACCCATCTTTAGTGGTCAACCTTTTCTCACCACCTTTCCAATGCAAGCGGCTTAAATTGCTCCATGATATCGATAGCCGTTAGATAAGAACCTATTTGTGTTCCAGTCCATCTCTCATTTTTTCATATCAAGGCAGAAAATTGACTGTGCGTAATTTTACACAGGCAGTTCACAGACAGAACTCAAACCGGCCATGTGCTCGGAGATCCCAGAAACCGAGAAGCGATGGTAGTGTCCGAGAGAGAGATGTCCCCAGTCGTCTTCATTGTGATTCGCTTGCTCACTCACTTGTCAATGCTGCTGGGAGCCACTAAAGATCCACAGGTATTGGAAACCATCCACACTCACGTTGTCTTTCTGGACAGAGTAGCTTCCTGTGTGGAATTTTGGGAAGACGCATCCAGCTTCCTCTCAGTGCTTCCAGCTGTTAATAGTGGATGCTGACAATACAAGCCGTTGTTATAAGGCACATATTTTTAAGCCCTTTTTCTACTTCGTAGAAGTGAAAATAATAAATTCACAAATGCATCAAGTGGTAAAACACATATTTTAAAAATATGGATATCTTCCAAGCAGAGTGCGTCTGGTACATTTCAATCACAAATGGGGGTTAAAGAGAAGGGTTATTCAATCCTTTCCCCAAGGAGGGGTGAAAGCAAGAATCCTGTTTTGTAATGATTTGTTGGGATCCTTCAGTAAAGCAAATGTCTATTTTGCAGACAGTATCACCACCTTATAATGTAGGCTGGGGCAGAAATACATCTGAAGGGCAGCTCTGTCTTGCCCAAGTTTTCAGTGAATAAATGACTGAACCTCCCTTGTGTAGATACCTGAATAGGGTCCTGTCTAAGGGGTAGGTCTCCTAAAAGGTGTAGTTAAGACTCAAAGATGCTGTATTGTAAATCTGTGTGTATCAGACTAGAAATGTGCACCGCTCGCTCTTATCCTGGCCCTGTTTTTGTTCTTTAAGTCTTCGCTAGGGATTATAAAGCCACCAGTGCCGGATCCAGTAAACTTTCTCATGCAGCACGTTGAGAAGGACCTGGAGCAGCTGACAAAAACTCTTGGAAAGAGTGCAGACGAGGCCATCAATGTAGTACATCTCATCCTGTGCAGCCTCCTCAAGGAACCGCACCAGCACCCAAATCAGTGTAAGGCAAAGAGCACGCCAATGGAGTGCGGAAGGCAGTGGGGGACAGTGTTGTCATTTGAGGGGTAGGGGTTGTGTGCTTCCTCCACTGACAGAGCAGCACCACCTGGGGCAAACCATTTCAAACTGGCAGCAGCAAAGCTCGAGCGTCGACCACGTCCATTTCCTGTTCCTGCGAGCAGTGATCTGGCCAGTTGTCTGGCCCAGGGGTCTGGGGTTTAACGTGGTTCGGTAGTGAGGTTTTGATTGGAATCATTGCATAACTCGCAGTAAGCTGCATTGAAAGGACTTCAGCTGCGGGACCACGCTGCTGAGCTACTCAAAGAACATAACCGATCGCACAAACGCCAACGGACTGACTGTGATGGGTAATGTGCCGCCTTCTCAGCGACTGCAGGGAGCCATCAGAGAGCAGGGAGGGACTGAAGATGGCTCTCAGTAGAATCTGAAGGTCTGAGCCATGACAGTGCTCTTGCAGCAGATCTTATGGGGGTTATTTATGCGGAGGAGCCTGGCTTTGGGGCCAAGAGCACTGGGCAGGAGTCGAGGTTGCTCATGTTTTAGTCTTTTTCTGCCACTGACTCATGGTGTGATGCTGGAGACGTCACTTAAGTGCTCTGTATCTACGTTCCGCCATTTGTGAAATGTCCGTCTCCCGGCAGACGGACTGAGACTGAACTAAAGCTTCTTAAGCACTGAGAGGTGGTTTTTAAGTGCTTAGTTGGCTCTGTGTTTTCTCTCCAGCTTAGTCACTTAACGTGGATGCCTGTCTAGAGCTTCGGACCTCGGCACACACTGACTGCAGCTCACAAGGGTATCATGCGCCCAGTAGGAAATGAGGAGTTCACAGATCCCACTGACGCACTGTAAATGTAACATGCTCTCTCTGCCCTTTGCAGGGCCCGTTCGCTTTGATGGCACGCTCTCCACTAAGCAGCACAGGAATGAATGGGAAAGAATCATTGCAAACACCATAATTATTCCAGAATTAAAGGTGAGAGATTCCCACTATTCGAAGCCAAAAATGAACTTGAGTAGCCCAAAGGCCATTGGAAGTCTGATCTGCAGCCCGTGCCTGCACTGATTTACAGACCCACCAAGCCACAGATGCCCACTGCTCATTGCTTCTGAAAGGGACAGCTAAGCCAGGCAGGTTACTTCTCATCTAGCCACTCCCGTGCACAGCTTCTATGGCTGCTATCATCCCCTGCCAGAGCAAGAGGTAGAATCTGGGACCACGGAAGGACCTACAGAGGATTCTAATAGACAAGAAGAAGTATCTGTTGGCTTTGGGAGGGAATGTCAGGCCAGGTTAGCAGCATGGAAGCCTAGAGTCAATCCCATCTGGCCTTCCCTGGTACAGTCTGTAAGGAAGAGAGGCCTCTAGGGACTGTGTATGGAGAACAACTTTCTAGTATAAATGGTTGTCCTGTCATGGAAATGAAATGCCCTGGCTATGAACCCATCCTCCTGTGGTTACTGGCTGCTAAGGTACCATAGTACAATAGGAAGGTTGTGGCAAAATTCTCTCTTTAGAAATGAGCTACTTACTCGTAAGTCCTGCCCCGCTTTTCCACAGAGATCCTTCTATTTAATTATATGGCACCGCTGTTCCATTTTCCTCTCCCTCCTCAAAGGAGTTTTGAAAGTTGATGGGGTTGTATTTCTTTTTTTATGCAGCAATTGGACAAAATACTGAGGGATTTAAATAGAGAAATCAGCCAGGATGAGAGAATCTGTTCCAACCCAGTGGCAAAAATAGTGTACGGCAACCCCGCAACCTTCCTGTCCCAGCTCCCAAAAGGCAGCACCATGCATTGTTCCCGGATGTGGAGCTGCAGGCAGAGGATCTCGGTTGAGTACCTGGGGAATATAGTCCAGCAAAAGGATGGCAAGGACACTGTGCCCGTCCTCTGGAAGTTCCTGCAGAAGGTGAGTGTGCCAAGTTCTGTCTGTGTGTCTGTCTTGGGATGAGTGACGGTGGGTGCAGAGATCCAGTCCCTGGCTAACACCGCATCATTATAAAAGGGAAATTCCAACAGACAGCTTCATGTCTGTCATCTTTTCCACTAGTTATGAATGTGATGACTTTGATCTTGAGAATGAAAACTGCTGTCAGCTACTTGTCAGACACTGAAATACATCAGTGGGCCTCAAGCCTTGTGGGCACTTTGATACTGAAATCACAGATAAAGCATAAAGGTAGTTTGTGTTAGTGCCTGTGAAGTGAAATCACTGAGGGACCAGAAGCTAATCTGTCTCCCACGCTGCCCTTCCTTTGGTTCAAGATTAAACTCTGGTTTGTTAGCTCTTAGATCCCTTTCAAGAGCGAGGAGAGCAAAGGAGAGCTGAGCTGTTAATGAAACTGAAGCATCACTACTTATCCCCTGGGTTCTGTCAGCCTTTGTTTCCCCACAGAACACAGCTCCGCATAGTGTGAAGCCGGCCATCTGGTAGTTTGTTCCAAGACAATGGCTGGTCTACATTGCCCGCCCTTTTCGGCATCCGTAGAACTGAGATACGGCCGTTCGAGTGCCTAACTTACGGCTTGTCCACTGAGCTGAGGGGGCCTCCTTTCGACTCAGCGCTACCCCAGTTGCTGGGGTAGTATTCCAGGATCAAACTTCCTGATCGGCTGAGCAAGTCTTCACAGATCCAAGCCGTCGATCAGGAAGTTCGAATTTGCTGCCGTCAGTGAAGACCTGCCCAGTGTAGGGTTAGTATCAGAGAGACTGCGATATGTTCCATCCAGCTTAGTGGATGGGCTGCTGCATGCAGGACCACTTTTAGTTACCAGGTGGCCTTCAGGTCTGCAGAAGCCCCTTTTGAGGTAGCATGGGTCTCCAGCCAAGAAGCCAAAGGGCAGTATCCTGATTTCGTATCTGTCTGCATGGGATTTAGCAAGAAGTTTTCCAATCTCTGGCCAATGCTAACGTAATGAGATTACTCTTCGCTCGCATTGACAACGATAGTATTTGCTCCTGGAACCCCAGCAATCTAATCGCACAGTTTCTCAAAGCAGCATGGAGCTCTCTCTGTGTATCTCCTGCAGGAAAGAGCAGTTTGGGTGTTTATTCTCCATTGCCACTAATGTGCTTCATTCGCTGTGAGACCCTCCCACTCTTCCCCCTTCCCCCTATATTTGTGACCTCCACTGAACACTCAGCCTGGCCATTCCACAGACTCTGCTGCAAGCTGCCTGGCACTTGCGAGCGCCTTGGGGGGCTGACTACAATGGTGACGCCCCCTATGAAAAAGCACCCATCTCTAGAAAGCACCTGAAAACAAGCCAAGTACTTGCTTCGTCTGCATATGTAATAAAATCAGACCGGTCTGGAGAAGGGACAGCATGGGCCCCTCTGCAAGGGGAGTGCTTGAGGTGTTCTCTGTATTTTTCTGACGTGAGCATTGTCTGTAGCGTCGTGGGCTCTGAGAGTTCTGCATGTGTAAAGTCTGGTGCTTTTTGTCATTAAATGTTCAGAAATAGTTTAATTAAAATCCCACATCAAGGCTACAAGCCTTCATGCAGCCTCAGTATTCCCGGTCCGATGTGCCTTCAGATAACTACACCACGCTACTGGTGCCTCTCCTGCTTTCTAGGAAGCTGAACTGAGGCTGGTTAAGTTTTTACCAGACATCCTGGCTCTGCAGAAAGACTTGGTGAAAAGGTTCCAGAATATTACAGAGGTGGAGCACAGGACAATCAGAGACTTTGTCTGTAAATCCCACTCAGGTAAGACACTGCCATGGGATGGTCCAATTTAATATTTCCAGTTTGTAATGAACAAAAGTGCACACGCAGTGCATCAGGCAGACTGTGTGAAGAGAAGAGGGTGACGCTCCGGGCAGTTCAACGCTAGGGTGGACACATCTCCTAATCGTGAAAGCAAAGCTTGAAGTGTGAGCTGTGACTCCAGTAGAGTGAAGGATACACCCTGACTCCTCAGAAGCTCTCCTGCTGTCATAGCGCAGCATGTGTGATTTGTGTCGCTCCTGGGGGTGGCTTTTTCACACCGCTGATGACATAACGTATGGTAGTACATAGCTGAAGAGAAATCAGCTAGTTTGAGAGGATGTAGGCACATGAATGTGGAGGGCTTCCTTGAGACCTACACTAGTGGGCAGCAGGAATTACTGCACGCTCGAGTGACTCAAATGGATGGCTGGGATTCTCAAGCTTCCATAGCACGGGCCGTGTTTTAATACAGACATTGACCTGTGGACATGGATGACACAACATCCCTATGGTAACTACTCAATTGCTGACAGGGCAAAGTAAAATTAGGAAAATATTTAATGTGTCGTTCGCTTTTTATGCAGCTGTACCAAAAGAGTTAACATGTTCCAGTCCTCTAACTAGTGTTCTGGAGAGAACTTGGATTATTATGGGATTTCAAGGCCAGCAAAGGGTATTTCACAGATTCCTTTTTGTGTTCAGATGAGATGAGGAATCTCTGGCAAAAAAGAGTGAACACATTTCTTTCTGTGTGGAACAAGCTGAGAAGATCATTGGATACCAATGGTGAGTGTGCTGTGTAGCCAGTTGTAGCAGGGAGGTCACATGATGGAAAGGTGGCTTTTCATTCATTCCCCTTTGGCAATCCAAGCTCCATCCAGCATTGATTCTGAAAGGTGTACCCTGAAAGCTGACTTCAGACATCAAGATGTTGATGAATCATGTGGGTGCAAAGGGGAACAAGTGTCCCTTCCAGTACTCTCTCCTGCCCCATCTCATCTCCCCTTAATACTTAGGATGAGCTGTGCTCTGGTTCCCTCTCCATATCCACATCTCACCCTGACCAGCCAGATGGCTTGCTCCCTGTCCCAGCTTGGAAGAGCTCAGCCTCAGTGGCTATGGCCCTGACTGAAAGGCTTCCCTGTCTCTTGCAGGTGAAATTAAGCTTCCCACCGGCTACTGTGATGCTGACTTGACCGTAGACAGCGACTTTAAGATCCTCCTACCACGCAGGCGAGATTTGGGCCTGTGTTCCACAGCCTTGGTCAGCTACCTCATTGGCCTTCACAACGACTTCATCTACACCGTGGAGAAATACACCACAGACGCCAACAGGTGTGTTAATGTGGAGCTGGATGTGCTGCTGCTTCTCCGCTACCGGCTTTCCCCACAGCCTCCTCCCCCAGCAGTGAGAGGCAGGGTGGCTCATCACCCTGTAACACAAGGAATGGTCCCTCCTTTCCCACAGGTACTCCATCAGCCCGTCGGAGGTGTCTGATCTGCACGTGATCAGTTACGAAGTGGAGAGAGACCTGGTCCCCTTGATCTTGTCCAACTGCCAGTATAGTGTGGAGAAGGGGTCAGAGACCCTGCAGGAGTTCAACCTGGAGAAGATCCAGCAGCAGGTCACCAGCAGGTTCCTGCAGGGGAAGCCGCTCATCACGCTAACGGTAAGGAGGGTGGCTGCCGGCTACTGCCTTTGGCAGACAGCTCTTTAGCCAGGGCGTGTGCAACCACGGGAGGGACCAACGCGTATTCTCCCAAAGGTCTACCACCTGCAGGTCTGGTCTCACACATGCCTCCTCTCTCCTGACAGGGAATACCCACCCTGGTGTACAGACACGACCGGAATTATGAGCACCTGTTTAACGATGTCAAGAGCAAACTGACTCAGGTGAGTCACTGAGGCGGGAGAAGCAGGAGGACAAGCCAAGTGACCAGAGGCTTCCTACCCTGATAAAAATCAGGATTTCCTCCTCCTGCCATCCACCTCTTGGACTATAGGGCCCCTGAGCAGGTCGCTCAGCCATGCCTCACCTTTTAACCTGTTGTGCCTTAAATGCGCACACACCTGGTGTTCTCCCATCAGTAAATCCCATTCAGGAAATGGAGGTAAACCTCTTTATCTTCAGCTCCCTGTACTTTGAGCCTTTGCCCTGTACTGGGGCGTCAGCAGGTTGGGCACCCGGGAGGCACTACATAATGAAAGGGAACAATGTGCCGACCCTGTTTCCTCCGATTACAGAACTCCCTCCCCAACTCCGCGAGCAACATGATCAGTGGGGAGCTGCAGTCCTACAATGACATCTGCGAAGCTCTGTCCATTGCTGAAATCACGCTGGGATTCCTGGCCATGGCTGGAGAGGACCCGGATATGCTTCTGACCCATTACATTGAAGTTATTTTGCAGATGGGGGATCAGATGAGCCCGCATGTGCTGAAGGTGAGTTCGGGGAGCAAATTCCCTGTGTCTACAAACAAGCGAACAGGTCCAGTCAGACTGGTCTCCAAGCCCAACGCCAGCCCAGCTTTAAACACAGGGAGGCATTCACGCCCCACAAGCTCTAGGGCAAGTGAGCTGACTTCAGCTTCCCTGCAGGAGGTGTGACGTCTCCAACTCACTTCCTGTCCTGCTAGGATTCAGGAACAGGGCGGGGGACCTCTGGGTCATGCGATGTAAGTGCCGGGTGTGGTGCATGGAAGAGTCAGCTTTCACCAGCACAGAACTGAATATATTCCCCTCACCTCTCAGGGATGGTGGTAGGGTTTTTCTCTTTCTGACAGGCACAGTAGTGCCAGAAGAGACTGTTTCTGTAACAGAGGCAGGAGCGCTACCTGCTCTCTAGCACGCATGGCGTTAATTCCACCTTCACATCCCCTCTGCTTGCACAGGGACTGTGGGGATTAACTGCCAGGCCTCCACGCCCATAGTATTCGGGCTGGGTGAACTCCAGCTTGGGGAATCTTTGCATTGTTTATGGTTATTTGTCCTGATGTTCACTCCTGCTTGCACCAGCCCTTCCTGTGCTTACTCTAGTGTACCACAAAAACCAGAATAGTCTAATTGTTTTAAGCCCTCTGTGTTCTACTGCAACACTGACTGGCAGCAAAGATGTGAACAGCAAGGTATTCCTGAGTGCATCCCGCACGTACCATTCCCTTTCCTTTGTCTCTTTTTCTTTCAGGCCCTAAGCCGATGTCACCTGAAGCACATCATAGCCCTGTGGCAGCTCCTTTCTACCCACAAATCTGAGCAGTTGCTGCGTCTCAAACGGGTAGGAAAGTGTCTGGCCTCAGCATTCAGTTCAGCGCTTTTCCGTCTCCACAGAAGAAACAGTTCACATGTGTGTGTTCTTGCTGTGTCTTCCAGGATCCTTTTGTGGATGTTGATAAAGCCTATAAAGACGATCTGAGTTCAGAGAACACCAAGCTCCTCAACACCTTCCTCATTCAGGCAGGGCTGGAGAATTTCCTGCAGGAGCTGCACGAAATGATCACCCTGAAGTTGAAGAACCCCAAAGCTGGAGATGAGTTCAACCCCGCATGGAGGTAATGAACTGCTCAGCCCAGACCTAGCCAGCATCACATGCTAATTCTTTACTTCTGTCATTTAAATGAATTTATTTAGCATGCCAGCTGGACACGAAGCACAAAACACCAACGGAATGAAAATCCACAGCCAGCGCTAAGAATGTTTACACAACCTTTGGGGTTGTGACTTCCCTACCTAGCTGTGGAGTGTGTAAAATACTCAAATGGGAATTGCTGGTTCTGAGTGCTTAAGGGAGTGCTCGCACCAGGCAAAGCACAGATGAGCATGGTTGACTTTTCATACCCAGATTTGCCCTTTGGACTTCAACCCAAACTTTCAGCACTTCCCACTTCTACATTCTTGAGCTTCCACATATATGAAGCCAGTATATTTTGAACCTGACCTGTATCACTGCCTGCGTGTGTGCGCGCGTGTGCATGTGTGAGAGATGTATACAGCATACTGCAGTGTTATTAATTGTGTTTTCCCACTCTCTTTATTTTCCAGCCTGAAGGATACACTTATTTCTTACATTGACAGGAAAGGGAGCAACGTACTTACAGAGCTGGAGGGCATGTTCCCAGAAGGGATTCTGCTTTCTCAATCTATTGCTGCCTGGAAAGCCGCTGCTGTCCTCAAAAGAGATCGTAGATTAAGTTAATGTTGCAAAAGCTATTTTTGATGTGAGGTCACTGGCAGAGCAGCGCCAGGTCTATGAATGACCTGCTCATTGCACTGATCTTTCTTCCTGTGCAAGATTAATTCTGGTGCCACAAACACTCGCTGTTATTGGGATCTTGAAAGTAATCTCTCTTACACTGGACTCAGGACCAAAATGTGATGCACATGCATAAAGGATTTTATGCATCAAAAGCAGAACGATTGGGGGGAAACAAATATATACTATTTCCTGAGTGGGCAAAGCAGAAAGGCAAATGCTTTCCCCAGGGAGTCGTCATGAGACTCCATGTATCCTTGAAGGATAAAAAGCCATCTCTTTCAGTGACCTATGTGGGGGAGGTATCAAAGTGCCCAGTAAGCTACTTGAATAGCAACAGCACAGGCATGCTGTGTTTTACCATGTTGTCTGTAGGCATTATTCCAGTTCATATGCTTCCTTACTGCCAACCTTTTCCTACTCAGCTGAATGAAAAACCAGTGTAGTCCTCCTTCACCCAGATTTCATAAACTTCCTTGCTGCGGTGCTACCGAAGCTGCTTTCGTATATCTAAAGGGCCACGTTTGCTATCCTACCTTTAGTTTAATTCCTGCTCTAGCATTCCATGACTCCAGGAGGGTGGTCAGCTTCCTGTTTGCATGACAGTTACAAGAAAAAAGGAGTTTCAAAGTTCACCACAGAAGTTGTTTTTGTAGTTGCCTTAAAACATTAAAAGGTGATATGACCCAAATCCTCTCTGACAGGATAACTTTATGATCCTGAATTACTACCCCATTACCAATACTATTTCTTCTTTTTTTCCCCCAACATACAGCAGAATGGGGCTCCCTGGCTATTTCTGGGATGTGTGCAGCCAGTTAAGATAGCCACTTCCCTCTTGTCTATCAGACACATTTACTGTCTGTCTTACATAGCATAGACTCTCCATAGAGTGACTCAGTTGTCTTCTTGGTTTGGGCCTCCACAGCCTGTCTATCTTCTTAGTTGATATTGAACAAACATAATTAGCTTACTAATGAGGAAAACAAAATGTAAATGTCTTTGTTCTGTGTTGCTTTCACCATACACATTTCTTGTGTGTCTGACTTAATCATTTTCAGTGTCATGTTTCTCTAGCAGAAAGCATCAGCAGTTGTCAGAGCCACCTTGCTTTCCTGACATTACAGCAATGTCATTTACGGATGGAATTAGGACTATGCTTTTATTTAAAAAAGTTCCCTCTGGACCAAAAGTTTGTACTTCAGAGCCAGAATCTCAGCTCAGGAGCAAGTTTCTGATCAAATTTAAGGAAATCTGGATTTTTTTGTCACATACCAGGCCAGTAACAGGTTTTTAGACACATCTTCAAAATGAGAATCTCTAACCACCCACCTTCAGTGGGTTTGATCCCATTAAGGTATGTCCGGTACATAATGCTAGTCCACAAATTTGGATTTCACTAGGTGGATAATATGCAGCCTAAGACCACTGAAATATTAATTCTCAATTGCAAAGGGGTTTTGCAGGGAATTTTACAAGCTTTGCATTCCCTGCCATTCATTGCTCTGTTGCAGCATTAGGAATAATTTGATATCTAAAGTGAATCATGCTGGTTTGCCGATTGGAAGCAGTCTGGATTTCATTTACATTTGCAATATTTCTATCTCTGACTGTACAGTTACATGTTTTCAAGTTGCCTTTTAAAAAGAAAAAATAAAACAAAACCTCAGGGTCTGTTTGGGCAGAGCCCAGACTAACCTAGCGCCAAGCAGTCGGTGACTTTTTCTAGTCACGGTTTTGTTGCTGTTTAGCTTTAACGTGCCTTAGCAGGAGCGATTTCCGTAGTGGGACTCATGCTAGATGTAATGTGGGCTGCACTGAGCTGCTTTGTACGAAGAAATCGATGTAATTTTTTTTTTGGTATTTTTCCTGTACTAGTCTTAATAAACGCGACCAGAAGTTTATGACCACTGTCCAAGCTGCGCCTCCTTCAGTCTGTTTCCAGGGGAGGGCTTGGGGTCTGTTTCTCCTGCCAAGGAGCCAGGGCTGCTCCCATCCTTGGCAATGCCAATTTCCCCCGGCCCTGCCAAGTGTGCTCGGCGCAGGACAGGAGGGCGAGGTTTACAGGCTGGGCTCTGGCCCTGCAGGGGGCAGCTGTGCGGCGGGCGGGGCAGGTCAGTGCTAAGTGAGGCCGGGAGGGGGCGCTCCAGCAGGGTCCCGGTCCCTTTGCCACCCGGCCCCATCGGCTCCGCTCCGCGTTCCCGGGGGGCGGGATAGGGCGCGCACAGGCCGCCCGCCGGAAGGGGAGGAGCCATGGCGCACAGCAGCGAGGCGGGCCCGCCGGAGGCAGGGACGCTGCGCCGTTGGGAGCGGTAAGGGCAGCGCGCGCAACCTCTGAGGGGCCCCCAATGGGGGCGGTCCGGACTTCCGGCTGCGGCGGCATGCTGGGATATGTAGCGGCAAAAGCGTTGTGCGCATGCGGGGCGTTGGACCTCCACTTTCCCGAGGGATATACCCACAATCCCCTGCGGCTCCATTTGCCCCTGGTGCCAGGCATGGGGCAGGAGGTCCCAGTTAGGGGCGTGACCCGTGGGTGACCTGATGCCCCATTTGTGTGGGGCACTCGCCATGTGTGGGGCTGTGTCTCACGTGGGCGCCTGGCACCCTTCACCCCATCCCCAGTTTTCACCCTTGGCGTCTGCTCAGCCTGCTGGGGACCGTCCCACGGCTCCCCCTCCCGAAGGGCCGGCACCATTTGTCTCAAGGGCTCCCGGACCCGAGGCTGGTGCCGGTTCCTGCTGCTCCATGCGCCTCTCCCCGTTGTCAGGGGCTGGAGGAGAGACTGGCTCTGTCCCAGGCTCTGCGATTGCTCCTCAGGGCTCAGGCTGGGCCTCCGTCACTCCCCCATTAGGGTGCATGGTCACTGATTGCGCTTGGCCAGGTCAGCCTTGGCGTTGGGGTGAGGCACCGCCTAGCCCCACATGGTGTGGGGGAATGGGCAGAGATCTGGAGCCAGCCAGCTTGTGGGCTTGGATTGTTTCATGTCTTCCCATGCATGCAATGAAAAGCCCCTCTTCTGGCACCTGCCTTGGATCTCAAATGCTTTGCAATCAGCCTCATAAACCCTATTGTGTGAAACATAAGAGTTTTCCTTTCTCCATTTTCCAGCTGCAGTAACCAAAGTGCACAGGGGCTAAATGGTTTGTAAAGACGGTCACTCAGAAGCACTGGCAAATATGGAACCAGAACCCAGGAGTTCTGATGTTCTGCTTCAGGAACTAGACCCCACAGCCTTAATGAATACACTGTCCACCTGCCAGTCTGCCATGCATGTCCTGAAACAGCAGAGTCTTGTTGAACAGAAACCTGCTGAAATAATCATGACATGATTTTGCAGGATGCCCAGCCCAGCATGCTGCTTCTCTCATGTCAGTGTGTTGTGTATGGAGCTGGGAACGAAGAGACACTCTGTTTGTCTGTTGTTAATCTTTCCCTAGGGAGCAGGCCCAGCTAAAGGCAAATGTGATTGAGGAGGACACTGAAGAATGGCAGAAAGATTCCACCTTTGCCGGACTGGAGAGAGTGGGAGGGGTGGACCTGTCTTACATCAAAGGAAATGATACAATTGCTTGTGCTTCCCTAGTGGTTCTCAGCTATCCAGATCTTGAGGTAAAGGCCCTTGAACTCTCGTGGTTGGGATAGCTGGCAAAGGACAGTGTAATGCAAAGGCTTTGTAAAAACCAACCAACCCGAAGGGCATTGTCAACTGTGTCTCCAGTAAAGTATCTGACCCATGAACAAGCTTTCTGCAGAGAGGCTGGGTGAGGAGGAGAGAAAAGAAGTGATGATCTCTAATGTTAGCTAGCAAAAATAACTTTAAAAAAAACGTGGTCTGGTCACTTCCTGTTAGGAGAAGCTTTGAGTTGAGGAGGTACAGAGAGTTTCTAAGGGTCTGGAGAGACAGTTCTAGTGTGTGGTAGTTGTTCAGGAGTAAGTCCGAGATGGTGATGTTGATAAGAAATAGCTCATAAACTGGCTTTGAAGGTATTTACTGAATTAGGTAAATGTTGGAAATCCTCAGTTTCACACTCTATCCAGAAAAGCCTTTGTTCCATATTTACCAAGCAACAAAAGAGAATGGGGTAGCACTCCTTTTAACAGCTGATGCCTTCCTGATCAGATCCCTCTGGTAACTAATTAATAGATGTGATTTGCAATGGCACTCAAATCTGTTGTGAATCTCCCACATGCTGCAGTCATTACATTTTGAATTGATAAAGATTTATCAGTATTTATGTGCAGATTTCAACAAATGTAAAAAGTTGTCAGTAACTAAAAAGGCCACAACAAATATGGAAATGAACATTGATCACCATTGGAAATCACAGACAGTGAAAATCAAATCCTGCCACAGTTCCAGTTCTCAGTGACTTGCTGGCTTCGTGCTGACAGGCTTTCTTCAGGAATCCACTTGCTTTTCCAATTGCTGTGGGAGGCCCTTTGATAAGGCATTGATTGCAAGAGCAGTGAGCTCCCTTGTTGCATGCTTGAATGGGGCCGAGGCATCCTGAGCTGTTGGCAAAGCCCTGCACTCATGCAGGGCAGGCTAGGGTATGGCTAATCATCTCCCAACATTAGCCCATTATCCACCCCCATGTTCACACCGAGGGGACAGGCTGGCATCAGGTAATGTGCAGCATTTGTGTTTAACTTTGTGGGGGGCTCAGTGGGGTTACAGCAGAGTATGGATGCGGGAAAGAGAAAATAAATCCCAGAGAAGAAGTGTCTGAGCCAGTCAGGAATAAGCCAGCCAGGGCCTGGGTGCAGCCCACACTGATCATGCTGCCTCTTGTGTTAAATTGCCCCTTCCAGGCATAAGTCTGTTCTCTGCACTGTCCTCGTTTTGTCCCAGGTGCTGTATGAGGACTGCCAGCTGGTAACCGTGAGCGCCCCATACGTGGCTGGATTCTTAGCTTTTCGAGAGGTCCCTTTCCTGGTGGAAGCTGCTCAGAGGCTTCAGGAGCAAGAGCCTGGGCTCACACCTCAGGTGCAGCATCTTCCTTTTTCTCCTGGGGAGGTGTTACTGGGGGCAGCTGAAAGAAACATCCCCTAGAGGCCTTGGCATCAGGCAGGGCAGAGCAAGGCCGGGGGCACCCACACAGAGGCAGGACGTGTCCACTTCACTGTCTCTTGGGGGACAGGGAAACCGAGCCAATGGCCAGCCAGACTTTACCTTTCTGGGAGGAGGGAAGGCGGGACATGGGTGACACCATGGGGGTGCTGGGCATGCTGATGGCAAAGCGAGAGAGAAGCGCTCTGGTCCGAGGGGCTGGTCTACAAAGGGACATGCAGGACAGCGGGCTAGGCGGGGAGGGCAAAGCATGGGTCAAGGGGCTGTGGGGTGGGAGGCAAAGGCCTGAAATGGAGCTGGCTGGCTTCTCTCCATTTGTGGAGGCTGGAGGCGCATTCACTCCACTGGAGCATGCCGGGCGGCTTGATAGCTGACTTGTCACCCGGCGCTCTTGCAGGTGCTGCTCGTAGATGGGAATGGCTTGCTCCATCACAGAGGTATGAGAGGGCGCTGCCCCGCCCCCCGCTGACAGGGACACTGCCTCGCCCCCCGCCCCCCACTGACAGGGACCTCCGGGCCCTATGAGTTTGCTGCTTACCTCCCAACCTGACAGGGACCCCAGACTGCATTAGAGAGTCCTGCTGTTCCCTGGCATTCAGAGCTCCAGCCCGGTGAAGGAGACGATAAATTGTCGTCTAGTAATCAGCCGAATTCTCCTCCCCTGGGGCACTGGTTGGGTTCTGATCCCAGCTGGAAGTTGTGGAAACTCCCACACTGGGGTTGACGGCTCCCCCTTGGTAGACATCTGTGTTTGTGCAGAACTGTTTCCTGTCTGCCCTGGGCTTTCCCCTTTGATGAGTGTCACCAGAACAGGGCAGAGATCCCCACTGCTGGCCCCTTCTTGTCCACCATGACCATCTCTTGGCTTGTCCGGCAGGATTCGGTGTGGCTTGTCACCTGGGCGTCCTGACAGGCCTGCCCTGTGTTGGGGTGGCCAAAAACCTCCTGCAGGTCGATGGCCTGGCCAAGGATGAGCTGCACAAGGAGCAGGTAAGGCCAAGAATCTCTCTCTCCTGTCCCAGTGGGGAAAAGGAGTAAGAGCCTTGATGAGGGGAGTTCCTAGCCCCCCCTCCCCAGCCTTTCCCACCAAGGGGAGATGTGGGAGGGGAGTGTCCAGTTATTTCAGTCCCAGCCTCTCCCAGCAGGAAGCGATGGAGTAGCCCCATGCTGGTGTTAAGCAGAGGCCAGAGCAAAGCGGTCCCTGTTTCCCCATGAAACAAGCTTGTTCAGTCGACGAAGAGAAGCTCTGGAGTAGGCTCTCCCAGGCCCTCCTGGAACTGATGCCCTTGAGCTCTAACCAGCTGGCCCCTGGGCACTTGTATGTTTTAGATCCGTGACCTGCAGATGGGAGGAGATGTGTTCCCTCTGACGGGCACCTCGGGGAGAGTCCTGGGCATGGTAAGCTGTGGGAAGTCTGCTTTGAAAGCTGGTCCTAGCTGGGCCTTCTCCATGTTCCCTAGGCTGGCTCGCATGGGAAGGAGGGAAGGGACATGGTTTCTGTAGCACAAGTTGCTCTCCATCACAGGAATAATAAACCAGCCAGGCCGAGCTAATGCTGACCTCCCGTTCCTTTCAGCCAAGGCACTCTCAGAAAGGCGAGGGATCCTTTCATGGGATGCATGGGCACGTTGTCATACATGACAGTGGCATGTGAGATGCAATGTCCGGGTGCATCCACCCATTGCATCATTACAGCAAAGGGGCAGAGCACGGGCAGATGTTTTTTCTGTGGAAGGTCTCCAGCCTGCGAGGCAGGACCCCCCTGACTTGGGGAACAAGCTCCTTGGGAGATGAAGCGGCTGGCTGTGTCTGCATTGAGAGCTGGCAGGTATAGGACGCCTCTTTGCCCGGGTGTATTTCAGTCCAGGTTCCACTGAGCAGATATTGTCCCTTGCTCTGAGCAGTGTGAAATATTGGGAGAGCAGAGCACAAGGGGTGCGTCTACACTGGCAACTTAGGTCGACTTAAGGACGCTTCAGTTGACCTACACAAAGCTGCATCCACACAGGGCTTTTCTTAAGTCAACTTAATAACACCTCCTCTGAAGGGCGACTTAAGCCGACTTAAAGCCAGTGTGGACGGCTATGTCTACTGTTAAGTCGACTTAACAAGGTCGATTTAAAGTGTAGCCACTCTGTTAAGTTAACAGAGCCGACTTATCTTTCCAAGTGTAGACATAGCCAGAGAGTCCTAGGAGACAGACCCTCCCTGGGAGATTCCCCCGCAGAGAGGAGCAGTAAAGGCCAGGGCTCTGAAACGCATTAGTTCCCTCCTCCCCAACTTTCCTAGCTGTGAAGCGCCCCGATGTGCATGTGCACTTAGTGATATTCTGCCTTTGTTTCTAACACGCCCCAAAGCTCTGCTCTGTATCGTTTCCAAACCTCCAGGCTCTGCGCAGCTACAGCAGGAGCACAAAGCCCATCTACATCTCTGTGGGCCACAGGATCTGCCTGGAGTCAGCCGTGCGCCTGGTCCAGTCCTGCTGTAGGTACCGCGTCCCGGAGCCCATCCGACAGGTGCGAAGGCAGACAGAGCCACGGGCTGGGGGACATGTGCCTGCAATGGGAGCTGTGGCCAGTTACAGGGTGAAGGGGGGGGGGGCAGGCAGCTCTGAATTACAGGGCTACTATGGCAGGTAAGAGCCTTCCCCACGAGCAGCACCTGAGCCTGCTGGGCCAACCCCTCCACCTCTGGGCTTCAGCTGATCTCAGTGGTTCTGATCTGCCTTTCTTCTTCTTCGTAACATTCGGATCAAACTCCTCCTCCTCTCTTTCTTTGCCCTCCCCACCTGTCCCTGACGCACGGGGCAGCCCTCAGTGCGGAGTCCAGTCTGATGGGGCTCTCGACTCCTCTCTGCAGCCTGGCTCTGGGGTTCCTAATGCAGAGAAGCGGGAGGTGCAGCTTTCCCAGGATGTGGAGCCTAGCAGACTGCAGTGCTGGTCTTTGGGCCACGGGGTATGCCGCACTCCGCAGCAAGCTATAGGTGGCCGGTCCCACAGGTAGTCCATAGGTGGCAGCACCACATCACGTTCAGTGCCCATTGCTGCTTTTCGGCTTCAGCTTGTAATTGAATCACACGAGGGCTGGACCTGCTTCTGCCCTGGAGAAGTGAGAAAGCCCAGGCCTTTGAGCTCTTCTTGGATCACCTGCCGTTAGCGGGTCCGGCAGGCTGCCGGTCAGCACTTGGGGATGCCCCCTTGGAACATCGCCCTGGAACACGGAGCATTCGGATTGCTGCTCCTCAGCCTTCCCTGCCTGTCTGCCAGCCCCAGCTCTGCTGCCTCCCACAGCAGTGTGGAGACAGCTCCGACTGGGGCCAGACACACAGGGGCTGTGGACAGACGTTACTCATTGGGAATGCCACATTTTCTGACAACTCGTTCAGTTACCGACCAGCCAGCAACCCTCAAGGCAAAACTGCCCTGGTGATCTCCAGACCAGAGCTGGTCCTGGAGTTTCTAGCCCCGGATCCTATCTCCTGGAGCAGTTGCCCTGGTCACACAGTCCCACAATACCTGATGCCTCAGAAGAAGGCCATCTCTCAGAGTCGCACTGTGTTGCACATATGGTGTGTTGGGGGGAGGAGAGAAAATGCCTTCCCTGTGGAAATGTGCCTGAATTTCTTTTTGGATTCATTTTGATCCAAATGTCCCATTCTTCTCAGCAGGTTTCTATTGCCTTCAGTTCCATTCCCCTTCCTTTTCTTTGAGCTGACCTCTTCCACCCACTCCAGCAAAACAAAGCCATTAGTTGATGCGGGGGTGATTTGAGAACCAACTCCAAGGACTGAAGGTTTGAACTCACGGAGGGAGGGGAAATATTCAGGGCAGGAGTTCTTGGACTTTTTCATAATATGGATCATATATTAATGGCGAGAATGTGCCATAGACACCACTCTGCCCACTCCTGTGTCCCTCACCACCTTGCCCGTTCACCGTCTCATGGAGCCTGTCGCCCGGGGTTATGACAACCCTCGCCTACAGGAAGCCGTAGTAACATTCTTAGTAACAAAGACGACATTTTTAACGTCTTTTGATGTGATTTAGTGGCTGGAGGTGAGGTAGCGGAGCCAGCCCCAGACACCATGGAGCAGAGTTTGGTTAGGGGGTCTCGAGGCTGTCGGGAAGAGGAATGGGATAAAACTGAGAAGAAGATGAATGTTGGGAAATCTTTTTGTTGAGCTTTGTGTGACACTGGAATGGGTTAGGGCTGAAAGCGCCGGGCCTTGGATTTAAAGCTGGACTGAGTCAAGCGTGAGAAAATAGAAAGTTGGGTCAGTCCTGCCCTAGATGACTTGTGGACCTTTTCTCTGCGGTATTTCTGTGGGACGTACCTGCAGGGCTCTCAGGAGATGTGCAGGGAATGACCAACAGCAGGTTTTGCTTGGGCAGCGCCTGGTGATCACAGCTTTTCCAGTGTCCAGGGTGAAAATTCAGGGCTGTGGGCCCTGGAACCCTTGCCTGGGTGTGACAGCTCACAGCTGACCTCAGCTCTTTTGTTCCTTCTGCCACTGAGCCACGGGTGGCCAGGTCAGCCGTGGCCGTAGCGCTGCAGTGGGGATGTAAACCTAACACTGGTAGGCACAGCTGGCCTCATCCTGCATTGGTGGGTGTACGGTTCAGTTGTACAAAGTGGGTGCCACACATCACGTTGGCTGTGGACGGGGCGGTTACATCTACGTGGCTGGACTGAGTGGGGATGGGGGTCTTGGATGCAGCAGGTGTTGGGAACTTTCAGAGGAGGCAGAGAGAAATCCATTAGCTGCAACAGTGAATATTTACATCTCGCTTGGACGTTGCTCCCCCGGTAAATACCAGGCCTAGTCAGGAGAGCTGTTTGCCAAGAGGTAGCGCTCTCGGCTGGAAGGCTTATGAATCTTTGACGGTCCTCTGCGGAGGGACCTACCAGGCATGACCCAAACTAAGGAACCCAGGTGAGCATAAACCACCCTCCCACTGCCACAAGCAGAGCTTTCAGCCTGCAGTGATTGGTGGCACGACGCTACATCTGCCTGAGAAGAGCTGCCCTGGCCTCACACCCTTCATCTCCAACAAGAACTGCTCAGGACCTGTCTCTGGGTGCAAGAATTCCAACCAGCTCAGACTCCAGGGACACCTGCCCACCTGCAAGGGAACTCCTGGCCTTCGACTTCCCGGGACTGCAGTAGGCTCTGCTGTCTCACCTTCCTGCTGCACTGCACGCCACACTCCTGCTCACTAGATGACCCTTTTAGCTCCAGCTGGCGGCTTGCCCAGCTGCTTCCTGCTGGCTCTGGGAGCTGGTGGCAGGACCGTCTGTGGGGCGACCCTAGCCTGCCAAGAAGGGGCTGAAAGGCTGAATTTCTGCCCTGGGTGATGCACTTTCAAGCTGTTGCACATGTGTTGTTAAACTCTCTTCTATCTAGGAATGGGGATACGAGCTAGCAGCCCTGCCCTACCTGTTACAAGTTCCTGCTATTCAGCAGGGGAACTGCCAACCAGGGTTAGAAGCCCCAAATCCCTGAGACCTGACTCCCCGGGACCCACATGCAGCAGCTGCCCATTCACAAAAGATGCCAGGTAGAAATTCCAGACCCCTAATGGCAGCACTCGTCCCCTCCGAAAATAGCCGGGATTATTATGGCACAATGATCCATCTTATTGATTAGCCTCCCGGTTAATAAGCTGGCTTAAGCTGTCTCTCAGTGCAGCATTAGAAGTGAGGGCTGGAAAGTAACCTGCTGCCTAATCAAGCATTAGCTGTGCTGGTAGGTGAAGTTGGTCTGGGTTTTTTCCTCCTGCAGAACAGTAAGTGAATCAGGGTTTGCTCACTTGCTCTCTCAGCAGGGACGCTAGCGAACAATCTGTTCCCCTCGTTATGAAATCCATCACGTAATGTCTTGTCCTGAGGAGTGATCAGAGTTATTTGTCTGTTGAGTTATGAAACTGTCCAATTATGAAAAGGGAAAAAAATTCCTCCAAACAAACCGCTCCTTATGTAACCGTATTTCATTCTCTGGCCTGGAGTGTTTGTGAGTGTCTCTTAAGCAGCATCTCCAGCAAAGAACTGGCAAGGAGGCATGAAGTAAGCTAGGGAGGAATTTGGTGCGGGAATTTTCTTGTTTGCTTTCTCTGATTCAGAAGAGCTTGCTCCTCAGGATCGTGGCCCTGGAGGGATCGGGGGCAGCTGGGTTGGCAATGCAGAGGTGCTTTGCGAAGGAGTGAGGGGGTTGAGGCAGGGAGACCATTGCAGATGGGGTGTGAAGCAGAAGGGACGAGGTGAAGCTATGGTTGATGTGTAGGATGGCGATATGCTCGTCTGCTATTCTCTTCACTTCTCATAGTTGCTACTGCTCCAAGGATTTCAATAGAAATCGAACCCAACTGACTTGGCGCTGACGTGGCCTTTCGTCTACCCACCCACTTGCCTCCTCTCATCCTGCACCCTTTCTCCCAGGCCCCCAAGTAGCTGCGGCAAGAGGCTGCCATTCAGATTTCAGTCACTGCCCCCTGAGAGCCACACAGAGGGACTGTGGCCTGGAGCAGAATGCAGCCGTGACTTGAGTTGGTTTTAGTTCGATGCCTCCGGGAGTTTCAGCCGGACAATTAACATCAGCCGTCCAGGCTCAGTGGGGAGAGGGTCTGGGCAGAACAAGCCAAGCGCTCGTGAGCAGGACAGGCGTGCAGCCAGAGTGCAGTGTGTGCCCATGCGTCGTTCTGCAGGTGGCCCCCCCGGGCTGTGGGGGGTAGGGGCTGATTTGCAGGCCATGCCCTGGAGGTTAGCACATTCTTTCTCCATCTAAACTTCAGGCATCGTCATGTTACTGCTGCGTAAACAGAATTTACCTCCTCCCTTTTCTTGGTGTGTGAACATATTTAATCTTCCAGCCTCTGTGTCTGATCCTAAGTGACCAGGCCAGGGATCTGAGTTTGGGTCCGGGGCTCAAGCCCTCATTCCCAGGTGAGCGGGAGCAGGGAGCCGAGGGAGCTGTTGGGTGTCGGAGAGGAAGTGCCTTGAGCCCAGCGACCTCACTGGCTCCTCAGGAAAAGCGTTGCTGCCCTCTGGAGAGAGTCCAGTGTCCAGCCCAGAGGAGGCTGTTGAGGAGAGAGGATGATGAAGAGGAGGAATTGAAAAGGGGGCTATGGAAGGGAAGCTTCCCCCACTGCCACCAAGAACAAGGGGATCCAGCTTTCTGCCAGCACCTTAAAGATCCCCACCAGTTTGTCCCCATTCTGAGCCCTGCTTCATGGATCGCAGCCTTCCAGCCAGGAAAGAGCAGCTCAACGCACTAAGGCCACCCCTTCCCCGGGCAGAAAGGGCCATGGCCGGTGTTCTCCCCAGTAACTCTGCCTTGAAGTGCAGCCGGGACAGCAGAGCAGCCCAGGGTCCTCGCATCTCCACAGCCACTCGCTGGCGGTTCCAGAGCTCCTTGGAGCCTCCAGCGAGGTTCCTCCACCTGCTGGTGCCCGGCCATTCGCAGTCCCTGCAGAGCCAAGGGAGAGTTGGGCAGCTCCCAGTCGGGTTAGGCTTGGGTGTGATACAATCTGTGGGGCGCACACAGAGCTCTGGGTGTAGGGGAACTGTATTAATCACATTGCTTCTGGACATCCCAGGCACCCAGGTTCCCTGCAGTCCCTTGGACCAGCCAGCTGAACTCATCAGCGCACCTGGAATGTGCATCAAGGGCTGGAGGATTTGTCGGAGATCTGCTCTCCCAGCCGAGCCCGCTGGCTCTTGCCACATGTGTTCTGTTGCCCCATCCCGGTGCTTGGGAGAGGCCAGCGCTGAGCTGGCCCTTGGCACTGAATGGTGTGTGCCCGCTGCACCCGCAGTCCCCTGGGTGCCTCACCGTCTTCTGCTGCGGTAATTGCAGGAATGGGTAGCTGGGCTTTCGGAAACCTCATTTCTGTTTCCAGAATGAACCATGCTGCAGCTCAAGCCGAGACCCTCCTCTCCTCCGGTTTGGGTCTTTGTCTCCTGAGCCAGGGCTGAGGGGCAGCGGAGGGACTGAATGGGATACGGTCAGGGAGACAAGTCGGCCACTCCTTGTGTGGGAGCCTTACCCGGGCCTGCTGGCTGATGGCCTGGGACAAAGAGGGGTCAGCCCTGGCACCCCGCCATCATGCAGAGACACTTTCGTCTTAGGCTGGACCCCCCGTCTAAGAGTGACCCCCCCGCCCGACCTGTGCGGCACGGCTGACTGGCACAGTCCTTAGAGAGAGTGAAAGGCGCTGGGCGGCCTGACCAATCAAATCTTGCGACTTCTCTAATCCGTCTCCTCCCCAATTCCAGGCGGACATAAGATCCAGAGAGTACATCCGGAAGCACCTGTCCTCCCCACAGGCGACCACGGCTCCTGGGCCAGGGAGGTAGGCGTGTGGGCGGCGTACGCAACCGCCGGGCCAAAGGGATCTGCTCGTTTAATACTCTTGGGTAATTGCATTAAAGGGACAGGCGGGGTAGCAAGTTGGGATAAAGCCACTGCACGGCATGCGCCGCCCCCGGGGAGCGGGACGTTTCTGACGGGTGCCGTCGGTGCTGCACCACGTGTTCCCTCCAAAGGGGCCGTGTCCTGGAGTGCCTGGCCCACGCGGCTGCGGCAGGTCACTGGGGATTTTGTTTGGGTCCAGTGTACACGATAAGCCAAGCGCTAAGAGCCCTGTGTGTGTTGTGAGGATGGACAAAAATACCTTGCAAGGAGCCGGCCTCGGTGCCTTAATGAACAGGGGAAGGGCCAGGCCACCTCGTTCTTGTGTAATGCTGCCCTGTTACACTGGTGTAAATCCAGAGTAACCCTTCTGGTGCCTACGGGTGTCAGTCTGGAGTAAGAGCAGAGTTTTGCTCTAAGTCATTCTCTTTATAACAGCCCCCATCCCTCCAGGCCCTTTTTATGGAAATGTAGAGGCAACATTTCCAGCTCAATTCCTGGCAGCTCAGACCTGGATTACCGTCGGGCTGGAGAGACACAGGACAATACAACTGCCTGGTTAGTGAGGGGCAAATTGCTCCGAGGTCTCAGGAGCTGATCTGGCCCAGAAACAGCTGCGTTGCTGGTGCTGGTTAGTGTGAGGGTCTGGTACTGCTGGGCAGAGGCAGGTGAGATGGGGCAGGCGCCATCCAGAACTCCCCAAAACTACCTACGCAGCACAGCCTGCTCTGCTCCCTTACTCTTGCCTGGCACATCCCTGCAGCCCCCCATGGCACCACTCCTGAGATCCCCACCCCTGGCTCTGCTGACACCCCTCAGTCCCAACTCCCAGCACCTTCGTACGCAGGTGCTGACAGTCCCAGCAGACCAGGCCGAGTTTTGGACACATGCACTAAGCGGAGACACCAAACTAGAGACATGGGATTTCCCTTCAGCACTGGTGTCCGAAGACGGTGCCCCAGAGCTCCTGGATCCCCAGCTCCAACTCCCAGAGTAGCAGGGACAAGCAGTCACCTGGGTTGTCTGGGTTTTGCTCTTAGTGACCTGTTCCTGTTCTTCTTCCAGGGAGGGAGAAGAGGCTGAGCCCAAGGAGTGATTTGGCACCAACAGGAAACTGCCCAGTTCTGGTGTGAGCCAGAGTCTTCCCGCACATCTGGGATCAGAGCTCTGAGCCTGCCTTTCAGCCAAGCCTGGCTCTGCAGAGCGCCCTGGCCAACATCCATCTCAGGAATTCAAGCTCCACCATGGGGTGAAAAGCCAGGATGACCCCAGGTAACCCAGGAGTCCCTCCCACTGGACTCTGCCAGAGAATGTTTTACCTGTCCAATTCTTAAAAAACATGCTGCAAAAATAAACCCCGACCAGCAAGCTGACGCCAGCAAAGCAGTGTTGGACTCATGGGAGAGAGGGTCTCGGGCAGACTGAATTCAGTTTGTGGAGTTATTAACGAACAGCGATGCTCCTAATGTGCCCCTGGCCTCTTGCCCCCCCTTTGGTGATGGTCTCCTGGGTGCTCCCCCCCAGCATCCAAATAGCCGTTCCTTCCCCCCCTCCTCCTTCCCGTGCAATCGCTCCAGCCTGCATGATTGCTGTCACTTCACACATCTCAGGGGAACAGGAGCCCAGTCACTAGCTCCTGTTCGTGCTGGCAGACGGGCAGAGGACTCTGTGTTTTGGGTGGGCGTATAACTCACAAGGGAGGTGCCGAAGCCAACAATCTGCTGCCTGGAGGAGGGGAGCTGCTGGGCTCTAAGGCCTGAATCCAGATCCCTTGGACACTCCCAGTCTCCCTGGTGCATAGGTTAATCAGTCCTTGCTCCATTGGGTCTCGGTGACTGCCACCCAGCCTGGCCTCAGGGACCTTATGCAAGAAATGATTCCTCTGTGTTAAGGACGCTGCAGTTTGTCAGCCCCCCCGCTCACTGGTCCCTGCTGGGGGAAGCATCCACACAGCACGGCATGTGGAGTCACACAGTGCTAGTGACCACTGGAGCTGGGGGCTGCTCCCAGGAGCCAGAGGGGCAGGTTGAATGTCGAAGTGGCTTTCCGTAGTAAGGAGCCAGATGATGGCAGGGCAGGGGGGTCTGATAGCCTGAATGGACTGGGGTGGGGTACCCGGACAGCTGCTTGCTGCCTAGCCTGCACGGAGAGCAGCCTGTGAACCTTCATGTCAGCACAGAACAAATGGCTCCCGAATCAACACTGCCATCCGTGTCCAATGGGCGGTGCAGAAGCCTTTTCCCCATCGGGGTGGGTTCTGTGGTTGGAGTCCGGTTCGTGGGATCCACAAAGTCCTCAGGTGCCCCTGCAAGCCACGCTAAGGAAGAGAGAAAACACCTTTCCTCTCCCAAGGAGCCCAGGACCACCCACTCTGGAGAACTTTGTTGGTCAGCGCCAATGCTGTGGGAAAATAGCATGGCACCACCCAGCAGGTTACATTTGTGAGCTGCACAAAAATAACAGAGTAAAAGATTTTGCAAGTGACTTGTTTTTCAAGCCTCACCCAGGCAGGAACCTGCAATCTCCCTTGTGTGTCTGGATGTTTGTCACACGGGTGGAAAAGGCCAGAGTCAGGCTGGGCTCCTTTGCACGCTGTAGCGTGTGGGGTCAGAAGGGCTGGCACACAGAAGTAACAAGGGCAGCATTTGATTTTGTGGCTGCTCTCGGGAGGGGCTATGCAGATCTCTGGCTGCAGGCTGTGCAAGTCTTCCCAAGCAACAGAGCGTCAGAAGAGCAGTTTTCTCTGTTCCACTCATTGCGGCCACAGGCGTGGTACTGGCTCTGTCACCACCACGGCCCCTGGCCCCAGGCCCCAGCCCCTCCTGGAAGCAGCCAGCTTGGGAAGCCAATGGAACGCCTGAACAAACGCGTGCTCCAGCACTCGCCGCCTCCTCACATAGCCACCACCGAACAAACTGCGATGACCCAGAGCTGACAGGACGCCAACGAGAGCTGAGGCCGTGCCCACCGCTGCCATCCCTTCCGCAGCCCCCACAGGTGTGGCGGGGGTGGAAACGTGGCAGTGACTCAGCGTCGGGGAGGGGCACGTGCAGCCCACACGTGGCTACAAGGAGGATTATTATGTGTAGTCAGATCACGCCGGGCAACAGCAAAGTTAATCTGGCGTTTCTAGCGCGTGTCAGCTGTTGGCAATCCTGGGCTGCCAATGGGGGGACTCACCCCATGGACCAGATCTGTCAGTCTCTCCACCCCACCATCCAGGCACTTGTTTTGATGCTCATGGCTGCAATATTTCCATGCCTTCCCCACGGTGCCTCAGCGCCATTAGAAGGAAAGTCAACAGCACCGCAAAGAAAAGGCCTGGCTGGTTTCTCTACCCTGTGGGATTGGTTGGGCTGGGGTGGCCAGGGAGGGGGGAGAGCGAGGCATTGCTCAGGCCTCCCCGCATACACAGAGCTAATGGCCCTAAAGCAGCAAGCAACCAGCCTTGACACCCCCCCCCCCCAAATCTGTGTCCTGGGCATTTAGCAGAGGGCGAGATGTGAGGGTTTCTTAGGTCCCTGCTCTGCGATTCCCCTGTGAGCTGCAATGTGCTGCCCATGCGCCATCTCCTCATGGATGCTCGGCCGTGGGGGCGGTGCAGCCCCAGTAAGATACTTACAATAGAGTCTAGATTTCTAACTTCAACTGGCACGTGCACAAAGCTGGGCGGCTGGGGAATCCTGGCTGCAGGCCCAACAGCCAGCATATAACCTTCTCCCTTCATCTGCCATACATGGGAGGGCGAGTGCCCAGGCAGAGGCGATATGGGGACGAGTCAGTGGAGCTATGCAGCTTCCCTGGGGGCCTCTTGGCCCAGAGCAGTCCCTGCTCCACACCACCCGGGGTTGGTGCGGAAGCCCCAGTCATCACACAGGTTTCCAGCAGCTCCTGGTGTGGTGGATTCCCTGCTGTCCACACAGGTTTGGAAGCACCTTCTGGGCTGGCCTTGGCATGCTCAGGAGAGAGAGATTCAGGTGGGGATGGCGGGGGGGGGGTGTCATTCTGCAGCACTCACACTGGTGAGCTCCATTCCCAGGGGATAATTCAGCTTCCCCGCTCCCCAGGATCAGAGCATGGTCTCTGGGTCAATAGGATTCTCAGCCCTAGCTCATGCTCCAGACTGTCCTTACCCCATTATCTGCGCACACTGTTCCTGGGACGCACAAGCCCCCCATCTCCAGAGCAGACACGACACCCTCCCTCCAAGGGCTGCTGTGCTTGGCGAGGGGGGCGTTGGCGTTCAGCCCTATGGCCACGTACTCCTTGGCCTCTCTTCCAGGCAAGGTCTTGCAGGGTCCACGGTGCTGGCGGGTGTGCTAAGGACACCCATCCACTAGGAACTGACCCGAGACTCAGCCCAGGGGGGTCACTGAACAGCTGGTGCCCCCAGTGGGGCCTCCTAGGGGGAGTCTCCAAAGGGCCTCATGGTTTTAGGAACACACCCCACATTCCAACTCAATGGGACCTGGATCCTCAATCCCATAGGTGGGATGTTAATGGAGTTTACTTTGGCCCTCATTTCCCAGTTCTCCCTGGACCAGGGCCAGCCCGCGTGGTGAGCTTTTCACCACTGAGTGTGAGCGATGTCAGGCCCTGCCCTCGCCCAGCCTTTCAGTGGAAATTAGTCTCCATGGCGATCATCTCTTCATTTGGACCAGCTGCGGGAGCCAGGGCCCTCCAGGAGAGATGTTCATGGTGAGCAGGTGTGCTGGCTGGAGGGAGGCTGGAGCCCCTGGGGCTAGTGCTGTGATTCCCACTGTTGGTCCCCTGCCTGTGAACCATCCCCTTGGAAGGCAAATCTGCTGCTAGCCGCTCATGGTGGTTCCTGCAGAGGGTGGAAGCAGGGCTCTCCCGGCCTGAGGGCACACAGGAGACAAGTAAGTGTCCGAATGCGGTGATGATCTGGTTTGACCCTCCCTGAGCCAGCAAGGAGTGGGTTCATGTCTGCTCCTCTACCGAGACTGGTGCAGGGGGAGAATCCAACCCCAGGGCGTGGAGCTAATATCTCAGCGAGGCAGGGCTGTGAAAATCCCTCTGCTCTGCCCCCATGGTTCTGGGAGTCTTTCCTTGGCCGGGTTCAACCCCGGCTCCCCTGTGTCCCCCAGGGACCTGCGGTGCCCACCTCCTGGGTCCAGAGATGCTGCCCCAGGGCCAGTGTATGCCAGCTGCACTGCTCTCGGCACGGCAAGGGTGTGGAAGTTAAGATCTCGCTGTAGGACTGTATTGAAAAGTTCAGAGCTGCCTGGGAGGGAATTACGCCCTTTACCACCAGCCCCAAGCCCCCTGCTAACTTGGAGGTAGCTAAATTCCCCCCACGAGTCAGCTGATGTTAGCTTAAAGCCTCTTTGGCCAGATCAGACAATCTGTTGCCCACCCTTGTCCCCTTTGTGCTGAGAGGCTGCAGTGGGCTCTGAGGAGCTAATGGTGTGAGCGCCGCCCCATCACTTTTGTGGGTCGATTTTGTTCTGTTTCATCCCTGTGCAGGGAAACAGTTCATTCAGCCACCAAAACCTGCGAGAGGTTAAACAAATCAAATCCTCAGTGGGAAAATCTCTGTGTTTGGCCTTCTGAACACAGTAGGAGATTAGCCGGCTCTTTGTCTAATTGGTTTATAAACCAGGGAATTTAACTTCAGTCCCCGGAAAGATAATGGAGCAAATAATCAAGCAATCAATTTGCAAATGCCTAGAAGATAATAAGGTGATAAGTAACAGCAGGGTGGTGTTGAGAGTAAATCATGTCAGACCAACCTGCTAGCTTTCTTTGCCAGGGTAACAAGCTTGTGGGTGGGGAGGAAGAGGTAGATGTGGTATGGCTTGACTTTAGTAAGGTTTTTGATACTGTCTCACATCACCTGCTCATAAACAAACTAGGAAAACATGACCTCAACTGAGCTGCTGTAAAGTGGGTGCAGAACTGGTTGGAAAGCCATTCCCGGAGAATAGTTATCAGTGGCTCACAGGCATGTTGAACGGGGGCTCACAGAGAGCTCAATATCTTCGTCGGTGAGTTAGAAAATGGCACAGAGAGAGAACACTTATAAAAGTTTCAGCTGATACCGAGCTGGGAGGGATGGCTGGTGCTCTGGAGGAGAAGATTAAAATTCGAGATGGTCTGAGGTAAATAGGATGAGAGTCAATAAGGATGAATGCAAAGTACTCTGATTAGAGAGGAACAATCAATTGCACACGTATGAAATGGCAAATGACTGGCTAGAAAGGAGCACTGAGGGGAAGTTTGGACTGGACATAAAGGGTGTTAAAAGGATGAGGGAGAAAATTTTTCCTCTTAACCTTTGAGGAGAGGACAAGAAGCAACAGACTTAAACTGCAGCAAGGGCAGTTTAGGCTGGACATTAGGAAAAACTTTCTATCTGTCAGGGCCGTTAAGCACTGGAATGTATTGCCTAGGGAGGCTGTGGAATCGCTGTCACTGAAGACTTTTAAGGAGGGGTTAGACAAACACTTGTCAGGGATGATCTAGATAATTCTTAGTCCTGCCTTGAGCACCAGGGATTGGACTAGAGACCTTCAAGGTCCCTTCCAGTCCTACGATTCTATGAAATCACTTTGTAAATGCATGAAACTTCCTCAGAGCGTGGAGCTCTGAGCCCCTCCTGAGTAAATTCTTGTGCATCAACTCCGCCCTAGTCCTCTGTCTTCTAGACTCTAGTCTCTTGTCCAGGTGGTCTGTGCTCCTTCGAGAGAACTTCCAGAGAGTTCTGTGTGTATTTAGTAACCGTTATTAGGTCTGATGCAAATGCTCCCCCAACACATGGAGATTGCTCTGCTCTGGTGGCTGAGCAGAGCTTTGCGACAGGCTTGCTGGACAGTGAGTTGTAGGTGAGACTTCCTGGAAATAGGAAGCAGAGATGCCGTGTAGTGCTGCAGCACCCTGAGGTCCTGTCCCTTCTGGCTTCCAGGCCAGGGCATTGGCCCTGTAGGATCTCTCTGGGATCTCACACAAGGCCTATTGTGTGCTGGCGCAGGTGCAGCCCATCTGGTGCATTTAGGAGAGCTGTTACCTAGTAATACTCCTAAGGAGTCATTAATTCAGGGCTCTCAAAGCTCTGAGAGAACAGGAAGGGGAGTGTGTGAGAGAGAAGTGAACTAGGAGGTGGGGGAATCCTGTTCCTCTGGTGCTTCAGAGATTTGCTATTTGCAGCTGGGTCCCATGGGAAGGGCTGAGGCTAAAGCCAGGGAGAGAGACAGCGCTGATTCATTAAGGAGAGGAGCGTCACAGAGACAATGCAGCCCTTGAGCCTCCGCCCTGGGACGCCCTTGTCCCCTGAGGGTGGGTTGGGAGAAAATTGTGGGGCAGACTGTCCTCATCTGTCCCAGCTGACCTTTAATCAGCGCTACCATAGAGCCCAGTTAATGGGGGGCAGGTCCTGGGCGTGGCTGGCTGGTGTGACCCAGACCAAGTGGAATATGAAACAGCACATCTACCCATTCCAAATTCCCAAATCCTTCCCATTCCAGGTGTCCTGTTGCCTCTCCCGGCATCACCCCTGTGCTTGATGCGCACCCCATGCAGTGTTGCAAACGTTCACAAGCTGGGGGTGCCTCTGCAGAGCTCAGCCGAGTCTCCCACGGGTGGGCAGGGCGCAGGGCCGGCTTTTGGAAAGATGGAGCCATCTGCACTGCCTGTTCTTGGAACTGATTAGAGCCACCTGGCCTGCCCCCGCTCAGCCTGCCATGCACATGGGCCGTGCGCAGGGGGCTCGGCTCTGTGGTTTTCAGAGCCAAGATATTCAAGAGCTGCTCATGGGCCTTCCCCAAGGGGCTCCCTAACCGGAGCTCGGTTAAAGAACGGAAGAGCTCCAGGAACCGTTCTGGTGGCAGGTGGCCTTTGGCTCTGCTGGGAAGCACCAGTTGTAATGTGCTCACGGTCTGTGAGGCCCCTAAGGCTTGTCAGCACACGCAAGCTGCAGAGGGTTTCTCTGACCCAGTGTAACTCCCCTGAGGACACACTTGGGGGCAAACCTGGCTCAGCCCACCCATGCACTGCTGAAGGCAGGTTTAGAACCGGGTGAGTCTCGCATCACATCGTTTCACTTCTTTAACCAAGTCCCACCTGGCAATTCCTCGGTGCTGCAAATGCCCTTTGTGCCTTCCCTTCCTGCCCATCTCCTGAGAGCCGCCTTCTGCCCCAGCTGCAGCTCCAGTGTCCTCACGGCCTCCCGGGTCTTAGAAATGTGACGGGAAAAGGCTTTTTACCTGCAGCAACATGTGGGCCTAGAGCATTGAATGGGTTGGGGAAATTTTGGTGTCTCTAATTGCATTGCAAAGACTGAGCTAGCGAATCAAATCTCTTCTTTCAGCTGACTTTTGCTGGGGTGCTGGATTGCTGCCCCGACCCTGAGGATCAGAGCTACGTGGGGGAGGAGGGTTGTCTTTCTATACCCGTTGGTAACAAACGAGCCAGTTCTGCGCGGTGCCATTATGGAGGGGGTCAGGGCTGCAGCACAGAGCTCATCTCCACAAACATAAAGGGAAGGGAGAGATTTCTCTCGGTAAAGTGTCTCTGCTGCCCTGGGGATGGTAGAATGGCACAGGTCATTGGAGGTTATTTACCGCAAACTGCCCTGTCCGTGGCGTCCTGCACGGATTTGACTTTACAGCTGACTTTCCCTCTGCCAGGCCGGGAGAGAACAGGCCTCCGGAGGAGAGAATGCCTTAGTTTTGTCAGGGGCCTGGAGCCAGAGGAGAGTGGATCCCGCTCTCAGATCTCCAGAGTGGTTGTCTCGGAACAGAATGAGTCATGAGTCTCTGCCTCCATCTCTGCACAGAGCTTGTTCTCCCTGCTCCAGCCCTGGTGTGCTCTGTTCCCCATCAGCACCAGGAAATCGGGACTTTGGTGCGATGAATGGGCCAGGCGGAGCCAGTTCGAACCCATATCTCGGTCTCCAGCATTCAGACCACCCTGCACCCGTAAGCTTTCAGTTGGCCAAGTGAATGTGAAATACCCTGAGGCTGCCCAGGCACCGAGGAAATAAGGGGTGGCTTTGCTACCTCTGAGTGGAGAGGGGTCTCCTGCTGTGAGCTGCAGGGTGTGAGCCAAGGAGTGGGGTTCTGCCTGGAGCAAGGGACTGGGGGTAGGTTATGGAGCCACCCCTCCAGGTTTCCAGCTCAAGTCAGAGCCAGATGAGTGTGCAGGGCGAGTCCTATTCTGAGAACTCCTCAGCGCCTGCGTGAAATGAGCTGGTGTCACGTCCCAAACACCGACTTGTCTTAGCAGAGCAGGCCTGGCTCAGAGGGATGTGACCGTAACCCCTTCCCCCAGGGAGAAGCTTCCTCTGGAGCCAGGCTGGGATGCTCTGCTTCAGGGGCCTGCACCTTGGTTCAGTGACTCAATGGCCCTGGAAAGAGCCGTCTGTCAAGCCAGCTCCTTCCACCAGCCCTTGCATCACACTCAAAGAAACTGATCTCAGCTGCCTGGCATTTCATTAGACTCCTGCTTAGTTGACTAGCTGCTTCCACGCGGCCTGTGGGAGGGAGGCTCTCCGCCAGTGGAGGCAGGTTGGTGGTGTTTGAAAGCTAAGGTGGTTGCCTTGCTTCATGGCATCTCCCCCACTCTGCTCCCTGCTCAGAGCTGTCTCTCTGGCGGCCAGCAAGTCCCGTGTCGGGACAGGCCTGTTAGAGTTTCTCTTCTCCTTTCAGAGAGGTGAGGTTTCTTGTGCCGGTTTAATGGTAGCCCGCAGTGTCCCCGTGCTGGGTGCGTGTCCCCCTGTCCCGTGACTTAGCAGGACTGGAATCCAGGACCTCCTGCCCAAAGCCTGGCCTCCCAGCCTTGGCGTTAACGGCCTCATTCCATTTGCAGGAAGCAGTAGCTGGCACATCTGTTTATGTGGCCCACCACTAGAAAAGGACACGTCGCACTCCTTGACATAGTGGGTTTCTTACCACCTAGGGCGGTGATCCTATTCCTGACAGCCCAGCTGCAACCCAGGATGGCCTGTTGTGCTGCTGGGTTCCCCAGATCTCTTGCTCCGCTGGCGGAAACAGGGCAGTGGTGCCTTTGGTTAATTACATCCTCAGGTTAACTGGGTTATATGGTTCCCAAGAGACAGGAAAACTGCTGACCGAAGCAGCTGGGTCAGTCCCTTTCCCAGGCTCCACGTTACTTGTGGTTCACTGCGGGGTCTGTCTCAGGGACAGCTCTGTTAATCCTGGCTGGGGGGGTCTCAGCCATGTTCTGTTTTGCGTGTACGGTGTAATGAGCTCACGAGGCTGTGTCCAAGAGGTGAGGGGAGCTGGGCCATTTCCTTGCTGCTGTAGCCTTTTCTCTGGAAACAAGTCTCCCTAAACTTGCTTTCCTTGTCAACACGAGCCCTTGGCTAGAGCAGGGCTGGCCCCGGGGCTTTATTTTAAGGGCATATTAATTAAACGCAAATGAATCCAATTTCTCTGACATCCAAATGAATAGCAAATGAGGCAATTACGTGCGATGCCATTAGAGTGATGGAGGAGCCTGATTTGGGCCAGCGGAGATTGAAATATGAAATGTCTTTTTTTTTTTTTTTTTTTCAAAGGAGTGGGGGGAGCTCCCTGGAAGTGAAAGGCTCAGAATGAGCGTTTGCTGGCACGTGCTCTGTGGGGAATGGGGTGGGGCTCACAGGCACTGAGACACCAGCATAGGGCAGGTATGTGGGCAGGGGAAGCATGGTCTAGTGGGCAGAGCAAGAGGCAGCGTGGTCCTGGATTCTGTTCCTGGTTCTGCTACAAACGGACCGCATGTTCCTTCCTCGGCAGGAGGGGAGAAGCTTGAAGCTGCCCTGGGGGCTGTAGGAGCCTCAAAGCAAGAGACCAAGCGTGTCGCTGGCAGCCCCTCTCCAGAGCAGGGGGCAGTGTGGGTGGGCTGTCCCACAGCAGCACCATGTGAGAGGGAGGATATGGGGCTGCAGCCATAGAAACCCCAAGAGCGGGAAACCAGCTCCGCTTTTCGCAGGCTAAGGACCCTGTTGTTGAGTCTCAGAAGTGGCCATAACCCTGTGTCCAGCTGCCTGTTGCCGGCAGATAAAGCAGCGGGATGGGTCTCCTGCCAGGGCTAGGACGGGGCAGAGACCTGTGGCTGTCCGTCTGTACAAAAGCCACTCTGCCTGTCAGCCAGCAGTGCCCTTGTGATAAAGGTTAGGATGGGCCAGGCCCTGGGGTTGCAACCAGTCCGCACACCCGCGGCTCAGGATTGTCCCCCTGGTGTGTACAGCCTGGCGGGCGGGCGAGGACTGTGATGTCCAGGCGGAGGGAGCAGGTTCCCACCGTTGTCGCACACGTAGGTGTGCACACTTTCATCCGAGGCACACGCCGTGTTCCGTGGGCCCCTTGGCTAGTAAAGAACACAACTTAGTCTGTGAGCAATTAGCTCTTGGCTTGGTCGCCTGCTCTGGAGAGCTTCTTATAAAGTGTCCTACCTCGCCCGGCTTGCTGCTGGGTGGATGGGCCCAGGTCCATGAAGCCCCAGCTGTTGGCTCACTCTTGCTTGTGAGCTGGTTGGAATACATTTTTTAAAAGTCTTATTTATTGAGCCCTCCTGAGCAGCTTGTGCATGGGAGGACCTTGGTGAGCATCTGGCAGTTTGGGCTTTTCTCCCTGCTGCGGCAGCCTTTGCTTGGAGTAGAGATGCCTTTAGGCCAGTGGTTGGCATGGGACAGTTTCCCTCCTGCATGGAGAAGTGGTTAACTCACCCACTGGCGTGAGCTGCATGTCAGCAATCACATGGGTTCAGCAAGCAGATAAAAGAGAAGAGGACACACTGGGAGCCAATGTTGTCATGTCATCACTTACAAGAAAAATCTCTCCCTTTTTGTAAAGAGCATTATTACCAGCTAATAAAATATCAGACAAATTCTTGAGAGAGCTCTTAGGAGCTGAAAGTCTGTGATAAATCTAGTAGCTTTGTAATTCACTCGAAATTGCAGCGGGTTGCGATGTGATTAAAGCTCTCTCCATGTGTAACACGCACGCCTGGTTTCTGGTGAGCAGAAACGGGGTGGTTGGGGGAATCAGGCTGGTATGTAACAAGGTTTCATGATAAGTTACTTGGATGTCAATTAGCTGGCAAGTGAGTGTCACCTGTATCTCCTTGTTTGCCGTAAGCTGGGATCCAGTTAACTTGATGTGATTATTGCTGGTGAATAACAGCAGGGTCTCCAGGGGCACCTTGCTCTCAGGGGGTGTGAACGCTGGCATGAAGGCCCGTGCATCCCTGCTTCTATGACACGCAGTTCAGGGCTCTGGAGAAAATGCACCAAGGCCAGAGTAGTGCAGACCGAAGGCAGGAAGCGAGAGCAGCAAAAGCCGGATCGGCTCTGGCGTTAGTTTGCCCAGTGGCACGTTTTTAACACCACCCCCTAACCTCAGGGGACATGTTACAGGCCCTGCTGGGTGTGCCCGCATCCTCCAAGTAACACGCGTGTCTGTAATGACTCTACCGAGGTGGTGGGAGGCGACTCCCCGGCTGAGATTTTGCTCTCGAAGTAGAACAAAATCCCTCTGCTCTGCACTTTAAGCTGAGATCAGGGCTGGGCAGCAGGCAGGTGGGAGGGAGGAAGTGCCTGCCTGGGCCTCTGCGCCCGACACAGTCTGGCCAGGCTGATGGGACTAGGGCGGGGCAGAGCCCTGGGTGGGTGGGCTGTCTGGAAAGCCCGTGACCCGTTCTCTGGGCAGAATGCTCTGGTGCACTGGCTGATGTTTCCCCCTCAATAAGAAGCTAAATCTGTTGCCCGTAGGTGTGTGCGGTGGAGAGGAGGTGGCAGGAGAAGTAATCTCATGATATTGCCTTGTCTCAGCTGTTGGATGGAGATCTTGCTCACCATGCCGGTGAAACTCTGCGTGGTGGGCTGGACTGAGGCCGTGGCCGTGGCCAGGGGATCAGCACTTCCAAAGGACCCTGAGTTTGGATGTCAGGATTCTGGGAAAGGGGCCATTGCCAGGGAGTGCTGGGGACAAGGCGCCTGGAGGGAGCATTGGCAGAGCAATGAGCCAAGGCTGCTAGGTGCCCTCTGGTTTGCTGGGGGGCCCTTTCGGTCCCATTGGGTCTGCTCTGCATTGTGGCTGAGTTCAGTACTGCTCACACCACCAGCTGGAGAGCACCTGGTGGCTCAGAGCGAACTCCGTTGCTGTCTACGTCCTGGGGCCTGTGTCCCTCTTTCTGTGGAAATTGCAGAGCACCAGTGAAAGCTGGCCCTGGAACTCGGAGAGCAGCTGGTGGTGCCACCTGCCCCTGCTGGGCTAGTCCCTGGGGGGCCATGCATGGCGTGGAGTCCCACTCCCCAGGGCAATACCCTGTTTCTGAGACGCATTCATGAGTTATTCCCTTTGCAGCCCAGTCTCTCAGCTCGAGCCTCATGAATATTAATGACACTGGCATATGGACGATCCGCGGGAGGAGGAATGGAGGGAGCAGAGAAAGTTGCCAATTGTGAAAACGAACTCATCTCAAATCTAACATTAATGCAACAAAATAAATCCAGTCTCCAGGCGTGGGAGGGAAAGGGAGAGCCGTAGAGAAGCAAAAGGATCAGGTGAATGGGGGACAGTGGGTGTGAGTGGCACAGAACTTAATCACTCATCTTTCACAGCTGGAGCCGAGTTCAAATCCTGACTTACTGGTTACCACACAAGAAACGCAGTGTGATTCTCACAGAGCAGGGCTGGCCCCTTCTGATCAAGAGCACCAGGGCTGGAGTAGCAGAGAGCTGTGGGTTGGGCATTAGTAGCTTCACCAGAGTGGGTGCGTGGGGCCCAGGGCTGAAAAGACGGAGAAGGGGCTGCAGGTCAGGACTTAGATGCATGGGCAGAACAGCACATTGTCTCTGCACGGATGCTCTTAACTCTCTGCTCTCGCTGGTGAGGGAAGATCCTGGAGGGCTGTTTTTTTCTCAAGGGTTGCAGGTGGATCATGTCTTCCAGCCTTTCCTTCCCCTGCAGACACACAAGTCTAGTGGCTGCCCAGACAGAGCCCTCTGCAGGAACTGCCCGCTGGCAGCAGGGCATTACATAAGCAAGTCGATGCAGCAGAAGAGCCAGTCTGCTGCAGGCTATGGCTGACCTAATTTCAGATACGGTTGTGGATCTTGTCAGCTGTTGCTTGCTGTCTCTGTGCAGATGGCCTGCCAGCGAGTTGAGTGTGTGCGGGAGGTAATGCTATGGGAACACCATGTGACTCCCGCCTGGTGGGGCTCGCTGGGGGAGTCTGCTCAGGTAAATAATCAGATCTGGTATTTGAGTCCTGAACAGAGCAAGGCTGGGGAAAGGGGCCTGCAGGCAAACCCAGGGCATGTGCGAGAGGGAACCTCCCGTTACTGGGATGATGCGAACAAGGTATCCTGTGTCCTGCTCAGCTTTGCTCCCTCTGCATTACTCATAAGCAAAGAACAGGTGCCTGTTCCGCAGTGCGCTCAGGGAGACGCTGGCGCTATTTGTCTCCGCTTGGGAAGAAATCCCCCTCTCCGCCCTGCTCAGCACTCACCCCTCCCCTGCGCAAGCTTTGCTCAGCCACCAGCTGGGAACTGTGAAAGGAGCTGTGGTCTGAGGTCCCAGCACCATCCATTTCGTGGGGCACATGTCACCAACAAAGAGGGACATTCCCCTCTGGGGGGTCTCTGCAGCTCCTGCGAAGATCAGTCGCTGGGTGATGTGCTGGTGACAGGCTGGAAAGAAGTGGAGAAAATTAGCATAGCTCTGCTAAGGTTTATTGAGACTGCAGCAGATAAAATCACAAGAGAACCAAGCTCAGGAAGGATTGCACAAATGTTCCAAGGGTCTGGAAAGCTGGGCCAGCTCCCACCTCCCCTAGGCATCTTTCTCTCTCTCTGCCCTGTCTGAGCGAAATATGCTCTCCCCGCCACCCATGGAGGACAGACCCCCTTTCCTGATTAGCTAAGGGTGACTTCCAAGAAAGCTGCAGAATTTTGCAAAGGAACGTTTCCTCTGAAGTTCAGGGTGTAAAGAGGCTGTAAAAATCCCAGACTGCTGCAGTGTGATGGCCGCTGCAGCCCTAACCCTGAAACGTGCCATTCACCACTGAGTTGGCAGGTCTCAGCCCAGCTTGCCACCACCATGACACGATCTTGGAAAAGCTCCCCAGGGTGTCTCAGGTTCTGCAGGCTAAGTGGGAGGTGTGTGGAGAGATCTGTATGTAGAGGTCGGGAACAGGATCAGCTGAGGAGTGGAAGAGTAGAGCTGAGAGGTATTGGCTGAGGAGGGGAACAAAATAATGTGTGGCTGGGGCCAGGGGGGGAGAAGCTACGCTGGTTGAGCCTGCAGAGGAAGTTTGCCAGTCATGCGATACATGAATCTAGCCAGAGCTGTCAGCCCTCAGGTCTGTGATCGCTGCCGTTAATTAGACTAATCTTTTTAAAATGAAGTTCCACTAAAATTTGAGTCTCCTGGCCAGTAGCTTGGCAGGCAGAGGCTGGGTGCCCTGGGTGCTGTCTGCCACCTCTGCTATGGGGGGGGAAGTGACCCTTAAAAATGAGCTCAGGCTCTGACACCTGTCTTGCTTAAAAGGCAAAGTCAGCTGAGTATGGAAGTGCCTCTGTTATTACTGCTCTGGGGACGTCGGCCCACCCGTCTCACCTGCCAGCCTGCAAAATGGCCTTCCGACTGCATGTTGGGCCACGTGGCCTGCGGAAGGAATGAGGGGGGTGTGCTGGCGCCAGTGACGGGGGGGCTGACTGCTAGGAAAGGTCAGAGGTGCAGCCCAGCCACCAAAGTGCCTGGCTAACAGCGAGCCCTCTTGGGCAGTGCGGGAGGGAGGGGAAGCTCCTCGTGGAGAGCTACAAAAGTTCAGCTTCGGTCCATAAGTTTTAAGACCCATTCCCTGACTGGGAGGGGCCCGGTCACTGGCCACGAGGGAGGGGACTGGGAACAGCCGGCTCTTAAAAACCCTACGAAAATAATAGGCTCTGTGAAGAATTAATGTTGTTCCTGGAAACGAATCATTATTCCGGGAAAACACAACTTGGAGGGTAGCTGATTCCCCAGACGCTGGGCAGGTAGCCAGGCATTAAGGGAAGGAGCTTGGAAGACTTTTTTCCCCACTCCTTATGTGAACATGCATCATTCATATTTGAAAGGGAGGCAGCACAGGAATGGGCCAGCTGCCATCGCTGGCTGTTTAACCCCCTCTGCCCAGGACCCCTGAGCTAACAGCACTCCTGTGCCAGCCCCACTGGAGGTGTGGGAAGGGCATTGCTGGGTGGTAGGTGCTATGGTGGAGGAGCCAGGATCCACCCCGGCTGGTGCCCATCACCCGTTACTCACCTGGGCCTGCTTTTCAGAGGGGCTCTGCAGTCCCCACGGGGTCATGGGCGCTGCGGGGGAGTGAAAACTGATTGAGCCCCGAGGTTGGTTATGAAACACACGCTGGTGACCACATAACCACCGTCAGCCAGCGTTGTGGCTGTGAGCCAGGAACAGCGTAGGACAGGGAGGGGTTCGACACGGTCCCCCTCTCTGGAGAGTTGCGGCTTTCCCCATTTGCAGAAGGTGAGCTCCCAAAGTGACACCCCTCAGCCAATACTAACAGGAGACCAGTTAACCCATCAGCTTGACGGGCTGTGCCCCTGGGAACGGGCTGTGCCCCTGAGCCAACTTTGGAACCCCTGCATTCCCAGTCCCAAGGAGAGTGATGGTTTGTACTCGGGTCGAACCACCATATGCCTTGGCCTCTTCCTTGGGGACATTGCAGGAAAGGCCGGGAGAGTCTCTTGCTGTGGTGACGCTCTCATCTGGCCTGATCTGGACAACTTCTCTGTCCGTTCAAGCCAAAGCTTAGAGCGAGCGCTTTGCTGACGTGAGCGGGGTTATAGAGAGGGGTTAGGCGAGTTTAGGCCAGCCCAGGATGTTCAGCTACTCTGTGCACTTGACACGGCTCAGTCTGGTTCCATGGCCTCAGGCTGCCAGACTTTTCTTTCCAGTCTCCCTCTGAAAATGGCGCCTCCCTTGCCAAGGTGCAAGCGAGGATGAGTCTCCTCCTTCCATCCCAGCCGGAGGTGCCCAGCGCCATAGAGCAGGGCACGTCCAGCACCAGGAGGAGGGAGCAGCCCAGGTGTGGCAAGGGGAAGGCCTGTTAGAAACCCTCCCTCCCTCCTCCTTCTTGTGACCCCGTGGACGCATGTCCTGAAACCCTCTAACTAGCAGCCCCAAGGGCTGCTCTGGAAAGCTAGGCACCCTGCTGTGCGGGTCAGGCCCCTGCAGGGAAGGGCAGTGGTTGTGCTGTGCTCAGCACCCCTGAACTCAGCCTCTCTCTGATGCTGCCAGGCGAGAGCTGCCTGCCCTGCCTCAGGCTTGATGAGACGGGAGCGTATCCGAAGCCATCGTGCAGGCGGGCAGCGCCTAATTGAAGTGAGGAATCTGGGTTACTGAAAGGATGTGGTTTCCAGTGATTCACCTGCCGGTAAATCCCGAAAGAAATCTCTTGGGGGGGGGGGGGCGGCTTTCGGCGCAGAGAGAGCTCCGGCTCCTCCTCTCTTCCACTCTCTGCTGCTTCTACTGACCTACTTTCCGGGTATGGTGCGTGTTAATGAGCTGCAGCTCCTGGGAGACAGGCCTGCCACTCCAGCCTTGGGTTCCCTTCTACCTCGTCCTCGGAGCTAGATCCTCTGGCCCACGCTGCATGCGCAGGGCTTTGGAGAAGGTGTCTGCATGCCAGCAGCTGGGCAGATAGCGAGGAGGGGGACGCAGGCTCTTTGGAGGTGCCAGTTGCTGCGGGGTGTTTGAAACACACCTCTGTCCTCACTGACTCAGGACGTGATGATCCCAGGCCAGGCTCTCTGTTTGCCTGCACCTTGTGCAAGGCGAGTGTTGCACGTGACAGATCCGTCAGAGCATTTTACACACTTGCTTTGCACAAGAGTCCGTGTCTGCCCAAGGGGCGGGGCAACGGCCTCAGCCTGCGCTGTACATTTTGCTGTTCTGGACGGAGCTAAGCCTCACGCGTCACTAGACTCCAGCCCCAAGATTCAGTCCCTCCCAAATACAGCCCGGTTCTGCCCCGGACACCCATTGTCTGGGCCTGGCTGGGTTTCTTCTCCCCTTGGAGGTGAGGTCTTGGTGCCTTAGTGAAGAGCCCTTTTCATAGGCTTGGCCAGTGGGACCATTCAGGAGCCCCGGGGAGGGCGTTCTGCAAGCTGGGCTCTGGGGTGGCCCCGCTGGATCCATCAGTCACGGGAGGAAGTGGAACAGAGGCCCTTTGGCCTCTCTGGCTTCATGCTCTCCCTGTCCCCCGCCTTTGCCCCGGCCTCTGAGCCCTGCTCCTATTAGTAGCAGTGTGTCTGTGTTGGCTTCGGTGGAAGCGCTCCCCACTGAGCCATTGGGAACAGAGCAATCAGTCTCCCTCTGCCATTTCCTTCCAAATGGGCTCTGCCCTGTCTCCCTGCCCCCCTTCCTGCTCTCCCTCCCACCTGCTCCTCTGCCATGCTCACTTGCCGGGTAATTCGTCCCTGCGAGGAGTCCTGAGAGGAGATTGGGGCCCTGCAATGACGTCGGGATTGTCACAGGCAATTACTCCCCAGTGGTGGCCAGCACTCAGTCTGGAGCACCTCATTAGCTGCCGAGAGAGTGGGAGTAGGGGACTGGGAGACGCACGCTCGGTGCTGGCTACAGCTCACATGTCTTTCCAGGCTGAACAGGTTGGGCTGTGCAGAGCTGCGTCTGCTGAAACCTGCAGGGCTGGTGGGTGGGTGGCTTTGGAGCTGGGATGGATGACGCCAGCGCCCCAGGCTCCTGGGGGATGTCATTTAGGAGCCTGAGCTGAGGGCAACAAAGAACTTAACTCCCGTTGCTGTGACTTGCCTTTGGCAAAATCAAGGCAAAGCAATCTCAGCAGATGTGTGCCATAAACAGCTTTTCTCTGCAACAGCCGCCCCTCCCTGCCACTGACAGAGTAAGAACCCATTCACCCCAATAACTGCCCCTAGCGAAATCCTGCCGGCTACACACAGGCTCCCTACCGTGGGTTGCATGGATATTTCATACATGGTGTGATGGGATCTGTGGGCTCCAAGCCCCCTGTTTTACAGCCTGTGGCACACATTGTACCAATTAATCTAACTGCACGTTGTTCGGCACCAAGCATGCCTCTGGTGCTGTATAAATAATAACAAGGCTACAACCCCCAGAAGAGCTCTGTGGAATAAGTTTGTCCCTTCTGCCCTCAGAAGGTGGTCCTGTAAAAGACCCCTCTCTCATCTCCGGAGACATACACAGTGACGGGAGCATGGGAAATAATGCCGGGAGACATTTCTGAAAGCTCCGTTCCAGACATCTCCAGTAATGAGTGGAACTCAGCTTCCAACACACGCAGATGCTCCTACCCGCTGGGATATACAGGAGCTGGCTTCTTGATTTCCTCTGTGGTAAGATGAAGGCAGCTTCAGGTTATTAGGGATGTGGAGTTGGGACTCTGGACAGTGAGTCCGGTCTCCAACTCTCTGGGTTTTATGGGCTTTTGGAAAAACTTGCCATAATTGTGACTAATAAATGTCTCTCCTCTAGTCTTTCCCTCTGATAGAACCAGCTGTGGGGGTGGGGAACAGGGGGAAGAGCCAACGGCTGTGGGTGTGCGTGTGACCATGAAGGCAGCGGATCAGGGCTGTAAATCCGAGTCACAGCCTGTCCTTAAGAACACTCCCTGAGGCGTAGGCCCTGTCCTCACTCAGCCCGAGCGCTCCATCTGCTCCATCGCTCTCAAAGGCCCCTGGATTTGCTGCACTTGGCACCAGCAAGGGTCACATCCTCTCTTGTTTGTATCCCTCTGGAGTGATGACTTGCCTGGACAGTCCCCCAACATCTCCTACAGCCCATAGCAATCTTGTCCCCTGCTACAGTGTTTCCAGGCCATAGGCCTGTTCTCCTTCCCTACCAAGAGCCTCTGTGTGGCCATCCACCCCCCAGTGAGGGGGTCTTCACTTTAATGGCCTGGTGCTGGGCAGCTGCAATCCCCAGTTACCTGGACACTGGAGTTTCCAGTGTGTGTCCAGCAGAGATGGAGGGCACTGGCCAGTGAATGGTCCAATAGCTCAGAAAAGATGGGGACCAAATGGAAGGACAGAATTGTTCAGAGGGCTTCTAAGGGAGTTGTGGAGCCATGGGATCGCTTACCTCTCATCCTTTCTCACACATCCTTTGGGCATCTCTGATCAACACATCCCAAAGGACTATTCTCATTCTTTCCTTCCCTCTGCCCCGTCAACCCTGGCAGTTAGTCCAACATCTGGACTTCCCATACTGCAGCTGAGTGCACGCCAACTCGCCTGAGGAGGTAGCGGAGAGATCCTACATGGCAGAGAAAGTGTTTGTGGGGAGGGCGTGATGGCACCGTGTGGTGTGAGTGTATTCATGGGGAGCAGAGAAACTCACACCCTAAATAACTCAGTCGTAGGTTGGTGGCCTATTGCTGGAGTGGGTGGGTGAGGTCTTGAGGACTGCATTTTGCAGGAGGTCAGACTCGATGATCGTACTGGTCCCTTCTGACCTTAGTCTATGAGCTGGGGGCTTCAGACAGCCAGGAGTTGAGCAGTGCCCTGCCTCTGCCAGTGGAGGGAACAAGCCAGCCATCCCCGTGAAATCTGGGGGCTGAGGGTCCCTTTCAGCTCCGTGGGGGGAGGGGGCGGGTTCTTTCTCTGCCATTGATTTAGGGTTAGGGGGAGGCTGCTTTTCCATGGCCAGCCCTCCACAGATAAAGCCCAGCTGGTGAAAGAGGGCCTGAGCAGGTGGCAAAGTGGCCAGAAGGATGCAGGAGGACTAATGGGAAGCTGGGACACTAACCAGCCCTTTCTCGCTGCTGCCAAGTTCTGTGCTGCCAGTCACTAGGTCCTTTGCCTTTTTAGCAAAGCCTCCATTAAGCAGCTCCTCTTGAGCTATTGCTTCACTCTGATTGTGCCCCTGTAGTCCAGCAGACACTTTCCCAGGTGATTTACATGCTGATTTGCATAAAGTGTTTCCATGGCGCTCTGCACATGCTGTCTCCATGGAACGAGCCAGAATCTCTTTTCCAGAGACTGGGGACAGTAACTTGGCACGGCCATAGGGAGGACAGACGATGCCAGAGGTAAAATCCTCTCTGCGCCCTCAGCCCAGTGGGTGCCATGTGTGCTTCCTCCAACAGCTGGACCAATGTGTCTCATTCCTGCCCTATGCAACCTCTGTAGAGCCTGTCCTTCTCCAGGCCCTACAGCTGTACTGGTTCACTTCGACCTTGGCCTGCACGGCCATCCTCCATCCCTTCTATTACGTTCCTAGGTCTACACAGAGTCCTTCCTGACCCACGGCACCGCCTGCTATTGCCTGGGTGACAGGCTACAGTCATTCCCATCAGAGCAGCAGTTTTCAGTTGCTGGTAAAAGGTGCCGTGTAGTGTGTGTATCTTTGTTACTTTTAAATTATAAAACAAACCAGAAGTCTTGTGGCACTATTAAAGACTAATGAATTTTAGTGCAATATAAACTGGCAGCTGATGGCATTGTTTTCCTTTTCAGAAAGAGAGGGTGGGCACAGTAGGTTTATACCCTGAAACGTTGGAGTGCAATTAACATGGCATCTCTCTCTTCCCCTTGGAAAGTCTTTGCTCTGAGAGCCAGGGAGGGGAGAGAGTGACTCTAACTGTGCAGAATCAGCCATTAATGCTGCTAAATCTTTTCCATAGCTCTGGTGTAAACTGCTCCCACCGACGATGGGATCCAGCTGCCTGTCCAGGGTGCAAAGAGGTGGTTTTTAAAAATAAACAACAGGAAATGGACATAGTCTGTACCGTGGCATTTTCTGGGCATGTGGCACTGGAGGAGGGTGTGTTCGTGCTGTGTGATACCAGCCTGCTGTTCTCTTTGGGTTCTTACCATTGCAATAGCTGAAGACCTCCAAGTAGTGCGCTGGCAGTGTGATGAAACATCTGTCCTATGGTGTTTGTTCTTTTCACCTCTCCCTAGGGAGGTGCGTGTGCAGTGGAGCAACTTGTTCTGGTGGGGGAGGGGCATTAAGTGTACCTCTTGCTGTGTATTTATGTTGGAGAAAGCAAGGTGAGAGACATGAGCTCTGTAGGTGCTTGTGACAGCCCTTAGTTCCTGGGGGAGCTTGTTCTGCAACCCTCAGACCAGCACTGTGAACGATAACACAGATATTGTGCGTGTGCTTGTGATCTCAGATGCCCTATATCACTTGGCTTTGAAGGTGCTCCTGTAAATTCCCCCAAACTCTAGCAAGAACTTGAGGAACTCAGAAGTTGTGGGAGGTGCAGAATAAGCAGAAAACTAGCAAAGATGGGAACTGGGAATCCATGTGCCCCAGGATGCGTTTTCTCACCTCTGCTTCCTTCATGGCTCCTGTCGTTTCCCTGTTGTAACTCCTTCACCACATGAGTCCCCAGCCTTTTGATCCAGGAGTCCTGGATGGGACTCCAATGGTAACCCATTGGCATAATTTCTTTAATCTCCTGGAAGAGTTGCAATTGGTTGATTGTCTCATTCGCTAGGGGCTGAACAAATAACACAAAAAAAGTTTGGGAAGGGTACCAAGTACATCTGTGACTAGCTGCACATGCCTCAGATCTTTAATGCCTCTTGTAGAATAACCCTCTTGCTAGAAACATTCTCTGGTTCCCCTAGAATAAAATCAAACCAGCAATTCAGTGTGAGGCTCCCTCCTGCTACTTCAAGATAGATATGTATATTTTACTTGAAATATCCCTAAAAGTAACAGGGCCAGTCACGGTATCAAATCTTCCTGGGGAGAAAAGGCTTTTATGGAAGGGTCACATGCACTGGATGGATGAGAGCTGGTCCAAAGGAAGTGGTTTCCTTGACAACAGAAGGCAGATGGACTGAGGGGGATGCAAACCATTAGCAGAGACTGTAAAGTGGATGGAGATGCCACCTGGCCTCTGGGATGGATCAGGCACAGAGCAGACTGCAGGAGCTTGATCGGGTCCCAGTGTGCTCAGCAACACCAGAGAAACTTGAGTCTACGATCTTGCTATGAAAGCCATAGCTTTCCTTCACTCCTTCCCCCCACCTCTTCCTCTTTTGCTCCCCCACCCCCCGTCTTGTTGAGGTAGGGATGGCTAGCACATTAAGATTTGGCACTCAGACTTTCCCGCTGGATTTTAAATCTTCTTTCTTCCTCCATTCAAGTTGAGGTCTGCCTAGGATTCCTTAGCATACATTGCTGCCACTGGGATTCAGGAGATGTTTCTTTCACATCTGGAGAGGAACGGGCTGGGAATTGCATATTCTTCTCTGGCGCAGCTGTAGTCAGGAAACAGTTCTTGTTTTTTTTTTTTTTAGAATCCATATGTTAAAAGCACTTTTTCCAGAGTCCATTGTGAGGTGAGTGTGTGACCAGTGGACATTTCTAGCAATTATTTCCCAAATTATAACCTGCTGTGTGATAGGCAAAACTCTGTCTGGAAGTGACTTTGCATGCTATATCATCTCATTGCTGGAGTGTTCATGGACAGAAGAAATGCAACTAACCTCTCCGCTCTTGGAACCAAAGCCACCTCTTTGATCAAGTGGTGATGCACTATCGCTGTCATTCACAACCAATATTTTCATGAGCAAGCAAACAAATATGCTCCAAACCCGACTCTTGCCAGCAGGGAAGGAAGAGAGAGATTTGTCTCTTTTTTACTTTCAGGAGACACTCGGAGCCTATGTTGACTGGGGAGCCGGTGAGTGCTGAGAAAGTTTCCCCTAGCCTAGGGCCATCATTCTAACAGCTATCAGGAATGACAATGTGAACATGGTGGCATACCACATCACCACAAGTGGGTCAGTCCATTCAGGGGAAATGGAGGAGGTTCAATTTTGAACATGAATCTTACTGTTGGTGAGGAAAACCCAGGAGAAAATTTCTATGGCTTTGCACCATGACGTTGTCTGAAATGGGGGGAAATTTGAAAGGGAACTCTCCCCTCCTCTTGTGTTCACCTCCAGAGAAGGTGTGTCCCCTTTATTACCTTTACCCATCTCTAGTGTCCTAGAGTGTGGAAATTAAAGTTTCCAGGGCACACTAAAAAGTGTTGGGATTACTCACTTGTCTTGGCCAAAATTCCATTCCTCACTAAAACAGCTTTGAATGTCCCAGGCCAGAATAGGTAAGCATACCATGGCTTCTACGTTTGTCAACACAAACATTAAGAACAAAAGAATGGCCAAATATAGGTCAGATGAATAATCAACTTGGCGTACAACAGTGGTCTGTGCCAGATGCTTCAGAGAGAATGAACAGAAGAGGGCAATTATTGAGGGATACATCCCCTGTCATCCAGTCCCAACTTCTGGCAGTCAGAGGTTCAGGAATATTCAGAGCACAGGGTTGCATCCCTGACTATCTTGGCCACTAGCCATTGATGGATATATCCTCTGTGAATTTATTTAACTCTTTTTTTGAATCCATTTATACTTCCGGCCTTCCAATATCCCCTAGCGATGAGTTCTGCAGGTTGACTGCACATTGTATGAAGTACTTCCTTATATATGTTTTAATTGTGCTACCTGTTAATTTCATTAGATAACTCCAGGTTCTTGTATTATGTGAAGGAGTGAATAACACTTTTTTCCTCCACATCACCTATGATTTTATAACCCCTTTCATATCCCCCTTAGTTGTCCCTCTTCTAGGCTGCACAGTCCCAGTCTTGTTAATATCTCCTTATATGGGACCCATTCCATACCTCTAATCACTTTTCTTGCCCTTCATTGGCCTTCTCTAGTTCTGAGACACACTTCGGAGAGGGGGAAAGGTGTGGGTGTGCCAGAGACTTATGTAATGCCATTGTACTCTTTTCTGGCTTCTTAGCTGTGTCTCTTTGGCTTTTTGACTGCCACCACACATGAAGCAGATGTTTTCAGAGAACTATCCCAATTACTCAGAGATCTTTCTTGAGTGATAACTGCTAATGTAGACCCCATCATTGGTATAGTTGGGCATGTGTTCTCCAGTGTGCGTTACTCTGCACTTACCAACACTGAATTTCATCCACCATTTTGTTGCCCATTCACCCAGTGCAGTGAGATCCCTTTGTAACTCATCACAATCCATTCTGGACTTAACTATCTTGAGTAATTTGATATCCTCCGCAAAGCTTGCCACCTTGCTGTTTACCTTCTTTTCCATATCCTTTATGAGTATGTTGAACATTACTGGTTCCAGTACAGATCCTTTGTGATCCCTGCTATTTACCTCTCTCCATTCAAAATACAGACCATTTATTCCTATCTTTTGGTTCCTAGTTTTAAGCGGTTATTGATCCAAGCAACAGCCTTCCATCTAATCCTATGACTGATCAGTTTGCTTAAGAATCTTTGCTATCAAAGGCTTTCTGAAAGTTCATGGACACTGTATCAGTACCAACTGGCCAACCCTTGTCCACCTGCTTGTTGATTCCCTCAAAAAATTCTAAAAGATTAGTGATGCATGATTCCCCTTTACAAAAGCTATAACGACCCTTCCCTTTGCCTCATGTTCATCTGTCCACTAATTCTGTTCTTTACAACAGATTCAACCAATTCATCCAGTATTTAAGTTAGACTTACTGGTTTGTGAGGATTGCCTCTGGAGCCTTTTAAAAAATTCAGCTATGCATTACTAATATCTGTTGTTTAGTGTAAGAAGTCTCAAGATCTGGAGAATGAATGGTAATGTAAATCCAGCATTCTAGGCATATAAATAGGACCTTACTGTTTATATACATCACTGTACAAAACTTACATGTAGCATAATGAACTAATGCTCATAAAATGCAAAGTTGCTTTTCCTGTGGCCACTCTGTATCTTAATAGGAGGTTTCTCTTTTTTAGTGATGGGGCTCCATCGGAGTCAGATCCAGAAAAATTTCAGTGATCTCGATGCAGTCTAGCCCACCCCTCTAGTCCCTTTACCTGTGCTCAGGTGATTTGTTTCCTTGGCTTCACTGTTGCAATGCAGATGTTGATACACTTGTGAAAGTTAAGGTACAAGGAACAGTCAAATGTGGCCTGCACTAAATGATTTCAGTGGACAGTCCTGGCTGCAGACTAAATTCTCGGTTAGCTTAGGCTTCATCAAGCCTTGAACAGAACTTCCCCTTAAATAACAAAAAATTGTGGCCAGCCCTACCTAACACTCAGCAAGAAACTTGGCTAGTGCCTAGTAAGGAAAGCTCACAAAACATTTCCAAGAGAGCCCAGTGTCTTTCTTCACTCTTTATTGTGTAAAAATAAACCCAACAATTCATGTAATTTCAGCAATAAAATGAAAAAGCATGAATACCACTAATAGAAACAGTGCATTTCCAGAACTGCTGCTGTGGATTGGGGCTGTGAGATCTAGTAATAACCCATTCAAAACCCCAAAAGACTGATAGCAAGTCATAGGAAAAATGTACAGCTTTGGTTAGCAAAATAATGACAAATTAAGATTTATTTTCTACCATTCTGTACAATATATACATTATATCAACATCACTCCTTTTGGCAAATCAGATGCGACTTAGACTGTGGATTAATTTTTTCCCCAATTTGTGTTTAAACTGCTGTTAGCTGTAGCCAACAGTTTCTAATAAATAGCTTAAACTGAATTTATAATTTTTAAGAGCATAGTTAAAATAAGCTGCCCTGAACCACATTTGCAAGTAAGGTAGCTTGATTTGCTTGGTGGCTGGTGCTTTTTCGCAGGGTCTCGAGCTGTCTGGCTTGACTAGGATCAGACCTAGAAAGCAATATCAACCTTGAACGGCTTATTCCGGCTCATCTATGCTGCATATTTATTTACCACATCTTTGGAGTTGGTCATAAGGGCTGCTTCAGCCTTCTGTGAATTCTCTCTCTCACCCCCACCCCATCACTGAAGCTGGGGTTCAGAAGTGGGTGGTAGGGTGATCTCTGCAATCTAGGCCTACAGCCTGGGAGTTTTAAAAGAAACCCTACAAAACATATTTGTTATTTCAAAATAAGTTTCTCTTCAGCATTTCCCCCCTTTTCAGCATCTTAAAATATTTTTCAGGCTCCAACAGTGAATTTTATATTTTTATTTTTCTCCTTCATAAAAATACCTTTTATTGGTAATAAACTTCCTTTTACTGTAAGATAAATAACAGACTGTGTTATCAAAAGCAGAAAGGCTGAAGAGCTAAATGGGAACTAAACTTTCCAGGGACAGTAAAGGCTATTGACAGCGAGCTGACTTGGGGGGCCTTTGGGAACTGTCAGACAGTAGCTAGGCAAAACTGACACTGCTTCTGCAGTGCTGTGTGTTATAAAAGGACATTACCTGAGAGAGGCAGGGAGCAGTCAGTGCAAGAGGGAACAGCGGGGCCCATGGAGAAATGGACTCAATTTGGGATCTTGTCCTCTCTCCATTCTTTGAAATGGTCGGGACTCAGGGGCGCCCACCGGGCCGAGTCACCTAGCCCCCCTGGGCTTCGGGGGGAGGCGGCCGGGTGCTGAAGGGACAGCTCACGGCAGGCTCTGGGCTGAGAGGTGGCCGGGTGCTGAAGGGACAGCTCCCCGCAGGCTCGGGGCGGCCGGGTGCTGAAGGGACAGCTCCCGGCAGGCTCGGGGGCGGCCGGGTGCTGAAGGGACAGCTCCCCGCGGGCTCTGGGCGGCCGGGTGCTGAAGGGACAGCTCCCGGCGGGCTCGGGGGCGGCCGGGTGCTGAAGGGACAGCTCCCCGCGGGCTCGGGGCGGCCGGGTGCTGAAGGGACAGCTC
>ML685805.1:10249195-10263608 GCA_007922175.1 Pelusios castaneus | reverse complement strand
CTATCTATCTATCTATCTATCTATCTATCTATCTATCTATCTATCTAATCGTGTTTTTATGATGCATCCATCACTGTGATTGCCTCACACATTTATGAAAGCACACAGACAAAAAATTCTTTTTCTTTCTTTCTTTCTTTCTTTCTTTCTTTCTTTCTTTCTTTCTTTCTTGTTGTTTGTTTCCCTTTATTATGAGAAATCTATAGCAGGTCAAAAGTGGGGTTTCCATTTCATTCTGGGGACCTTCTGGTTCAATGTGCCCATTCTGAAATTTCCAGATGAGTCCTGCCCTGGGTGCTGGGAAGGAAGATGGCTGGTACTAGTTATCATTGAAGACATTTGAAATTTCTTTTGCCCAGAGGCTCCCCAGTATGCATTGAATGAGATCAATGGTCAGGCCACATTTTGGTAATTTAGGCATCAGACTGTTCAGGGCCAAATTCTGCCCTTGTTTAAGATTCCAGTAACATAAATAGAATGAAACCCAGGAATTGTCTGAATTCTGATTAGTGAAGTGCATCAAAAGATGCAAGAACTTCCAGTCTGGGGATACTGTATGGCAGAGAAAAAGCATTGTGTAACTTCACAACCCTTTCCTCATTTTAACTCCCCTTTAAGGCTGCTAGCCAGGCCTGGGAAGATCTCTCCAAGAGATGAAGGATAAAGGGAGGCTTTCATGTTGTTCACAATAGAGTTTGCATGTGTGACAGTGTGAATCAGTTTGACAGAACTTCTGATGCAAGCATTTAATTAACTCCAGATGTCCCCTGAGAGTCTCATTACAAAAGACCAACACATTAAAGGTTCCCTCTCAGAAACCGTTCTTCTCTCTCTCCATCCTCCTAACCAAACAATGTCCAGTGGATTTAATATGAGAGTTTAGAGCCAAAAGATGGGAGCTTCTGCTCACGCCTGGGGAAACATACTCTGGTTACTGTTTCTCAGGCAAATGGTTTATTTATGCATTGCTCTCTTCCCCATCTAGAGAGAGGTCGTGGCCATTGCTATAAAGCCTGGTGAATCCCTCGCTAGCAGCCATCAGGTTGAGTAATCTCAATGAAAAGCTAAGAAAAGTGATGAGGGAGTGAGCAGCATTGCAGTGGATCAGTGTGGTAGCCGCCCTAAGCCTTCCATCAGGCCTTGCTTTGGTACCTTCCACTAGAGCCACCAAGCCCTGATCTTCAGAGAACACACACTGGGACTTACTGGTTGGTGTTAACCTTCCAAACTGAACCCCTGGCACCACGAACTGTCACTTCTCCCTGCTACCCCTGCACTGTCACCTCCTGGCAGTCTACCACCACTGGAACCACATTTAGGGTGCAGAGGTTAAAAACAACTGGTAAACAGTGGGCTGCCTTTCTGTTCTATGGCACCATGGGGTGACTGGGACTCCTCCTAGGCCCTACAACAATATAACTAAATGCTAACAATAATGGCTTAGCTAAAAGCTTATGAGGCAGACTTTGTTCTCATTATGATCATAAGTTCAATTCACAGTGGCTTCTTTGGACTCATTATCGTTTTAGATTGGTACATGCTGTTCTAGTCTGGAGGGACCTGATCCAAAACCTATTGAAGTTAATGGGAATCTTACCTTTGGGTAAGTCTCCCTTGAATCAGTCCCTACCTCAGGCATTTCCTCTAAGGTTCTCCCATCTTGCTCCATTTGGCCTGATTTCTTTATCTCCTCTTTGATATCTATCCCATACATTGATATCTGCCCCATACAGTGCAAAAATAATGGGTGAGGGGATTGTGAGGATGGGGACAACAGCTCTTGTTCTACTTTGCCAAATCTGAGCTTTCTTTACCCTTTGCTCTAGCTGGTTCTCAGAAAAGGGGTGGAAGGAAAAAGTCTGAAGAGACCATAGGCCTGGGGATAGGGGTAAATCTTGAAGTCAATGGAATTAAATCCTGGGTAAAAGAGGGGGACATGAAAACAGACCTAGCCCCCTCCGCTGCAAACAGCCACATGCTATTCACAAACTACTGCTGTCACTGAACATGCTGATAGGACCAGTGAGGGGAACCCTTTGTTGCCCACAGGACATTATGCTTTTATGATATTAAGGTGACAGGGGAAACACCAGAGGTACCCACATACTTTGGGGCATTTGAACATCTAGCTAGGACAAGGCATGAAGTGTATATGTACACAACAGCACCCCAGTTCTCCAAACTCAAAGGAAGAGTGGGAAGTTTGGAAGTCAGCGTTTTCATAAGACTTACAATCATGCACCATGGTCTGTTATTGTTTGTATGGATTTAATAGGTATATGGGGTGAGCTCCTTTTATTTTTAAACATTCCCTCCCCATCTCCAGAGGGCTGATTTACTTCTGGAGCTGAGAACTCCCAGACAGCTCTGTCTAGGACCCTGTCAGGTGACTTGGTTCTGAATAGCAGCCAGAGGAAGTATGTGGGGGATATCATTTCAAAGAGGGCCAAGCTGACCCCTCAAGGACTGAGATGCCTCATCCCAGAATAACCTTTGACAAAGCCAGCTGCCTGAGGAAGAGGTAATGTATGGAAATATTCTGACTGGCCACCTCTCACCTTTACATGAGAACAACAGAATTACAAATCTAAAAAAGGTTGGTTTTTAAAAAAAGGAACAAATCTCTTTAATGCGAGAAGCTGGAGCCGCAGAGAGCAATGAGCAGCAGAAGTCTCTCTCTTTAGGAATTCTGTTGTACATAAAGCACCCTCCTTTGGGGTAGGGTTAATTTCACATATAATTCTCCTCTCTGCAGTGGGGACAGCACAATCCATTATGGGAGCAGGGAGCTTTGATATGGGAAATAATAATGGTTGGGCTTCAATTAGTGAGAAGTCCCAGCCCCTTCTGCCTGTCCATCAAGGAGAAATCATATGATCATTAACTTAGCTGTAGATTGTCTAATGCTCTGACCCCTGGACTGTACATTTCTGTAAGTCATCCAGAAATGTGTTTTAGGCTGGAACTTGGCAGGTGAAGTAAGAGCTCATTCTGGATGAGAATAAAATGGGGAAAGGATCATTACTCAGGAGTGATTATAATATTGCCGGCAGCCGTTGGTAGCCATGTCCCACAAACAGGAGAGCTGAGATCCTTCGAAAATTTACTAAGGCATAGGATGGGACAAGGAGCGTTAAATGAGCTCAGAATTTATGGAGCAACAATAGCTCCATGGTTAAGTCTGCAAGGTGGGTTCTGTTTAAAGCTGATTTTTGTATGCGTTCTAAACTCTACATTCTTTGTTAGATCAGCTTGAAAACTGGTGAGGTGTGATAAGTAGCAAAGACATTCTGTGCTTTGAAGGTGGAGCGTTCCTTACCATCGGAGGCAGTGGGCAAGCATTTTGAACAAATTTGCTGCATTTAACTGCAGTCTCTCTCTTTGCAGATTTATTTCCTTTTCTCTCAGTCTTCTCCCTGTTTTCTTTCTCTTTCTCTCACTGTTTCTGGTTCCAAAGTCAGTTCTCTTCTCTGTGCCTGACATTTACAGCCTATGGGGATGAAATGAGGGTTCTTTATACCAGCTAGGTCTCAGTGATGCTATAGGGACATGGATCCTTTCATTACAAATAATTAATTTAGCTACATATTGCATAACATTCTGAACAGCTTTCTGGGGCAATCTCATGCTAGCTGGATGCACAACTTCTATCAATATTACATTACATTTGGGTACAACAGTTATGAAGTTTCATTAAAAATTTAATTTGTGGTTTAAAACTGCAGCATTCCCTTAAAATATAGCTGTGAAATCATTTTTGGTGCTTGGGGGCTGGCTTCTGCATCAGCCAAAATTGCAGGGGAAGATGCACAAGGAGCACAGATACCAGAACCTGAATAGAACAGCATTAGAAAGGGAGATCAGACACACCTGAACACCTGCCAGCCTCGTTGTCCCTCTGGTCACCATCAACTGCTACAAGCATTTCCTTGACTCCTGGAATGGAGCAGAATTCCTTGTGCACCCAGATTTGGCAGCCAGAATTGGATGGAAGAAGGCCTTCCCATGCCCCTCTCCCCAGCTGCATCCATTTACATGTCTGTATGTGAATAAGAAGGAATATTTGGGCTGTGCAAACTGAGGTTGTATGTGCTACAGAGGGGCTTAAAGTCCCTCTGTATCCAATGCAGAATCAACACCTTGGGGACAGGAACTCAGCATCTCCATGCAAGAGACAGAACTTCTAGACGCATTTGCAAAGACTGTGGCCTTGAATTGCCCATGAAGTATCTTTACAAAGTCAGAGGCCTTAAAACGCACGCGGTGAGTGAGGAATAAGGCTCCATATCTTGTGTCTCACCCAGGAGCAGTTTTGAATGCGGGTGGGTTTAAAGCAGAGGTTGACAACCCGAAAGATAAGAGGATCCATTAAAGTAATTTCCTTCAATAACCAAGTGTTTTGAGACCCGCAATGGATGTAGCCTCCTGGTGGGGGGAGCTGGACCAGGGTGCCTGCCATAGAGTCCCCTGGCAGTGGGGGGAGCCTGGAACCCGGAGAAGTCCCCCTGCAGGGGCCTGGGGCCAGGAGTAGGCTGCCCACAGTGTTTGCCAGTAGCGGGTGGGCAGACCCAGAACAGGAAAGGGGGCAGCTAATGAACCGCAGGCTGCAAACCCCTGGTTTAAAACATCCCAATGCTGTCTTTCTGTCTGAGGATTTATTTTCATCAATTCCACTGCCCCTACCAACAGCTTTTCCTTCCAGATCATTCCTGTAAGAACCCCAGCATGTCTCACTTGCCCGTGGGAAAAGGAAGCTGAGCATAAATTGGTGCTGGTGTGAAGTGCCCATCCCAGTGCTGGGACACAAAGCTGTGTCTTTAGTCGCTAGCACAGGAGAGTGGCAATGCAAGCTTCTCTCCTCTGCTCATTCAGTGTGACTCAGCTCGGAACTAGACGGGGTCTCGCAGGGCATGGGGAGGGCTGCCCAGTCTCTGGTTCAGTCGGTTCTTGGCCTCTGTGCTCACGAGGGTCCAAGCTGTGTTAGTGGTATAAAATCCATATTTGTGGGGGGATTGCTTCTCGTGCCCATGGAGGGAGAAAAGCCTCTTTGTAATAAGGAGGCTGTTTCAGATGTAAACACAGAAGCAGAGCCTTCTTTAGGCATCTGCAAAAGCTATGCTCCTCCAAATAACCCCCTCCTCTAAATGCAGCAGTCTCCAGCTGCTGCAAAATGGAATAAATGTTTCGATGAAAAATTTAACAGAAAATAAAGGGTTTTTTTCCCCACTGATTTTTTAATTGAGAAAATATCCCAGCTGTATTTCACTCCTGCAAGCAGCATGAATGTGTTCAGAGCCTGCTGCTTCCCTTGTCTGGCTTCTTGAGAGGGAAGAGCCACTGCACCTGTGTCATTTTCCTTCTCCATTGCCTCTCTGGACTGATCCTGCTCCCACTGGTGTTAACGGCGAAACAATGAAGAGAGCCTAATGGAGTTTGGCATCCAGTGAAATTCAGTGTGAATCGGGCACCTGAGCTTCTTGGACAACATGTCTTAAACCTCAATCCTGCAAGCAGCTTTGCTTAGGACCCCCTGCATCCACATGGAGCTGTGTGTAAGACTGGGGAGGAAGTGCTTGCATTCCAAAGAGAGGAAAGACAGGAAGAGAAGGGAAGCAACGAAAGTCAATAATGACTGAGCAATGAGTATCAGGGCTGAGATTTTTCTACAAGTAGGTATTATTCCTGCACTCTCTGTCTTGCTGGTCCCTTGTGTAAACGCTGCATGGAAGGGAAGGGTAGGCTATGCAGGTCTTCCAGCAGGAGGGATTGGAAGTGGGAAAAGTGGTGGTGTGGCCAGCCAGGTCAAGGTAGGAACTCCGTGTAGGTACAGCGAAGGTGCTGGCTAGCTGATGCAGTCTGTGTGTGTGTGTGTGTGTATCATTCAATACACTCCCATTTACCCAAATACTTGGGTGACATCTGAAAGTTTTGGATAACTAGGTGTTTGGATAAACAGAAGTGTTCATAAGTAACATAGGCCTCATGGGGGACACAGGATGGGTTCAGATAACTAGAATTGTTGGATAAAGGGAATTCAGATAACTGAAATTATACAATATACAAATAGACATACACTAATGAATAAGGATGGATTTAAACACATGTTTAAATGCTCTGTTGAACTGGGGCCTTTATATATTTAAGTTATTTGACTGGATTTTTGTGGTTCCACTTTGCTCCTTACTGCTGGACTTTGCACAACGCCCAAAATTGGTGGAAAGCACTCTTCTGCACGTGCATAGAAAGGGCATTTTCAACAGGCACCCTGTAGGCCTGATTTACTTTATACCAGTCTAATTGTTCAAATCAGCAGAGTTATTCTGGATTTACACTGGTGTAAACAACAGCAGAGTCAGCCCCTGGAGGAAGTGTGTGCTAATATCAATATTCCCAGATCACATTTGTTAACTGCTTTGTTAATTATAGTGAGATTAACCACACAGGCCAATCCAATTCCCACAGCTCCCAGCAGCTTGCTATCAAGTTCACATATATTAGCCTCAAAACCCAGGAGTGAATGGGAACTAGGTTTTGCTCACTGGGTCACTCTGATTGGTAAATTTGAGATTTGAAAAGTGATAGGAAAATAGAACTGTTTTAACTGGTAAATTTTGCCAGCCCATTAAAAAGGGGACTAAAAATTATGCAGATTCCACAAAAAGGTGGAATATCCATGGCTGGCTAGCATGGGCAGGGAGGATTTTTTTTCACTCAGAAGGACACTAGCAATAGTATTAATTCTGCAGGGATCAGAAAATATTGCCTTTTTCCAGTGAGGGCCTCTTTTATTTTAACATGAGTCTCTTGGTGGTTTTTTCTTTCTTTTATTATAGAGCATAAAACCAACCATTTTTAATTATTCTGATTATGGGGCAATCTCTGCATCACCATTTCCAAATGCTGCCCTTGTGGAATAACTTTCATGTTCCCGAGCCCCACAAACCTGAGACTGAGACTCAGAAGCATTTAGCCGTCTGAAAAATGTGAAATTACTTCTTCCTATTAGGCAGTTCAGTTCTGGATAAATAGAATGTCAAGTCCAGTCCAACCTCCTTGGGAAGATACATTTAACATGGTAACAGCAAAAAAGCCATCCCAGAAAATAAGGCATTTAGTCTGAGTGGTTTGGACAGGCTCAGAACAAGCTAACAGAATTCACTGACTTCATTTCCCGTATATTAGAGCCTTTCTTGCCACCGAGTCAGAGATTGATCTATGCTCTAGTACCTAAAAACCATTTAGTGAAACATTTCTGCCCGTAGAAGTGAGAGAGCTGGTTAATATCTGCTAGGGCGATGATGACTACGACAGTACAGCTATTGTTTAATTGAAGAACCTACCTTGGTGACCCAGAAAATGATCAGGCACTGGGAAGAGGCAATGATAAGGAATGATTTTACATTTGGATAATGTCTTTTATTGCGATGGAGAGCACAGTGGGTTTGGGAGTTCTACTCATTGATTGTACAAACTGTCTAACCTATTGTTTCCCCGGCTGTGTTGAGCACAGCTCCACACATTTATTAGAAGATGACCATTGCCATTAAGCCACTGATTTTTGTCAGGCCTTGGAGTGGTCATTTAGGCAAGACTTCTCTGTGTTTAATAGGTATGGATCTTTATACCGTCAGTGAAGTGCCCCTACCTCTGGGGTGAACTGCAGCAACTCTTTAACAATCGATGGTCACTTTTATTTTCAGCCAATGATTTCTGAATAGTTACTGACATCCCTGGCGAGCCAGAGATTCATTTAGCCAACTGTCTCCTTCATAGCGAAAGAGTGGCAGAGCCATGGATAGAATGCAGAAGCCCTGACTCCCAGTCCCCATCTTCTAACCACTCTGTTATGCTTGTGGTCTCTGTCTCTCGCTCTCTGAAGTTCCTCTCCTGACCGCAGAGCACTTTCTGAGAAACTTTGACCTAACAAATACCCTGGCCTGGAAGAAGAAGATGGATTCCTGTTGCTCCAGCTAGTCCTGGGGTAGTGCTGAGTGCAGCTGCTGTGCCCAACGTCTCCTCTCTCAGGACTTCTGTAATGCTGCTGCACGGGGCGTTGGCAGTTGTGCTAAATAGGAGAGACGTGAGAATGGCACAAAGGAGAAAAGGTGAGGCTGGTCCTACAAATCCCCCCTGCTCTACATGATGCGAGTGTCCCCTTCTTCCCTCTTCTCTTTGCACCTCTTTGACTGGAAATCTGCCAGAAAAAAAAGAGCTAACTAGCAGGGCAATGGCCTGGGAGGATATCACCGATCCGCCCTTCTCTTGAGCTGATGAAACTGCCCACGCTTTTGCTCCTAATCTGCTGGAGGCTTTTGATGCCAGTGGACTGAACAGGAGTGTGAAATATGCTCCCATCACAAGTCATCATGCTGGCGTTATCTGAGCCACTGACTTGGAATCCTTCTGTGTGGCAACAAACGAGTCCGTGTGTGCAGAGGAAGGGAGCAAGTGGACGGGATCAGGGAGGGAGAACATGAGCCTGCATCTAGTTGCCTCACAAGCTTATTGCCAGGTGCCATCAACCTGCACTGTGAAGGTCAAGAGCCTGAATCTCCCCTGCTGTGCATCCTGTGTTGTCACTTCCATCTGGGCAAAGTGCTCCTCTTTCTGAGCCATTTGTTCCTGGATTTGGCACAGGAATGGGAGGATGAGGGGGGCTTTCCACTCCACGTGTGTCTCCTTCATTCTGAGGCTGTACGGGCTCCTGCCAACCCCTAGCAGTAAATTTCAGCAGCCACACACTCTGACTGCATCCCTCCTTTCCTGAATGCCCCTCCACAGCTCATCCCCAGTGCTAGCAGCTGCACTGCTGGCTCTTCCCCAGCTGTGGAACTCCCTTGTGCAGGGGTGAGGTGGTGTTCTCTGAAAGCCACTCCTGTCCTTTATGCTTCACAGTGGCAAAGGAGGCTACAGCACTGCAGAGACAGTGGAGAATCAGGCTCCAGGTTGTGTGTGTGTTGGGTTCCCATCTTGGAAAGCAAAATGAATTGGAATAAGACACAGCGGTTTAAAAAACTCTCTTTTCCCTCCGACTCTGACATATTCAGTCTTCTTTCTACCCAGCTGGTCCTCATGTCGGGGTGAGAAAGCTGCAGCCTTGAGGCTCCTCTGAGACAGTGGCTGCCGTCCCTGGTGCAGTGTATAACCTGCTTAGACAGCAGAAGCCAGACTTTTTCACTCCAGTGCCTTTGGCAGGCAGCATGAAGGGCGTTCTGTTAAGTCCAGTCTGACAGGTTTAATACTACAGCTGATCTTCCTCAAAAGAGCTGTGGCAGAGAGGGAGAGAGCGTTAGAGGAGTGCGATAGTGAAAGGAGAGGGTCCATGCCCTTCTGTGCTCAGAGGGGCAGGTATCACTGGACCAGGAGTGCAAGGGATGCAGCAGGACTGGCGTGAAGGGATCCGTCATCTCCATGGTTTTTGGTTTTGTTCAGTGGTTGTCAGCGCCCCCACTATAAACATTGTTCCAACGTCACTGCTGGGGAAGGGAAAGTCAGTCTCTGACTCAGCTTGAGGGTGCCCGTTGCAGCTCCTCCTTCTCACTGCCCTCCCCTCAGCCTCAAAACTTGATTTTCTTCCCAGGCTAGAGTACTCTGATTCACATTTACTACAAGTGCTGAAATCTGTGCACTGCTCACGCATAAATAATAGAACTGAAATCATCCTTAGTTAAAAATAGATATTCTTCTTTATAAATATTTGATACACTGTCTTTTGGTTATAAAACTCCCTTGACTGAAGTGTTAAAATAAACCCCAATGTCAGAACTTAAGAGTTTAAAACAACCCCAGTTCTGACTTCACAAATCATGTTTGTTTGCTTGAGTGTTTTATATAGAGAGAAAGATGTAAAAATGAACCCTAAAATATTAAAACCTTTAGAAAATGGGGCAGAGCACTTTTGGCTAAAGGGCAGCTTTTAAATCTGTGGGTAATTTTGTGAGTTTAAATTCAATTAATGCAGATTAATTATAAAATACCTCTTGGGTGATTAGAAATACTTTTTTCCTTCCTGAGCCCCCCTGCCAAATCAGAAGCATTAGAATTAGCTGTTTGCAGCAGGGCCTGAGTGACCGTGCCAGAGGAACTGATTAGAGGGCATAGGGTGGCCACAGTGAGAGTTAAAAAGGTGATGCATAGGTAGGAAGACTTTAAAGACCTTTACATCATCCTGAATGTCACTACCAGCCCATTGTAGTGGGTCTGTCAGCTTAGAGCTGACATATACAAATAACTTTCCTCATCTCTGTTGTTAATAGATCTTTAAATTATTTGATAAATCTTATCAGTTTGATTTTTCTTCACTATTCTTGCTGGATTCTTTTTGCTGTCTGGTTATTCGTGTATTTGTGGATAAACAGAAGCTTTGGCCTTCCTAATCAACACCTCCCTCCTACATGATTCCCTTTAGCATTGTTCCTCATGCAGGTTTTCTGACATTAGGATAGTTTCCATGGTGCTAACTGGTGATGCCATAAACAGAAATTGTAACAAAAGGGAATGAGCTGGCCAAGAGGAGGAGGCTGATGTGGAGAAGATTTTTACCTATCAGAATCAACAATGATGGGAAATAGAGGCAAAGAAACCAAGTATTACATGTGGTTCTGATAGAATATGAGAAAGTTTGTCAAAGTAAGAGTTTCTGGTGACCCTCTCTGACATCATTCAACACACGCCTACATGGCCCACCTGACATAGGGATTTCTCGTGACCCTCTCTGACATCATTCGACACACGCCTGCCTACATGGCCCACCTGACATAGGGTTTTCTCGTGACCCTCTCTGACATCATTCGACACACGCCTGCCTACATGGCCCACCTGACATAGGGTTTTCTTTTTCCTTGACTAGTTGAGAGTGTTCAAGCTCTGAAACTTCTGTGATTCTGTTGCATTGTCCACACAGTGCCCGAGAATTCCTCAGCTAGACAGAGGGCCCCGCGCTGAACCCCTATCCAGACAAAGCCAAGCCCAGCTGAAAGGTATTTGGAGAGTAACAATGAGGGAGCTGGTGGGAATGGACTTCGCTGGAAGCAGGATCCGGTGTTCCCTCCCACAAACCCATGTCCAGTGAAGGGGAGTGGGAGGAGTAGGCAGCATAATGTAACACTCTCCTCTTAAACAGGTCTGTAGCTGTGTGGAATATGCAGTGCACATACTGTCTTTGCATCTCTGCTGCTTTCTTCCCCCTGTAGACTACAAATCCAGATGCCCTAATTCTCTGTTGCCCTGTTCCTTGTGTAGCCATTTAAACCCACAGGACAATGTTGCCAATTGAAATGCTGCCCTCATTCACAGCAGCAGGAGTGCATCCATCCAGCATGTATTTGGTGCAGGTGTAACTGATTCTATAGTGCACAGCTCCTCTCCGAGCCTGTTATTCAAAAGTGAAAAGGTTTTGTAACATTTCAGTGTAACATTTATTGTTTACCTCAGAACCCGAGGCCTGACGCAGCAAGAGAACTGAAATACATTACAGGGCTGTGTGCTGCCGAAAGCCCGGAATAGCAGGAGATGTGAGTGGATCAGGCCGAGGTGTGTGGGGAACACATGTCTGGGATAATGAAAGGTGCTGTGGATCAGGACTGCGATGCATTATGAGAGCTGTGTGAAAAGCCTTTGCCGACAGTCTGCCTTCACTGTGTCTGGCTCTTATCTCTGCAGTCAGGCCCTTGATTTTTGACTAGGTTTTGAGGCGGGCTGTCTTCAAAGCACTGCACCCTAGTTACATATTGTCCTCCAGCACTTTGCCTTAGTTGGTTGGCCAGTGACTTTCTAGTGCTATTTCGGATTGCTGACGGACTTCTGAGGACAGAACTGGCATGTTTAACTTTACTTCTTACACATCCTACATATGTACTGGTAATTACTCTTGAGAATTTACTTTAAGTAGGATTTATGTTTCCACAGATGTGCTATATAAATGAGCGGACAGACATTAACATTGCAGGGGAAGATTGGAACCAACACATGGTTGCACCATATGCTTAATGTGGGTTTAAGAGACTGGAGCTTTATTAAAATGTGATATTTTAAAAATCTACCATAACGTTGTGGAGTGATGCTGACATGCAGCAGGTTGTGGGTATATTGCTGTCTAGCAAACAGCCTGACTACATTGCAGTGAGACTGCAGAAGAATTCCCTAGAGGGAGCCTTGGACAAATTCAACAGGAAAAGACACCCATCAGATTATCAAGAACTAGCTTGAAATGATTTCTTGTGTTGTATATTGGGATTAAGTTCAGGCTGAAGTGGTCTAAAACCTACTAAAAGCAAGATGGGAAAAATCAATCTGTGTGCATGTTATGTATGCTTGTATAATATTTATTTATAGGCTTGTCAATTAGCCTCATCACCATAATATGTGGGAGTCTCACAATATTAATACATTTATCACCATAACATCCCAATAAAGTGAGCAGATGTCATTATCTGCCATCTTACAAAGGGAGAAATTGAGGCACGGAAATGTCAGACACAGAAAGGGCATGTGCACAGTTCCACATTATAACAAATTAAGTTCCAGAAGCAGAGGTCCATGAAGGAAAGAAACTGCAAAGGCAGAATGTTCCTCTCTTAACTCTGGAAAAAATGTATTACTTTTGTTGACTGACAGTACAAAAATATTGTTTGAAAGTAAGTGATAGATACAGCTAACAGAGGAATCCCTTTGAACTGTTCCCTGTTGGGAGATCTAAGATCTTTAAAATCTGTAGGTTGTTCCTGTAGCTAAATCATTTACATTCTCCAGTGGAGTGGGCCCCTAGACCAGTGGTTCTAAACCTTTTGTGGGTCATGACATGCTTGGTGGCATGTGCTACCCTACAGAACACATCAGCCCACCCCCTCAAGTTCAAGTCCAACCATCTCTCTGCCCTAGCTCTCTGTGACACACTAACCGCTGTGTAGCGACACAGTAATGTGTGTCCCAACACAGTGGTTGAGAACTGGTGCTGTAGAGGAAAGGCTGCTCCCATGCTATCGTTTCATGTGGGAGAAACTCAAGACAAGATTACAAGCAATCAGCACATAGGTGATGACCAGGTTTTGATTCAACATCATCATTAGCAGTTTACAAATAATTGCCTGAGCTTAGGAGGCCTTCCCCTCAACCTGATGGTGCTTCTGTTTGGACATTTGTCTGTAATGTGACAACTTTCCAGTGCTACATCTGATCAATTCCAAAATTTGTGGGTTATCCAAGGCATTAGTGTGCAGAGTCCTACTGATTTGGGGGGAAGTGAAGAACTGGAAAGGGAAAGAAGAGAAAACTAATCGTGGGGAATGGGGAGAAGGGAGGTACACAGAGCCCCCTGGCAGCCAAGTTGGAAAGAGTGGAAGCTGGAGCCAAGGCTGAGGGCTGATGCTGCGGCCAGAAGTGGGGACCTGGAGACAGAGGTTGGGAGTGGGGCTTGGGCCAAGTTGGGGACATACCCCACAGCCTGGGGACTTCTGTCTATACTGAAGCGCTATGAGGTGCTGCTTGAGATTTCAAAGCTAGACACGCCCTATGTTACACTTCAGCCCTCACAATAGGGCCTATGTGTTGCTAACCCATGTGCTGTCTGGGGAAAGGGCGGGAGCATCACCCTACGGAAAGCTGATGCTACACTTAACTTTTGGGGGTGGGGAAATTTTTTTAAAAAGAGAAGCCAAGGAAGTGTAAATGGCAGTTGCCCCTCGAGGCTGAACTTCTCACCATTCATTTTAGACTCATTTCATCTCATCCCAGACAGCCCCAGGCAACAGTGAGCATTTTATTGCCATAAAATGCTGACCCGAAATGCTGACCAAGACTCAGGAAAACTAAGGTCTGGTCTGTACCCTAACTATTAGATTGACCTAGCTACATTGCTCAAGGCTGTGAAAAATGGTGTGCCCTGTGTGACCTATGTTGACTTAACCGCCACCCTAGATATAGCTAGGTCGACAGAAAAATTCTTCCATTGACGTAGCGACTGCCTTTTGGAGAGGTGGATTACACACCTTGATGGAAAAGCCCTTCAGTGTAGGGAACACCTGCTACTCTCCAGCTGTACCACGACAGCCTTGGAGCCATGTTGCTCTTCTTGGGGCGTCCCTAGGTGGGCTGTTGGGAAGATGTTGTTTTGGGGAGTGTGGAAGCAATGTTTGGGAGATGCTGGGGAAATCTGGGGGCATGTGAAGAATTTTGGGGGTGCTAGGAGGATGTTTTGGGGGCTGTGAAATGTTGTGGGGTTCCGTATAGTGTTTGGGGACATTTTAAGGGAGTTGAGGCCTATTGTAGGGAATGGGGATTCCTGCTCTGCAGATCTGGACGGTTTGAGGAGATTGGGATGTTTGGGGGGCGCTATGGGAGTTTGGAGCCGTTTGGGGGGCGCTATGGGAGTTTGGAGCCGTTTGGGGGGCGTTATGGGAGTTTGGAGCCGTTTGGG
>ML685805.1:10190973-10244195 GCA_007922175.1 Pelusios castaneus | reverse complement strand
ATGGGAGTTTGGAGCCGTTTGGGGGGCGCTAGGGGGGTTTGGAGCCGTTTGGGGGGCGTTATGGGAGTTTGGAGCCGTTTGGGGGGCGCTAGGGGGGTTTGGAGCCGTTTGGGGGGCGCTCTGGGAGTTTGTGGGGATTGAAGGATATTCGGGTCTAGGAGGGTGTTTCGGGGTTTGCTGTAGGGAGGAGCTGAGGGTACCATGGGGAGCTGAGTGCTTTGGGGGAAATTTGGGGTGCCCTGGCTTGTCTGGGTGTCTCGGGGCTGTTGGGGGGGGCTCTGTGTGGATGTGGGGTGTTTTGAGAGTATTTGGGGGCTGGGGGCCGGTGGGGTGTTTTGGGGGCGCAGAGAAGATTTTGGGCGGATGCTCTGGTAACCTTGGTAACCTAGCCCCTGCCCCCGCTCATGGCCGCCCCGAACGCGGCCGGCCTGGTTTGTCTCCGGCGGCGGCCCGTCCCCGCGGTGCATTGTGGGCTGTAGCAAGATGGCCGCCTCCTTGCTGTGCTGCTGAGCGGGGGTCCAGGCTCCAGCGCTGCAGGACGATCCCCCGGGGGCCGCGGCCGCCCGTGTGTGTGAGGAGGAGCCGGCGGGAGGCCCGATGGGCCGAGCCCGGCTCCCGCCGCAGCAGCCGGGGAGCATGCGGGGCCCCAGAGCCCAGCGACACTAGCCCGCCCCGGGGCCGAGCAGAAGCCGCCTGCGGAGGAGACTCGCCGGCTCTAGGGCCCCCGGGACTGAGCCCCTCCGGCCTCCCCAGCGGGCGCTGGCTGAGCGCTGCCGCCCGCCGCCCATGGAGTCTGAGATGCTGCAGTCGCCTCTCCTGGGGCTTGGGGAGGAGGAGGAGTCGGACCTGAGCGACTGGAACTTGCCTCTGGCCTTCATGAAGAAGCGGCACTGTGAGAAGATTGAGGGCTCCAAGTCCCTGGCCCAGAGCTGGAGGATGAAGGACCGGGTAATGCTCTGGGCAGAGACGTTTGGGGGGTGCGGGAGGACTGCAGGGGGGCTCTGGTTTTAGTCCAGGGCCTGCAGCACGGCCTCGGAGGCATCCTTAGGTATGGCTTCCTAGTAGTCAGGTTTGCCTTGGTCCCATGCACTTGTTGCGTGATTCCAGCGGCAGTGAACACATTAACCGATTCCAGTGCCTTGTCCTAAGCACCTTAGATAGCTGCCCTGAGCTTCTTTGGAGCTGGCGACTAGGCTATTTCAGCAAAACAAACCAGGAGTCCTGGGCACTGGTAAAGACGAATAACTTGTTAGTCTTTAAAAGTGCCACAAGCCTCCTTGTTTGAAACTGGTGCTGTCCTGACAAGGTGGTGAAAATAATGATGTCGTAAAACAGCTCTCTGGGTCAGGTTAGTGGTATGGACAGACAGTGCAGTAAAGGCAGACACTGTGTTCTGTGATCTTGTCCTGTGTGGCTTTTTTTAATTCCCCTTGGAAATATTGTATGTAATATATGAATAATGCATTTTTACCAGAACAGCATTAGGATCATAGTATTTTAGAGATGAAAAATACCTGTCTGATTCTCAAGTATGTTACTTGCCAGGCAGGATGTTGCCCCCGAATAGCTGTTGAACATTAAGCTGATGCTGTACTAAACGGCAACTCTTTCTGCTAGGCCCATGCAAACCTCTGTGCCTTGGTTGCTGCAGCTAAACTTTTCTGGTTAAATATAAATCTGTAAATATGGGGAGAAAAAGAGTATGTGTTTGATCTACTGTCAGAAATGGCTGAGAGCTCTAGAATTTCTAAGATCTTGGAAATATACCTCCCTTGTGTGTCTGTGTATTATAGACACCTGCTGTGCCTTGAAATCCATACCTATTTGACAAATTAAAAAACTAACATTCTCAATTAATTAATATTGTAATCTTGGAAAATGAATTGTAGGAAACAACTCTGCATTGTACCTATAGAAATGGACTAGATGGGACCTAAGAAGGCTTTTTTAAAAAATGCTCTTGTTGTGAGAATAATACAATAGTGATGTCATTCTTATTTAATACCCCTCCCCACTACTTCCTCCCCAAAAAGACCACTGGCACTTCAAATCTCTGGAAATGTTAACTTATTATTAAACATGTTCATTACAGGAGTGCCTAGCGATGATCCAGGGTTGGGACCCCAACTGTACAAACAGTGTAGTGCCCTGAGGAATGCATAGTCTAAATAGACAAGATAGACAAAGGGGATATAAGATACATGTGTAAGGATCAAAATGATGGCAGCAGTTTTGTTAGTTCTACAGTTTTCTTGGAGGGGAGAGAATGTTAGAGTATTAGGAAGTATTAGAGTAAATAGGAAGGCTGCCTGGGACAAAGCTAGTGAGAGGAAGGGCATAGATGTGCAGTGAGCTTGAGGTGAAGAGACTGGGTGGGAGGAGCAAACATCCAACCGGCTCAGGCAAGACCAAATCTAGTCAGAACTGTAGAAAATATTATATTCTGTCCCCGTTTAAACTGCTTCTGTATCTGCTTTGCCTATTTTAGTCCCTGGTGGCTCTTCTTTGCAGTTTCTTTCCCAAAGGCCAGTTGGCTGGTGGGAGGGGAAGCACTCCATGGGTCCTACTGTCCCTAGAGGAAGTGTCTCCCCAGTGCAGTTCTGAGCCAAGGGAGAATTTTTTGGTGGATGGGGCCATTTTATCTCCTGGACATGGTACATCTTTAGCTACATCTGAGATACTGGAGGTTCCAGTTTACATGAGAGACATGAAATGTTGTCATGACATCTCTGTGCTTATTAACAACTCTGTTCCTTACTAAGAACCTGGGTGTTAATTCACATGCCCTGCCCAAACTCTGTTTTGCATGCACAAAACTGAAACAATGGGCAATTTTTATCAGATATGGTATTCTTTATTTCCTGCCCTAAACTGTTGTGTGGTGTCATTGTGTACTGTTAAGTACTTCCTTTTCTTCTTTGAAGTGACTGTACTTCAGTAATAGATAAGTAACACTTACGTATCCACTGTATAACTTGTAGAGTTAGTAAAATGAACGAAGTGCTTTGGGATGGAAAATGTTCCGTCAATACAAGCGCATGTGCTTGACATTCAGCAGTGCTTATATACTTTGGTTTTTAACTTTCACTTTATATAAAAACCTAATTTTGAAGTACAATGTCTCAGTGAAGGTATTGAAATAAAAAAGATTAAAAGCTGCTACAGCCATGTGATGGTGCTACTGAAATCCTCAGCACTGTGAACCAGAGAGAAAATGAAAGAGTTGTCTTTGAAAACAAAGGTAAACTAAATGACTGTCTAATTTGGGCATTTTTGGGCAGTGGAGAATCTCATTTTTTGAATCCCTTTTCTTTTCTGACCTTTCTTATCCCCACCTTATCTGTGAGCTTTTTATGTCAGAAGACTTTTAGGTAAATGGAATTATACTTCTCTTAAATTCCAACTCAAATGCTCCAGAAGTCACTTAAAAAAAACCCCACAAGCAATTGTGTGGGAGAAGGGAAAACTCCTTTTTGCTGTCTGCAGCTTCCTGGTCTTGCTATAGATTGTAGCACTTAATATCTGCTTCCTGAGGCAGGGTAGCCAAAATCAAATACTCACTTGTATTCACCATCGATATTTGGAAGCCTTTCCCCCATTCATTTAAAAAGTAATTGGGATATTTTGATGTGCAATCTGCCCTCTATAGGAGTATCTGATAATGGAATCTTAGCAAAATGCTCAAACACATATGGCACAATTTTGACCTTTACCAACCTTTCCAATGTGTATTTATGGGGAGATTTTTCACTGAACCCTAGCAACTACTGTGATGAAAAAACTCTGATGATAAATGCATGCCTAAGATATAAATGATGTAAGCCCATTTTTGCAACTCAAAGTCTGTTTGAAATGGGTAGATTTATTATCCAGGTTCTTGTCAAATCCTGGAGTTGTAATTATATAAAGGCACATCTGTGGGGCAAAGACTACAAATTGGAGACAAAACTTAAATAGTAATGTATCAAAATGAGATTTGTTTCATTGATAGGGATATGATGATTGTTTCTGGTCTGAATCTTAACCTACTGTACAAATTCTGCTTAAAAGAATAAACAAAATAAAATACATTCACTGTTCTCCTGATCCTAAAAATTCTTATCTGCTCTTCTAAAGAGGGCTACACTTTAGATAAACTTCATCTGTCTCTGCTGGGCAACCAGGTTCTCATGAATGACAAACAGGTGGTAATGAGTTCATGATCATGCAGGTAGCTCTTAGCACTTTGCTGCTTCTGCCTGTGCACTAAGGTCTTCTGAGCAGGCAAGGTATGAAAAATACAAGAATCCTGTCTTCCTGCAACCCCTGCAGGCAAAATTCTTTTACATTTCCTACCTCGTTTTCACAGAAATAGATGTAGAGGGGCAAAATACAGCTGGTAGGCTTAATTCTGTACCTATCTGCCTTAACATTCTCTTTTTAAGAAAACATTTTGTGTTGCTTCTAACGTTAGACATATAGTGTGACAACACCCAATTGTTGTGAGATGAAAATATATTAGTCTAGAATGGGTAGGCAGATTAAATGTATTCTATACATAGTACACTTCTAATTTTGTGACATATTTGAACAAGCATATTGTAATATAAAGGGAGGACTGTACTTGTAGTCTAAGATTTTGGGTTTTTTTATATATACTTCATTTTTATTACACCTATCTGTGGTAAGGCTTAGCAGCGAAGGAAAGGCCGGACTGGTCTATGGAACTGGAACTGTTTTGCAGTAGATGCTCTTTCCAAGTCAGAGTTGCTGTGTAGTAGCAGAAGAGTGTGTGTGAAGCTTGCATTACTACTGCACATGCTAGGCCTGGTCTGTGAAGCCTTCAAAAAGTTTAAAAAATACAAGGGGGTGGGGAGGAAGAACCAGAGCTAAAGAGAAAAAAGGAAAAACATAAATATTTTCAAACAGAGCTGGAATCAAGCATATTGTTGCCACTAAATAAAAAAAAAATTATGTAAGCATTTTGTCATACCAAAATATTTGTGCCCCAACATCCCCTCTTTTGAAAACAGTGCCTGGAACAGCAACAGAGTCCTGTGGCACTGTTAGTCTTCAAAAGTGCCACAGGACTCTGTTGTCTTTCTATAATAGACTAACATGGCTCCCCCTTTGGAATAGTGCTTGGAACAGAGTATGTCAGTTAATTGTTGTAGAATTGGGTAGAGTGAACACAACAGATTTTGCATTTCAGACTGAAGAATAGCAGGTGGCGTTCTTGAATCTATCAGAATCACCTGCTGAAATCTTGGTTTGGCAGGGCTATAATAGGGCTGATGTCCAGGCTCTAAGAGTAGAAACCAGATTACATCTGGCATAGAATATAAACTCTGCATCTGGCATAGAATATAAACTCTGCATCTGGCATAGAATCTAAACTCTGCTTGACCCAGTTGAGAGCCACTGTGCATCTTGAATGAGAGAGTAGACACTTCCATATGTGTGGTGGTCTCTGAATGGAGGTGAATGATGTCCACCTCCCTCTCCTTGGATCCTTACTGACTACTCTTCTTCTTCCCTTGCTTGCAAAGCTCTGTTGTCAGGGTTCAGGAATAGACTGACCTGATCACAGCTCCTGAAATTCATTCTCCTTGACATATAGCATGTGCTCAAATAAGAGTGGCTCCCAATCCAACTCAGTTTCATCATGTATTGATGTATGCTGTTGTCACAGTGAATGTCTCGAAACATTGTGAGCCAGATTCTACTAGCCTTACTTATGCTGAGTGCACCTCTGTGAGGCCCTGTTATTTTCAGTGGAGCTTTTCATGGGTTATGGTGCAACTCAATGTGAGCAAGGCTGGCCCTGTGTGAACTTAACTGCAGAATTGTTGTTTATCTCATATACTGTATCTTCAAAGGAAGAAGACAGGAGCAAATCTTGATTTGTCAACTTGGACAGTTAAGTTTTCTGAATCATAAATATTCATAAATTTCAAGGCCAGAAGGAACCATTGAGATCAGTCTAGTCTGTATAACACAGGCCAGAGAAGGTGCATTTGCAATGAACTTTGTCACTTGCCACATGAGATTTTCTTTATCTTGGGATCAGCGATGTTTTGTTTTGTAGCATACAGATGGTGTCACTGTGAATCTGATTAGTTTTATCAGGTATGTATTGTACACACCTGCCATTCATATGTGTCTTGTTGTTTTTCCTACTAGAATATAAGGGGTTAGTGATACCCAGTGGGCAGTTAAAATATTAGACAATTTAATTTAAAGCTATTCTCTTGGTTGTTGGCTGCATGTATGTTCTCCCAGCGTTTATGCTATCCCAGTTCTTCATAGATAGCTGATCCAGTAAACCACAGTTGGGTTACCCAGCAGGACCAGAGATCCTTTTCAGTAATGAAGGGACCAGGCCAGGTTTATTGCTGATGAAGCATGGTAAAAAGCACCTTATAGCTGCTACAAGTACCCTTAATACACATATGCCTCTGATGATGGCTGGGCTCAAAAAACAGCTGGACTTCATGTTCCTGCACAGTGAGAATTAAATCCTGCTTTTAAGAGAACAGGCATATAGACAACTGGTTTTCTACAGAAGTGTCCATTGAAAGCAGTACAACATCATGATGCTCTTAATACAAATACATTTGTAGATCTTAGCTGCGTGAGTGCTAAATGCTTGACATGTCACAGGAATATTAATGGAACATGGCAGTGTGATAAGTGTAATGGAGAGTTAGCGTTGAAACAACACTTTGACTCATGTTTTATACACAGTATGTTTCTATTTAGATAATCTAGTAGGCGGTGATATTGTCTTCTCTCTGAATTCTTAAGTGTTAGTTTATATTCATTACTCCAGCTTGAAATAATTGTTGTAAGTTTTCTTGCAGTATGTCACATTTGTAATCAAACTGCAAGGTTTGCTCTCTGTGGTCACTAATTGCACGTGCACAGGTGATCATGGAGTGCTGGATGTGTGCCGATTTTAGCAGGCCCTATGCTGGCAAGTTAGAGTGGGATCTAAATCCAAATGGCTCAGCAGTTCCTCTAGTCTAAATGAAGACAAGTTGTCAGTATTAGGAAGAAGACATGTCCAACTAGAGTACTGGATGTTTCTGAAGATTGGTGATGATGTGAATTTTTTCACCTCTGGGCTGACATCTATCTTAATTCAATAAGGCCAAGAGTAGTTATGGCTCTTCAGTGACATTTGTAAAATGGGTTAATGGGCTAGGCTGGCAACTATTCAACAAACATCTGGATCACAAAAAATCACCACCAAACCTGGCCTGAATGGGACCTCGTTGGCAGCCTCATCACTGAAGCTATAGCGTGAATCTTTCTTTCTCCATAAACGTGATCCCTCCAAGTTAAGCTGCTCTTGTGCTCTGATAGAGTAGAGTTGGGAAGCTTGCCATTTTGGCATACGTCTACATGTGTATTACGTCTAGAGAGAGGGGACTTCACTCTTCAATCAGAACAGTTAATTCGCACATTTTTAGAAGAAAAGGGTCTAATCTTGCTATTTTAATAGCAAATATTGAAATATTAAAACTGGATAATTTCTGTCCCCACCAAGAATTTTTGCAGTTCAATTGGGAGTTTGAAAATTACTAATTATAGTCCATAGTTCTCTCATGCATTTTGTTTAACATTTCCCGAATACTCCATCCCATTGTTTGCAATATAACCAAAGGTTCCCAAGAGCCTGGCTAATGGCAGAGTTCTTTGGCATTGCGATAAACTAATGCAGCAGTTTGTTTTCTATCAGAGGCTTAATTCTCTGCTTCAGCTGGAAAGTCATGATAACCCCTGCTTTTGATCTCTCATATAGGAAACATAAGGGAGTTAATTTTCAAACTACATATGCACAATTGTAAGTGGAAACTGGGTGTAATGGTATGCTTTATTTGTTTGCAGTTACACTGATTGTGTGGACAATCATGCCAATTAAGTATACAAGTTAAGCGTGCAATTATTTGTCTTTTTCTGCATGTTGTTTAAGATAAACCCTACTTGAAATCAGCGTTTGGACTCCATAGTATAAATTCAGAATATACTAGTAGAGGGTCCTTCATATCTTTGGTATAATCAGTTATTCGTCTCAGTTCTGATGGTGTAATGTCAACAATTTTACAGTGACATTCTTGAAGAAAATGTGCTGTTACTTCCAAACTTCACACTGCAAATGTTATCCCTTGAATTTTGAACATACTAAGGTTGCTCCATCTAGCCTTGTTCAACAGCACTCTTTTCTCCCACATATACCTTTCTCTCTGTAAGTTTTCTTTAGTCTTATAATTTGTGGGGAGTTTCTTCTTTTACACTAGTCATTTGTAGACAGGTCACACCTTTGGCTGTGCATTAACTTAGCTCAACCTCCCAGGTTAAGGATTTATAAAATATTAAGCAGTTTACCAGCTCTTTGACTCCAGTATTTCAGCTTCCTGATGCAGTAGAGTAAAGAACGTAATTTTTAATGTACCAAAACCAATTGTTTGTTGTATGGAAATGGCCAAGAGACGTGTTCACTTGAACACCACCGTGAGAGCACTTGGTTCTAATTAGACTTGCAACAAGAGTAATAAATGTTAGAAATAATTAATATTATGAAAATGAAATCAGTATGATCTTGATAAATGGCAGTTTTGGATTGGTGAGAGATTCTAGTATTAGTGAATGGTATGACAGTAAATTGTTCCTGTTTCATTATTTATTCCAAAGAGTATTCCTTTCTATTGCTATGAGCTGCTGGAAACCTTGTTGAGATTGGGTGTTAACATACCCTTCAGTTAATGTACCTGTCAGGATAAATTAAATCCCAGCTGCTCACCTAAACCAAAGTGGGTTGTGAATGGGTTTGGGAGTTTTGGGACCATCTGATGGGGTAGGGGGGTTTGACTGGGTAGCGGTGCATGCGCATGCATGTGTGTGTGGAGATGGGAACAGAAACTGAGGGAGACCAGTGCAAGAAGAAAGCCGGGTAATAGCTTGTAAGCGCAGGGAGACCCCAGCGAAAGCTAGAAAGAGAGTTTTTGGGTCTGCTGTTGGCTAAAGAGGGTTGTGGCTGTAAGTGATTAAGCCACGCCTTTTGTTCTCGGTCCCTCCTGCATTGGAAAAGCAGGAGTTTTTATGTTCTTTGGAAATAAAGGAGGTTGCATTAGAGAAAATATCAGACTCCACACATTCTGTTCTCCTGGGAACATCTTCAGGGCACTGAAATTTGACTAGCTGCTAGGATTGAGAAAGGGCAACAGTACATTAAGATTTTGCTAGGAGGGATGCATGTATTATATGTACAGACTGTTTTCTTTTGGAGAAAGATTGGCACAGTTCACAAAACCAGCATTCCAGCACTGAAGGTAAACGAACATACGGCAGAGTACGGTGTTTATTACAGCTCAGCCCTGTCTGTTTTGGTTGCTAATGCCCTCGTTATGTGTTTGTGGAAACCTAAGGCACGTGAACTGGGGACAAGAATGAATCGATAGAGAATTGCTGGGCTGTTGTAAATTGCACGTTTTATTTAAAATATTGAGTCGTTTTTTCTTTTTATTTCTCAAGTCTGGCAAATGTTAATAAATACTAATAGCACTCTAGTGCAGTGGTATCAGGGTGCGTCACACAGAGCTCTTGTGGAGAAAACTGGGAATATCTGGTGGGCATTGTGTACATTTTGGTAGTTGAGAGGCAGGAGATTATGTGAACCTTTCTGAAAAGCGTTGTAAATGCTTCTCCAATTCTCGCTTGATTTTTCTTTTTCTTTAAAAAAATCGGTTGGGCTGAGCAGCCATCTGCAGGTGTATCCTGTACATTCCGTTTGACCAGCTGGATCTTCAGAGATATTTTCTGCAGTTTCCACTTTGAGGACATGAGGAGGTGCTTACATTTCATTGCAGTGAACCAAACAGGACGGGGGTGATGAAGCTGAAGGTTTCTTTAGAAGTGCCATTTTGCATATTTTATGGAGGAAAGTGGTGAAGTATAAAACCTGAAGAGCAAGAGGTTGCAGAAGTCAAATGTAAACTTGCTTCATCCTGGTTTCTGTTCCTCACTGGCTATCACACCTACTCATAAGGAGTCAAGAAACACAATTGTGCTATTCCTAGACTAAAGTAGAGTCATAAAAGCATTGAGCTTTCACTATGCCAAAGGAGGGGGTAAGACTCATTGACACTGGAGTTTGTAATCTACAGTCAAGAGTGGTTCTGTCATGCAGGACTACTCTGGACCTCTGTGGGCACCTGTAGTGTCAGAGCTCAGTGGTTCTTACCATATAGGTTCATATTATTCTCTTCTGTTCAGGGCGGGATCTTGCTGTGCTCAGAGTAAATCGAAAGTGTATGTGTGTGCTGTGTATTGATCGCTCCTGCTAATGTAGCTGTACCAGTCCAGAGAACTGCTTATGAAGTAAATGGAGGATCTTGCAGTTACAAATCAATTTTATTGGAAGCTATCTTTGAGTTAGTGACTGTCCTTGAACTTTGCTTAGTAGCTGTATGCATTGGCTGAATAAATGCCCAGAAGTAGGGAGCATGTTGGACGTGGGTACACAGCTGAAATTCCACGCTAGAAGTGCAGAGAAGCAAACACTCAGGGAGCTGGTGGAGGAATCTAGGACATGCTGTCAGCACAGTCACAGCAAGAACTGACCTTTTGGGTTGCAGATGGCTGCAAACTACTGTCAGGAGCATATGAATTATTAATATTACACTTGAAATTTTTTCTTTGCATTCTATTAAATTTCTCTCTCCAGAAAAATAATTTGTTCATAATTTTATACATGACTTTTCTCAAACTCTGTATAAAGGCTCCTTGAAACTGAGAGCTGTTTCCTTGCAGAATTTCTTTCCCTTGTAAATATTACTGATGAACTGAAGAGGCTTTTTGAGAATTTGCATGTGCCACTTGTTAGTTGATCTGACCTTTCGGCCACATGAAAGAAAATCTCCATCATAAAGCCAGAATAAGGGCCAGGTTCTGCATTAGTGTATGCTTTGGGGTCACTCTCACTGGTGCAAGTGAATGTAAAAACGCCACCAAATCAGTATGGCAGCATTTTGTGTTCTGGCCTAATGGCTCTACAAGGTGCAAGGAAACTGAGAATTGGCTCTACGTTTCTAGGTGCTCTTTATTGAAAGAGGGTTGAAAATTTAAACCGGGTGCTGAGACTGAAATGAACAAGCAGCTGACTGAGTCCACATCTACAGCAGGATTTTCCTTACCCGCTCTTGATATAGAGAGTTAGTTAAGTTTGGGGTGTGGTGTTATACCTCTTCAAAATGGTTAATCTGGCTTTAGAAATGGTGGTGAAATTGTAACGACTGACAAATGCTTTACACTAGGGATGGAGAGGGAAAGAAAAACATTTCTTTCCTCTGAGTGCTAGCTGGCTCTGCTTGTTAAAGTTTTCAGCCTCTTCTGCTGCTGCTGTGAAGGGAACTCCCCTTCTACATTCCTCACTGTTGTGCTAGGAATGCACACTCTGAGCCCTAGTCTACGCTTACTACCGTTTTCAGCGGCAGTCGACGGGAGACACACAAGGTACATAAAATACCTTCCGTATCTTCCGCCGACTTCTTAAATCCTCCCTACATGCTACACTAAGGCGACCGGTCAGCGTAGTGTAAGTGTGGTTACGGAGCTGGTGTTCCGGTTCCAGTTCGGTCATCGATTAAGTGCATCTAACAGACGCATCAATCGAAACCTGAAGATTGCGCTGACGGCAGCGATTTTGCTGCTGTCAGTAGAGACTTGCCCACTCCTGCAGTGTGAGGCGGCCGTGGGACCAAGGTGCATTGCACTGAATAGACGTCTGCAGCGTGTAAAGAGCCTGTATTGAGATGGAGCCTAGAGTTCTGTATCTCCACCACCAACCAGGGCATCCAGAGTTCCCCTGCCTTAGGAGACAGTGGGGACCTCTTCTTCATATCAGCCATCATCGGTCTTGCAGCCAGAGGCTTCAAGGGAACCCTCTGCCATAGGTGTTCCTTGTAGGACCTGAAATCAGATAGGGAAGTGATGTGGAAGAGTCTCCATGACGTGTTGGAGAAGAGAACATTATCGCTTGAGATTGGTGTGGAAGGACTGATGAATCGTAAGGAAGAAGGAGGGGCTTTCTTTGTATTGAGTTTTATTTATTTTGAGGAATTGCAGTGTGGAGGGGACAGATGTCCTGTGGAGGGAAAATTGCAGGTATTGCCCCCATTAAACATAATTTCAAATAGCCACTTGTTTGTTGGTGATGTATCACATATGGGCTTGTTATTGAGGAATTGCTCATGGAATGCAAGCTATTCTGGACTTCTCTGGACAAAAAGACTGGTGATTGAAGAATCTAATCACATGTTTGATGCTTCCCATAGCAGCCTTTTTTGGAGGGTTTGCAATTCATCTTGATTCATACTTACTTAGGAAAGCAAATGGCCATGGTTTGTGGTGTGTCTCCTTTATAGGGAAAGGGAAGAAAAGACGTAATCCTCTTAGTTTTGGAAACACTCATAGTCTGTTGCTTTTCTTCGTCAGTGTAGTGCCTGTTTTCAAGGAAAAATGTTCCTTTTAAAATACATGGAAGCGAAGACCAGGAAATAAATTCTGGCACGCATAGCACCAGTCAGACATTAGGCACATCCAGTGAAATAGTGGAAAAATAATGTAGTGTTAAGCCTGAAAGGGGAAGCAGTAATTAAGAGGTAGAAGAAAAGATTATTAGGCAGAATACTTTCTCTTGAAAGAATGATTTGTGTTTTCTCAGTTCTAATAAGATATTCTGTCTTTTTCCAGGTAGTTTTCTTTGTTGTCTTTGTGGGTTTTTAGTGCCTATTTGCCAGTGTATGATTCCTTGTACGAATGTTAGTGGTCTCTAACGTTCTGTTCTCTCTGAGGCTGTCTGAATTCATAATTGATTCAGTGTAGTAAATATTTTTGTGGTGGATAAGAGCAGGTTAATGCTTCTCCTGTGTCAGTGCAATGCAAGTCTAGTGGTGTCAGCTGAAAACGTTGGACCGTTGAATTTTTACATGTTCTACAAAGAAGCATACTTGATAATCGTCGTAATTGCATACTGCATATGGTTTCCACTTAGAGCAGTAATATAGTGTTACTTGCTTCGAATGTAGTGCAAGGCAGAGGCAGAAGAGTTTTGTATGTGTGATTCAGTAGATTTGAAATGCCTTGTCTTCTTAAGGAGGGTTTGTTTGATCCCTGAGCTCTTTAGCACCCATCAATTCTTAACTAGGGGGCGGAGCTACTCAGGGAAAACCAGGGCTTAAAAAGCTCACTCTTAAGAGAGCAGAGGAAGGAACTAGTGAAGCAGAGTAGCTAATGAGAGTTTTGCGAGAGGGGGAGTCAGAGTGTGGGGAGGCAGGAGAAGGGTAGATACACTAATTAACATTCAGTAGGCTAAAGACAATATCCTTCCCCCCCATCCTGAAAAAAAAATGATAGAAGGGAGAGTTGCAGGAGTAAAAAGTGAATGCAGGCAGAAGTCCAGCAATAGAGTGGGAGTTATTCAGTTTATTGAAAATTTCTTGCACGCTTGTGTATCTCAACATGTTTTGCTGAGGCCATTTCTAGAGTTGAAGGTAGCTAAGGGTCATGCTCAAATGGGCTAATGTATCTTAGGGAGCTGGGCTTGAAGTTGGCTTTAGGTCACAAGAGAAAAGGAGTCTGTAATCCCACTTGTGTTTAGTGGATTTCCCAGGTCTCATAAAAGCACTGTGAAGGTCTGCTTTGCAGAATTGGCACCCCTTCACTGAAGGGAACTGGTATTGTTTCAAATAATAACTTGAAGAGAATTAGTGGAGCTTCATAGGGAATGCTTGCTGTAAAAAGGGTGGTATCAGCTCTCTTTCCTGAGCACAAAACGTTACCCAAACAGTTAAATCATAAAGAAAGGAATCCAGGATAAGAAATAAAACCCTTTTTTTGTGCACCAAAATGTTGGAGACTGCTTATCCTGCAGAAGACAAGTTGGAAGTGGACGTGAGACATGGTGCTGATTTTTGCTCATGTAATTGCATTATGTTTCTGCTGTAGTAAATCACAGTAGCTCATTAATATAAGCAAGTCTGCATTAGTCATACACCATCACACTTTTTGCTAGTAAGAATGAACCATCGAGTTATAATTTACTTGAGTGTTAATTAAAAAGCGATTAAGCTGTAATGCTGCTTTGCCTCCTCACTGGCATGGTCATCAGACAGTGGCGCTTGGGAAGCTATATATATGCAGCAGGGAGAGACATTATTAACTGACTTGTTTCTAGATAACAAAACACTAAATCTCTCTGGTATCAGGGAGTGAGATGAGATTTCCTGCACTTCTAGCCTTCCCCCCCCCTCCTTCCTCTGTTTACCATATGGTGGAAAGAGAAACTTTTTGCAGTAAGTTTTGCAGATGAGTGTTTTTAGGCAATCTATTGTTAATATGGAAGATGCAATTATGGAGCATAATATGGATCACAAAAGCATAAGAGACAACATGTTCTAGCAGAGACCAAATGTTACAGGTGTCCACTGGTTTTAAGGCCAAAAAGGACCATTACCCTCATCTGGATGACCCACCTGTATAATATGGGCTATGGAACTTCAGCCAATGAGTCCTATGTAAAGATCAATAATTTGTTGCTGAAACATGTACCATTCTCTATCCTTAAATGTGCTATTGGAAATACAACTGTATAATAGGGGGTGTGCTTTTTTATCAAGGTGCTTGTAACATTCTTCTTTGGATTTGACCGGTAGTGTGTAATAACTGTATCCCACCACACAGCCTGAGCTACCTTACACCAAGAAACCCTTCATCTGCTTCACAAGGAATATCACATTTGTGCAGTGTGACTTTTAAATATTAAGTCTTAGAATTGTGTTTCCTTTCATTAGAGATAAGCATTGTTTTATTACCTTTAATTTCAAGGAAATGAAACTATTTTTAAATGATCTTGTGTAACCAGTTCTCAGCGTGGGAATGATTCTTCAGTGTATCAGCTAAGTCACTGCTTCTGATGAGCCTTCAGTCAGCAGAGAGTAGATTGATCGAGGATACTAATGATAGTCACTTTCTAACTTTGCTAGTAGGGGTGGTCGTTGCAAACGAAATATCACACGTATTCTGCCTTGAGGTAAGGGACTGTTTGAAGAGCCTTGCATAGAAAGAAACTCTGACAGAGGTGAAAACAGAAGCACATCAACAGTTCATTTAGGTTTTTGCTGGTGATAAAATGGTTTATTTGGCATTTGTCAGCGTTGGCTTGGAACCTGATTGAAAGGGACACTTTAGAAGAATTCTTGGAACATTTCTTTCTTTGCCTGCGTAAGGAGTGACGAGTTCCACCCTTGTTTGTGTGTCAATTAAACGTAAGTGTAACAAATGCAATGCTCTCAAGACAGAGCTACATCTCAAATATCAGTGAAAGGTGAGGTTGCTGAAAAAGGAGTCGTCTGCTAGAGGAGCAGGTCTTTCTATCGTGATCCTACGTCAAAAGAGCATCTGCTGGAGGAGAAGGGAGCCCAAACCCCTGTTCCTTAGGGGCGCGTGTGTGGGGCTTGCTGGCTTGTTTGTTTTCCCATTACAACAGGAAATGTTGCTTTCTTCCCCCACTCCCCAACATTTCTCCACTCTATGAATCTAAACAACTGTGCTGGTCTGCTGTCATAGACTGACCTGATCCAATGACTTACATTCCCCTGCATTTATTTTCCTCCCATTCTGTAAGTTCCCCATCTTCAGGCACCTGACAAAGTGGGATTTTCTCCCACAAAAGCTCATGAGATTCATAAATTTGTTAGTCTTTAAAAGTGCCACCAGACTCCTTATATGTTTTGCTGAACTAGACTAACATGGCTCCCCCTTTGGAACACATCTGAGATGGAAGCCAAATTCAGACAGTTTACTGGGACCAAGCTGGGGAGACCTGGATAAACTCTATCCAAGAACATTAAAGGAACTGGCACATGAAATTGCAATCTCAATAGCAAGGATTTTTAATGAAGCCATTCATTCAGGAGGTTGTACCCTATGACTAGAGAATTTTTGAAAAAATATAATATGTATTTAAGAAAGGAGCGGGGAGGGGAGATTATCTGGGAAACTGCAGGTCATTGAATTTGACCTCAGATGTATGCGAGGGGTGAGAACAAATTTTGAAAGAGTATTTAAGGACAAAAGTTAATGTGAATTGGGATAAACATTGATGTGGTTTTGCAAAAGGTAGATCATGCTAGACCAGGGGCTCTCAAACTTTTTTTTGCCGGGATCCCCTCTGAAAATATTTCAGGCTATGATGACCACCTCCTCTCCTCCCCCATCTCATGCCACCATTACTTCGGTGCTATTGCTAGTGGTGACCCTGCCTACAGAGATAGGTAACTGGCCAGCAGCCACAGCTCTTGTGACAACCCCCAGAAGAGTCTGGCAACTCCCTTTTGAGTCAGGACCCCAAGTTTGAGAAACTCTGCTAGTCCAAGCTGATCTTCGTTTGAGAAACTCTGCTAGTCCAAGCTGATCTTCGTTTGAGAAACTCTGCTAGTCCAAGCTGATCTTCGTTTGAGAAACTCTGCTAGTCCAAGCTGATCTTTCTTTGAGAACCTAATGGATTTTTTTAGACAGAGGAAATGTAGTAGATCTAATCCACCTTGATGTCAATGGAGTATTTGATACTGTCCAGTGTGGGAATTTACTAGAGAGACTTCATTTGGAATACTGTGTGAAGTGCTGGCCTCTCCTGATTAAGAAAGATGAATTCAAGCAGGAGCAGGTGTAGAGAGAGGCTGTGAGGACAATCAGAGAAATGGAGAATCTACTTTACAAGAGATGATTTAAGGAGTGTGGCTTGGTTAGCCTGACAGAACAAAAAGGGGAGAGATGATTTCTCTCGACAAATACATCAGAATGATAAACACCAGGAAGAGAGAGGAGTTATTTAAGTTTAGGACCGATGTTGGCACAAGAATAAATGGGTATAAAGAGGTCATTGGTAAGTTTAGGATTGAAGTTAGAGCATGGTTCTCTATGTGTTACAGCAATGAAGCCCCGGAACAGCCTTCCAGGGGGCGTAGTAGGAGTGAAAAACCGAAGTTGTTTTAACACGGAGCATGATAGGTTTATGGAGGGGAAGTATGATGAATTGTCTACTGTGGCAAATGGCCCATCTGTGACTGACATTAGCAAATATTTCCAACAGCCAGAGAGGTGACACTGGAGGTGGAGGGAGGCTCTGAGTTACTACAGAATATCCTTTCACCGGAGCTTTGCCCACTTGCTCAGGGTCTAACTGATTGCCCTGTTTGGGGTTGGGAAGGAATTTTTCCCCAGGTCAGATGGCAGAGTCCCTGAGGTTCTTTTGGCCTTCTCTTCAGCATGGAACGTAGATTTGCTGGGTTGAACTAAAGTAAATGATGGGTTCTTTGTACCCTTTTAAATCAAGATTTGAGAACTTCAGTAACTCAGCCAGAGATTATATGCCTATGGGTGGGTGAGCATCAGTGGCCTGCGGTGTGTAAGAGGTCAGACTAGTTGATCATGATGGTCCCTTCTGGGCTTAAAGTCTGAGACTAACATCTGAATAGATCTTAAGGTCTTAGTTTTGACCAATAAAATCCTAACTGGCCAGTAACCAAAATACGGAAAGATTGTCTCTGACTGCATGACACACTGCCGCAGTTGTGGTCTGCCACGTACAGAAGCCAGGTCTGCTTCCATTCGTAGATGGTGCTGTTGGCAGGTGTTCTTCATAAGGCCCTGGGGATCTGGAACGCTTGCCTGCTTCAGTCAAAAAGAACCCCAAGTTCCCCGTGTTAAGAGTACTCTGCAATGGCCCATTTCTCTTTTCGGCCATGCGGATTAGCAGAGGGAAATGCTAGCCAATTTGTTATGGTGTTCTGTATGTAGAGCTGCTTTTTGACAGAAGGGTTGAGCTGACTGAATTGACACTTCATTTGTAATTGTATAGAATTTGCAGAGTGCTCAGAGCCTGTGGATGGACCCCTTTTTCTTTTCTCTAAATTGAAATAAAATTTAATTTAGCATGCCTTTTCACACAATGTACAGTACACTTATGAAGCTCATTGTAACAAATATCACTGAGGCCCAGAGCCTAGAAGATTAAAAACAAATTGGACAGTTATAGGAACAAGAACATCTAAAGTTTGCCAATATTAAAACAAAAAGCCCTCAAAGAATTTGGAAAGTGAAACAAACCCATCTGCATCAAGACATAAGGCAAACTGAAGCTATTGGGCGTTCCCTTTGGAGAACAATCTGAAACTGTTTGACGTCGGATGGGATCAGAAACAGTTGTACATGTTAAAGAAAAATACAGCAGAGCACTTTAAAAATAATCTTGCCACCCTCTTGTAACAGCACCCTCATCAACATAGGAATAGTCTCGTTAGATGAGAGGAATGGTCTAGTCAGTTCATTTCCTATCATTAGCTATGGGTAGTTTCAGCAGCTTCAGGAGAGGTACAAGAATACCTTCTAGCAAAATGTTCTGGGAAAATCTGCCCACAAAAACCTCTCAGCTGCATATTCATGCTGGTCAGCTTTGGAACATGTACAGTATATTTCAATTACAATGCTTTGTTTGGTTTTTCCTTTACTACACAATTCCCTTTCATATCTCTTCCTCACCATTACCATGGTGGGTACTCAGCATTTCCAGAGGTGCTTTAGAGTTTGAATGTTGCTAATGTTCCAGATGTTCCCAAACAGCACCTGTGTTAAGGTGTTTTCCCAGAGGAGAGCCCTGTGGAGCAAAGAGCCTCTTCTTTCAGTGACCTGTCCTTCTCATCTCTCAGGGTGTGTTTCCCTGGCTTAATCAGAACATTTTATCCTGCAAACAGAATACAGTTATCCCTTATCTAGATGAAATACAAGTTCAGTAGTTGGAAGCAGTATTAATCACACCTATTCCTATCTCTCTAGTCTTAGGCCCTTTCTGTCTTGAGCTAGCAGTCATGTGTTTTCTGAGGCTAGTTGTCAAATTACCCTACTGTGCTCATCTTCATTTGTCTTGACTAACTTTTAAGGTATGTTCCTGGTTTTTGAACACTCATTCTCAGTGAGGCATGGCAGTGCCCTTAGCAGGTGTGGTCATAAGCGGAGTTCAGCAACAAATAAAGTTGTTCGACTGATCCAGATACATTTAAGAATGAATTTGGATTGGACCAGTGCCCCTTATTCTGTCCTAGAAAAAAGGCGTAAAATACAAGATCTCTCTGAAACCTCTGTCTTTTACTTTAAAGTGCATCATTTCCTAAAGGCTTCTCAGCTGAGGGGGAATCTCCATGAAATGCTGCTCCTTCTGTGCCCCAGGAAGCACCACTTAATATGCTTGTTACTGTAACACGGTCATGGTGGCTAACTTGTGCTGCATCCCTGTTTGCTGCAGTGTTCTTTATCAAGGATGTGGCGTGGGATGCAACCCTAGAGCCAATTTTCCTGTTAATTTTCTGCAGCAGAGTCTCTAGGATAGAAACAGGAATCAGCAGAGGCTGTAGAAATTTTATCCTGATGTACTGGGGCTTTTTGTTTTCTTCGTAGATGCATAGTCTCTTAGCTGTGTGCTCCGGTTTCTGGCTTTCTTTATAAATTATAGATTTATATGGCTCCAGCTTTGCAGTAAGTTTTTTGCCTGCTGTTCTGCATCTTAATGAGCACCCCAGGGATGAGGAGATGTGGGTGGCTTTGCTTCAGACAGAGAAGGGAATTCTGAATATTTTTGTCATACTACCTTGCCTTTTTCGTTTCCTTTCTCTAGTTTAGGTATTGCTGTGGAGGAGGAATGTGGAGAAGGGAAGAGCAGCGACATGCAATTTTTAAGCAGTATTTTTGTCTGGCCGAAGCATTTAGCGGCTGGTTCAGTGCTGGTCCTAGGTGGAGGTAAAGTTAAGCTGATATCAGGTTTGGATTTCATACATTCACAGTGCCTCTCGTGGATATAGAAGCAAGTGTGAATATGCTGTTTGATCACTTTTACTTTGTTGCTGCCAAATCTACAGCCTTAGGCAAGACCAAAGAGGGCAAACGACTGGTTTGTTCCAAAATGAAAACACCACACTTGCTATCTAGGTACCACAGATGCAGTGTATCAATATACTTTAAAGCATCTTTCAGGCTTTAATTTTTTTAATTTAGAACATTTTTTTATATTAGATAAAAGCTAACATGAATACACAGAATAGGAAGAATACCCTTAAAATGTTGACATGTCTATGCTCAATGTGACATAAAACTGGCATATTTAATGCAGAAATACAGCGTATCTTTAAGGTATGATGTATAAAATTGTATTTCTTAACTTTTTGGCATTCCAGTTCTAGGAGACAAGACTGGAAAACACTGCATAGTTTGCTGCTGGGATGTTATTTCTTGACTTATGATTTGAATGGTACAAACATAATCTTGCTTTAACATGACTTTTAAATTCAATTTCCTTGTGCATGTGTTCTTTTGAAAAAGCAGGGGGAAAAGAAGAATATGGAACTGTTAGTTTATATAGGATATGTCTTCACTGATGGCTGCAAATTAGTTACTGTTAGATCGATTTATCCAGATCAATTGAGCGGTCAGCAAGGCCATGCTAAATCGATTTGGAAGTTGATCTAATAAAACAGAGTGCTGTGTCGATGGGAATGCATTTTCTGTTGGCGCAGCACAGTGAAGATGAGGCGTAGGAGCAAAGTTACAAGTCAATGGGAGTTATCCAAGTTACTCTGCATAGTTGTGCGACTCCCATCGAGAGGTTCTTCAGGCTTTACGAAGAGAGCTGGAAATTCCTCATATTGAAAAATTGTACGTGAGGAAAGTGCATCTTAGTGTACACCCACAAGCTGGACAAGATCAACATAAAGGATTCAAATAGCCATGTCTTTCAATCAAAACCAGTTTTTTCAACCCAAGACACTAGACTTTGCAAACAGACTGTTTGAAAATTCTGGCCTGAATCCTACACACCTCACGCACTGATAGTCTAGGGACCCAACCCCACAAACAGTTAAGCACATGTATAATTTTATCCACAAAAGTAGGATGAGGACCTAAATTAGGACAAAAACAGAAAGGGATGACAACTTGAGAGCAGGTGACCAAGATGAAGACAGTATTGATCATACAAATTCTTTTGAGGGCAAAATGCTGTTCTTGAAAACTTGACACTTACATAGCATCCTAAAGATGGTACTTGCAGAAGTCCAGCACCAAGCTAGGGCATTATTTCAGCTATGGAAGAAGGAAGAGTAATCTCTGTGAACTGCCAGCACTTCCTTCAGCACTTTTCTCCTTGGTGATCTCCCATCCAAATATTGGCCAGCCCTCACCCAACAGTGCTGCGATTGCTGCCTACGGTGCATGGCTGCAGCATGTAATCTGGTTAGCTCGATAACGGTTTGGTTTCATTATATTACAAAACTGAAAATGCTTTACTTCTTTGACCTTTTTTGTAGCACTTATTGCTTTGGAGAGCTGTAATTCAGTTCTGGTGCAGTTATTGAGTTAGGGATTGTAGTCAGTCATGTCAGGTTTCTTGCAAGGAGGCTGTTTTAAAGAATGGTGCATGATGGGGAATGCAACCCCAGGCCCATTTATGCATTGTAAAATTGTAGCTGTGTAGGTCCCAAGGTATTAGAGAGACAAAGTAGATGGAATAATATCTTTTATTGGGCCAACATCTGTTGTTCTCCATCAAATAAGGATCCTCCATCAGAAAAGTAGATCACATCATGGAACGAGCCACCGAAATACCCGGAGAAAACCTGCTTCAGTACAGAAATAAAAGCTCCTCTGACTGCACATCACTAGTTGTCACCTCCCACCCCACAGTGGAACCCATACAGGGTATCGTCAGACAACTACAACCCTTCCGTGATGGGGACCCCATCCTGAAAGACATCTTTTGTGTTAATTTTGCTGAGCTAGATGAACACAGATGCCTCCCTGGAACTCGTTACTTATGCCAACCAATCTGTTCCAGTTTGCATTTAGCTGTGGCACTGAGTACCTTTCCCAGACCAGATGAACAGCTCTGTGTGGCTTTTCTCTTTCATCAACAGAAGTTGGTCTAATAAAAGATGTTAACTCACCTCTCTTGTTTATATCGTCAGAAAAGGTCAGTTAATGTTCTCAAATATATCTGAAAACGCCAGATGTGGTGGAGTCTTAAAGATGAACTGTAAAGGAATTTTCAAACGATAATTTAAAATTTAAAATCCTTCCCAGAATACGTATTGTAGAGTTCTGTGGGCTTCTCGCCCCCCACCCCCAATTCCAAATGCTGGAGACAAGCTCCTAAAAGGTGGTAGAGAATACAGTTCTGCTGTAGGGAATATCCTGAGCTCTGCTCCTAAAAGATTTAATATTTTTCATATGTATGTTACATTTGTTAAAAAAGGTATAGTGAAACCTCCAGTACACCCCCCCCACCCCCTTTTTAAAAAAACAGGGCACTTTAAGTGTACCTCAGGTTGCCAACATGTATTAAAGGTCTTAAAATGACAAACAGAACCAAATACCCTTCTAGGTCGCTGTGCTGTTTTTTAGTCTGATGCTTGAGTGGTCACTTAAGGCAGGATTTACCACATTCTGGTATTGATTTGGGATCTCAAATAGTGTCTTCACATTACTTTTTAATAAAGCATTTCAGTTGGACATTGACTAATCCAGGGTGCTTGGCAGAAATCCATTGACATCTGATCTCCATAATGTTCAGCAGTATGGGCCCTGGAAAAGAGGAGATCTTAGCAATGCAAAACCTAAGTACAGCTTTGTTAAATCTCTTCTGAGAAGTGGCGTGCCTGCTGGATATTTGTGAGAGTTCTGTGAGATTGCAGATTAACAAAGTAGGAATTAACACAGTTCTGCTGGAACACAAAGAGGACTTTCATACCTCCAATGTTTCTTCCCACTCTTAACGGACTGCTTCAAATGTTCTTTAAGGGTAGAGAAGCAAAGTTGACCTTGAACTCTTCGTGGGAATTGTAGGGTTTTAGAATTACAGCGCTGATAATAAGTGGTGAATTTTTGCACTAAGCATTATTACCCTCTCTTGTTTCTAGATGAAGACAGTTAGCGTTGCCTTAGTTTTGTGCCTAAACGTAGGTGTTGACCCTCCTGATGTGGTGAAGACAACTCCCTGTGCCCGTCTGGAGTGCTGGATTGGTAAGCTTATTTAATATCTCTGGGAGCAATTTGGAAATGTTGTTTGTTTCATTAATGTTCAGGTGTTTGAGCTCATTGCAGCCTCACAAGTATGTGTTTCCCGGGCTAAAGGTAGGCTGAAGAAAAGAAAATCAGCCAATAAGGCCTGGGCTACACTACGTCCTTAGGGCGATGTAAGCTGCCTTGTGTCCTTTAAATTAGAAGTTTTAGTTGTCTCTCCCACCCTCAAATCCAGATCGGTAGTGTGGCCCGTGGAGGTGGTGTTCCCTCACCTAGCCCTACTGTGCAGTATTGCTGCTTGTGCCCCCAACCCCAACCTTTTTCTGCACCGCCCCAAGGGGGTGTGCCTCACACTCTGAAAACCTCTAGAAACTGTTACTAAAGGATGGCAGAAATCAGGGCTGGGGGGTGCGTGCCCCCGTCCACACAGCCTGAAAATCACCGTATGAAAGGCAAGAGCCTTATTAATAAAAGACCCGTTAAGGGATGTACTATAGCTTCCAAGCCTACAGCTTTGAGCGTGCGTGTGAATTGTTTTGTGAGATGATTCTGCGGACGCCCCTTTGCTGCTCTGGCAGTCTTATCCATACACCATTGGTGCGCAGCTAGTCAATTAAAAACCATGGAGTGTAAAGAGCCATTAGGTAATTCTTTCTGCAGTCTGTTCCCTTTGTCTTTCCTTGAATTTGTCCCATGTATCTTCCTGGGATTAGAGTTGAAGGAAGCATGCAGTTACGAATTCTAGCAAGGTGAGGGAATGGTGGACGTGTACCCTCAATGAGGCGAGGAGCATGGCTGCACTTGTTTCCTATTTGTCTTCCTGAAAACGAAGGTTAACCTGTAGCCTTCTACTCTAGGTAAAGATACTGTTTCCATAATGGTTCCTCTTCTGTTTAGAAGAACCACACTGGTCTTTTCGTTTTGTTTTGTTTTATGGTCAGACATTAAATGCCACAACAGTAATGAAGAAAATGCCATTCTACAAGATACATGCCCTGTAGCATGCTAAGAAAAATCTTTGTTTAAAAGTGGTTTAAATTAGCTGAATGTCGAATGGGGGAAATGTAATTCTGTAGAAATCTTTTTATATATATCACCTAATGGAAGTTGTGCATCAAAGGAAGGCAGGAATATGGAAAGAGCTTTGTCAAGGCCTTTGTCTGGAATGCATTAACTACAAAGCAAGGCTAGACGTACATAAGGAAATATCCATTTTTGTCCATTTATTTCAAATGTCAGAGCATGTGTCCGTAGAGGTCACAAGAAAATGAAAGTATGGAGCTCTTCATCCCTCCTTTCTGTCAGAAGTGCTGCAGCCTTTGGGACAGCCATGAAACTGTAAAACTGTAATTACTACAGCCTTTCACAGTTGGAGTTGTTGGTCTGACTTTGTAATTCAACAGAAGGGTTACTGCCCCTTTTCTATCTCAATAAAGAAAAAATGTAATATATTGTCTTATTCCTATTTAATAAAACATGTCTACAATTTCTAAAGAGGTCCTTCTCATCTCTTCACAAATGCCACTCCCTGTGCACAGTATAATTGAATTGGTCCTTCTGTCAAGATCCATATGAGGAACTGGCAGTAGTCTTGGGCTAATGAGTTACAATTATTTTCAAGCTTTAGCATGAGGTTTTATAATTATCAATCCTGTTCTTGTCCGGCATGAAGTCCTCTAGAAGGTGCAGGTTAGCTCACTGCAGTTGTTAGAGTGGGGGATTAACTTTTTAAAAAGTTACTTATTGACTGTGTCCATTCCATCTTCCTGGTTTCCAACCTCTGGCTATTAAAACCTTCATGGGCTGGTTTATAGAGTGGCACCGAGTTCATTATTTTTGTACAAGGCTCTGAAAGGACGCCTTTAAAAACGCTAAGAACCCCTGAGGCATTTCAGAGCACACAGCACACAGTTCTTTGCTGAGTGAAACTGAAGTATTGGTCATTGGGGTTTTTATGCATTTTTCATAAATTCCGCTTGATGCTTTCCATGAACTCGTAAGTAATCCCATATGTTTGCCAGCATAATTTTTTGTTTTTTAATCAAAGGGGTATCCTGGTAGCACCTTTGTATAGATAACCTCTCATCATTGCTTCTGTGATGGGTTTTTAGATTTATTCTCACCAGTTCAAAGGGCATGTGGTGGAAATTTAGCTTAAATGGCAATAGGTCCTACTGCAGTTTTTCCACAATTTGCTTGTTTTCAGAATAGTGGCAAAAATATACTGTTGTGGTTTAAAATGGAGTTGTGGGTTTTTTGTCTAGAGCCTATATCAGTAACTGTTGGAACTGCAGGATTATTAGTGCGGGGTGCCCTGCTTTTTTGCAGTAAAGGACTGATCCTGCCCCAGAGAAGTCAGTGGCTAAACTTTCATTAATTTATGAAGCAACAGCTGACCCTGAGTTTATGTAGATAGTTCTTCTTGGATAAAAGTAGGGATAAAGCCCATGAGTTTTCTTCTTTTTAGATGATCTTTATATTAACTTTGCTTTGGCTGTCTGTATTCCCTGTGCTTTCCCACTTTTCTCCAGCGGATGGCGTAATGTTTTTAGGTTTTAATAGCAACCTGCACCCAGCACAAAGCTAGCCAGGGATGTGGCCTTGTGGTATAGGGGTTAGGGTAGGGGCCTGGGACACCAGTTTTTACTGGTTTGAATCCCACCTGGGGTTGAAAAGCTAATGTTCATAGGTTTTGATTTGATCTACTTTTAGTCTTGATCTAAAAATATTGTTTTCTTATATTATTTTTCAAACAGACGACCTTAAACCATGCACTAAAAGGGACAAAACAAGCAGAGAAGTCATTCAGCGTGGTCGGACGTCTTGTACGAGGCATTTTAAGCCCTGTGAATGCATTTGTTTGCAAAGGTCGGGTGGCCACTGAAGTGCCTCAGACAAGACGTCTGACCAATCTGAATGACTTCTCTACTTCTTTTGTCCCTTTTAGTGCATTGGTTTTAAGGTTGTCTGTTCCAGAAAAACTTGTTTTTTATATTATTTTTTATCTCGTCCGTCTCTTCTAAAACGTCAATGATTGCAAAGCATTGCTGACCCACCCCCTGAAATTTCCTAAGAAATAAATTTTCTATAAAGAGAACAATGGTATTTTAAAACTCTGGTGCTGGCTTTTGGTATATACAGCTGCCCTGTGCCCCCTCAGCATCTGTTTGTATACTCTGCTGACATCTGCTTGGCAAAAGCAGAAGAACTGGAGTCCTGCCTGTCATCTGACCTCGACATTTTAGCCAAGCACTCTTTACGGTGGCGACTTAAACGAAATACACTAAAACCAGTGTCATCTTGTTTCTGTCTTGCCAGCCGGTTAGCTCATTGAACGAAAAGCCGGTCTTTCTTGAATGATACTTGAGCAAGCGTCTGAACAATCAGTCCATCGCCTTTGAACTGTACTGTGCTTATTTGGGGATAACGTCTGACTGCACTGTTTTCAACAACACATTGAGAGAACGTGCTGAAATCCAACTGAGAGTTGCACTGCTCCCCAGGCTTTAGCACGTCACCCTTCTTACATTGTGCTATGTCCTAATAATTGCACCTGCTGAATACTGGATGGCTGCTTAGGGCTCCAATACTCATCGCAGTACATTGGTTTGAGTGGTCAGCTCTGCCCTTTGTATCATTCCTGGTGTGACGTGGATCGTGCCCGTCTCCGACCTTCCACTCAGCTGGCGATTAAATGTGAAGGCTGGGCACACACTACATTTTTGTGGGCAGCCCATTGTTTAGGTGGTTTATTTCACAATTTCTTTTCAAAGCTGCATCAAAAACACTGGCGGAAGTCAGATGCCCCTTTTCGAAAACAGTCAAGCCTCTCAAGCGATAGATGCATCATATGCAACCTTTCTAAGGAACATGGACAACAGGTGGTGCAGGACTATATTTTGGATCGATGGCACATTGCTTGGCAGGTAGACAATTCAGATCTGCATCTCCTAGTCTGTCTAGCTCAGCTCACGCATGCCACTCAGAACAATCATATGAACTGAAAGATCCTTCTTGTAACAACACGGTATTTTGTGGTCAAAGGCAGTTTAATTTACATCTTTACTGTTGGGGTGTCTTTCCTCTGTGGAGCCCAAGGACAAGCAGTGGACCACCTGGTTAGGGACTGCTCTCTCTATCATCTAGTTGATGCGCCTTGAGGGTGGAAACATCACTTACTTAACATTTAATAAGTGGTTTATGCTGTCAAAAGCTATATGCCAGAAGAAACTTTTGGTCTGTTAAGAAAATCTCAGTAACCATAACCGCCTCCTTCAGCTTCTCCCATTCTTTATAAAGTGGTGGTGTGAAGTTCCAGGCTGGAGATATGCAGTGGAGTATTTATGCTTAAAACAAAACAAAACAAAAAATTAAAAAAGAAATATGACTTCATCAATTTGATGAGCTTTTTTTTTTAATCAGTAATATTCTCCATTAAACCGATGAGTACTAACTTCTAGATTCTTGATACTCAGTGTCGCCACTTACATGGCCATGGGCTTTTAGTAAAACAGGTATGCAGCAGTTGAAATCACCAAGTATAATTTTTTCCTCTACGTTCATAATGAAATTCACAGAAACCTGTTGTAGAGTAAGTAAAGTTGGGTTGAAGTGGCATTTCTTTTTGCCTTGTGCAAAAGCAGGCAATTTCATAGTGATCCGAAACACTCAAATGATGTTTTATATTTCTAGATCCTCTGTCAATGGGCCCTCAAAAAGCTCTGGAAACCATTGGTGCAAATTTACAAAAGCAGTATGAAACCTGGCAGCCCAGGGTAAGTGTTTGTATTTGTTCTTTACTGTCTGTGTTAGAGCAAGAACTGAAGCCCTGGCACTATTCCGTGATGAACTCTGGCTTAGGCTATGCACCTATTGCATAACTCAGGGACTTCGCAGCCTCCGTTCCTTGCCTTTCTATTGACGTGGACAGACTCTTGCAGGTGCTCAAATTCAGTTAGCTTTCTGCTTCATGTCTCTCTCAGCTAATACTTCGTTAACCACCGCAGGGATAATTGTTCAACCTCCTAGAGGTTTCATTGTTACATATTTAAGCTTTTCTACCCTCACTGTATTTTTTGCATAGTTTTAGACACTTTTTGCAGATTATGGTCTCTTTTCTGTGTTCTTGGTGCATTTCTGCAACCTCAGCTAGTTGTAATATATATCTCTCAGCTCTCACTTCAGTACATTTTTTAACACTTTAACTGGAACAAATGAATAATCTTCTATGGCTTGGTTTTGTTGAGAGATGTACTTTTAGGGTTCAGTCACTAACTATTAATGCTGCCTAATAAATGGCGTGCATATACGTTTTTCAATAGAAGTTAAATGACGATTTGATCATAATGGCATAAAGTAGGTGATAAAGAACCAGCAGCTAACACCTGTATTTTCATTCCTTTCTTTAAAATCACTTTTGAAGCTTTGGTAAATTTCTTCACTTCCTGAGATTTCAGTGCTCAACATTTTAAATTTAGAAGCTTCACTGAGGCTCACAAGGATAGAGGTTTATAATTAATATTTAAAAAGTTAAAATTTCAAAACCTATTGAGTCATCCCCAGCATTTTGATTCCCTAGCTTGTCCTGTCCATTTCCTTTTGTACATGTCTTAGACTGTGAGCTATTGGGACAAAAACCCTTCCTTTCTGAGTAGTGTACAGCATTGAGCACAATGTTACTATTAAACAATAACTTATACATGTGAAATGCATTTTATGTGACCTGGTTTGTTTGATCATGGGAGAAGCAGCTATACAATTTGGGTTTGACTAAAATATATGTTTTGCTCTTATATCCTATACTGGTGGTTGAAACTGATTTATTTCCTTATGTTTGTGAACTTAGTGCTTAATAGAAATTGAAGATATGTTGGAAAGGGTATCGCTTAATTTTTTCCTTTTAATTCATATCTTCAATCTTTTGATCAGCAACTTTTTGGCGTTCATACACCTTGTATGTCAGCAAGAGGACTGCTGTGCTTCCTACCTGCTACACTGGCGATCTTATTGTTTCATGTATAGAATCCATCTTTTGTTTTTTTCTGGCTGAAATCTTGATCAGTGGATGGTTTAGGTGTATGTCCTGAAATCTGGAAACAAGTTCCAGGGGCAGCGATGTTAGTTTGTATATGGCAAAAACAACGAGAGTCCTGTGACACCTTAAAGACTAACACGTTTCTTCGGACATAAACTTTCGTGGGCTGCAACCCACTTGGTCAGATGCAAGATGCTTATTCCCGAAGAAATTTGTTAGTTTTTGAGGTGCCACAGGACTCCTGTTGTTGAAATCTGGAAAGTTTCTGTCGTATTTTGTTCACTCAGAGTGGATGTGCTTGCTGAGGAAGGACTTTGCCCTGTTTTAAGCAATGCCCTTAGGTGGTTTTAATCAGTCATTTAACTTAAAATCTAATCGGTTATGCATGAACATGAGGATGTTTCATAATGAATTGTTTCTATGTAATTTATGAAATAGATAATTAATTGTCACTGCAGTATTTTGTTTGGTTCTTGAGCCATGAGACACCCAGGGCAGGCATCTCTTCCTGAAGACATTTTTGTTCTTGGCAAGGTCTTCATTCAAGCTTTATTTTTCTAGGGGTTATTCTTCCACTGGAGCAGAAATGGTTCCCTACGAGTACTGTTGTTGTCTGTCCTGGCCTTTGTAAGTTCTCATACCACACTCATCACCCTAGTATCTGAATGTATTTCAGCAGTATGTTCAGTAATGCAGCTAAACCCCTATTGTGTGATGTGTTCTGTCATGCAATTCAAAACCTGCGGCTGGCCTGTGGCAAGTGACGTGGGCTCAGATTTGGGGGATGTTTAATTCCACTGTGGATTCCCAGGCTGGGGCTGCAACTGAACTCTACTACCATCCCGCCTTGCTAGGTCCTTGACAATCCTGAAAGTCTGCACTGCTGTTCAACAGCTCTTCAGCTGGAGCCCTGCAAGCCCGAGCCAGCAGGCGTGAGCTGGTTGTGTCTAATTGCTGTGTAGACATACCCGTTGAAGAAATGGATGCAGTCTTGTTTTGGGAGGTGTTTTTTTTAATGCATTTTGCTGTGTGTTTGTTAGAGAAGGCAAAGTCAAAGAAATGGACGTTGCATCTGGAAGAGAAGATGGCGAGAGTTTGATGTTCTGGGCTGGTTCGTTCCACACTCTTAAAGCAGCCCCGGTGCAACTTGTGTCCGTTGCAGAAGATCTTTACCCTTATTATGGAGAATTCCATTATGTCAGAAGAGCGACGTTATTAACCACAGTCTGCCTCCTCTTACACACTAAAGAGAAGTTGCAAGATTTAGTAGAGGGTGTGAAAGGGGTGGTAAAACTAGATAACTTTTCAGTCTATGATCACCATCCCTACATTTTCTGTCTCAACAGTAGCATTTGAACAGAGATGACTGGTGAGATCAGAGCAGTCTTTAACTGTTAATAGCATTTGATCACTTCTATACAATTGTTTCCAGTTGAGCATTCAGTGGATGTGGTTTTTTTGCATCAACACTTCATTCTTTTAATAGGTATTTGTTTGAGGACCCGACCCTAATTGTAACTTAAGAGATATTTAAGACAAGTTAATTTCCCTTTGCATTTTCACTTTGAGTATACTGGAAACTTTCTCTTTTGATCTCTTTTTATCAGGTAAAGGCTTTTGTGTTTTGTTTTGTAGAAAACCCAATTTAATTGGCCTCTTTCTTTAACTTTTTCCTTTCAGCTCTTAAGTAACCTGTAGTGTTATAAGGTTATTTAAAGATGATGTGCCCTCTGCAGTGAGATACAGCTGGGAATAAAAGGTCCTTCCTTTACTGGGAAGAGTATATCCTGTGTGTGAAAGGTCGCAATAGTGGTAACTTACAAGACACCCTGGTTATTACACGATTGCATTTATTAAATCTTGCCTCTTTCATCAAGAGATGTTGGTCTAATAAAAGATATTACCTCCCTCTATTTGTCTCGGCATTTATTAAGTAATGCAATTTTAATTTTTTTGGTATAGGCCACTTCAGGTATCTTCCATTTGAACAGTAATGGGGGGGTAATGAATGCTCAGGAACACACCTGCTTGGCTGGCTGGTGTAAAACGCATAACACGGTGTGTGGAATCGAACATTAAAACAGCAAAACACCTTGGTGCAGAGTACAAACCAACCCGTCTCTCTGCTGTTTTAATAACAGCCCGTGGTACTGGAGAACAGTGAACAGTTCTTTAGTAGCAGCAGGTGCTCGCTGTGTGGGCAAACCTCCTGCTGCCGTGTAGAGTTTGCACAAAACATGAGGCAATTACTGAGCTCAGATGTTTTGTGTGCAGGATGCTCGGGTCTTAGCAGTAAATCACAGCCCTTTGAAACATTGCAAAGCTGAACACGTACTACTTTATTGCACTCTACAGGGCTCTTGAGTTTTCTGCAGTAATAAAGAGAAGTTGATGTACCATCTGCAATAAAACAATAGGAATGTTATTGAATTTACTAGATCTTTGATGTAAATACTAATAGATCTGGGTTTGTCTCTTTTGCTGTTTTTTGACATGGTTGGAGATTTGGAGGCGGGAGGAAGACTTAGAAAAGGAAAACTCTGGCAATCTGAAATAAGGCTAGGTCATTAAAACCTTTTGAGAGAGCTAATTTTGTGGCGCTGCCAGTGTGAACCAGGAAATACCTGCCATTAATATCTTTAGTATAGTGTTACTTAACTGTAAACTGACCACTGAATGCATAGGGTGATCCTCTTAGTACAAGTCCTTAAGACTTATCACGCAGTCTTGTTTGTTTAACTTCCTTCAGAAGCTGCTGTTTGAATCAATGTCTAGGAAATTATTAGTTTAAAAAAGAAAAAAAAATACAAATACTCTAGGCAGAAATCCTTAAAAGGGGCAAGCTTGAAAATTCTGTTTGTTTCTGAAAGCTCCCAGGCTGTGTCTGGTGCATATTTTTTTGCCGGGTCTTATTGAGCCCCTTTTTAAATAATTTATCAGTTTGCCATTGCTTGAAGTATTTCTTCTGATTAAATTTAAGACTTTGCTTTATTGCTGTGTAGCTACATAAATTTGTGTGCTGCAGGAGGGGGAAAAAACACTTCAGCCCTTGTTTCATCTGCAAAATACTGCAGTTAAATAACATTTCAGTCATTTCATTGCATGTCTCAAATGAAAGTTTTATTGGGAGAAGGGAGTAGGAGATTACAAAGCTGCGGGCATACAATGAAGAATTTATCACTCTGAAGAATTTTTCTAACAAATTAGAATTCTGGCAGTTCAGTGTGGAGATCCTTTAGGTTCTGGTGGGGAAAAAAAAACAAATGGGGAGTGGGAGGAGGAGCTGCCTGCCTTGTACACTGCCACCCTTTTCTCCTGGAGCAAAATACCTGATATATTTACTTTTAAAATTCCTTGTATACTCAATAAAAATATTTAGATGTGAGAAACTGATCAAACTTAAGTGGTGTCTATCAGTATGTGTTCTCTTCCTCCCCCTCCCAGAACACTGCCTACATTTTAAACGGCATGGTATAGGGAACAGTCAGTGATACCCCTAGCAGGTTGGCCTGCATATGATGGCAGCGTGGTGAATGTTTAATTTCTGTAGACTGAGATGGTGACTGGTATTTCTGCTGGCAAGAGTACATACACATTGGGAAAAACCATCATGCAGTGCAAAAGGGATGAACTTCCCTTAGCTTAGTTTCCTGTGTGAAAAACCAAGGACATAGTGGATCATACAGTAAAGTGGGAACAACATTCATCTGATTGTTCATAGCACTACTGCAGTGATGTGTTTCATGAACGTGCAGAAGCTACTGTGGCCCCCTCGTGTACAGAACCAACTGCTACCTAAATCAATAACTGGAAGTCCATCTCAGCACGGCCTGAGGTTTGAGCTCTTGTTTTAATGTTCTGGAAGAATTTTTGTGACAGAGGTAGATGATTGTGGAGTAGGGGGGTCATCTGGAAGGGTGAGAATGAAGGGCAGCTGCCTACAGTCATGTTTTACAATTCAGAATTCCTTTTCGGATGCCCTCGCTTCAGAGAACAGAAATGTTTTTCTGCAACCCCTTGGCTGGAGTCCTCTGAATTGGGTGGGCTAGAACCACCTGGGTATAAAAAGCACTAATTCCCCATCGTAGTTCAGCTGTTAAGCATGGAGCATTATACAGAAAGTGCGTTGTAAAAAGTCTTTCTGTGTCACTGACAGGTTCTCACAAGGGTGCCAAATATCACCCCATTCTCTGGTTAGAATGGTCAGCTCATCGCTCTCCTGGCGGCTACCCTTCCCTGGACACTGAGATTTGCTGGCTTCAGATTGTGTATGTGTTTGTGACAAACTGCAAATGAGGATGTGTAGCCAAAGGCAAAATTGTAGGCTGGATGGCACACAGTTTACATAATTCAGGATCTGGTGTGAAGTAGTTTGCAGCATATGCTCATTAAATCTGCATGAATTTAGATTTTTTTCTTCTTGATTGACTGTGGTTTTTGACCGCTTTCTTTCTTTTAACTCCAAACTGCCCAGGATAATCAGAATACATTCTCCAATATAGGTGGTTTTGTTTGACTTTCACCCTTGTTTTAACAATGCTCCTCTTCTCTCTTCCAACCCCGCACCTCTGCAGGGTGCTCACTAGTCAGGGACCCTGAAGTGTGCTCCTGAACCAGACACTTCTGCAATACTATACTTTATTCCGACATAGTATCTTCCTCAGCTCCCTGCAGGCCAAAAAGTGATGTTTAATAAGTGCTCCTGAATAAGGTCAGGTCAGGTTCAAAAAACCTTGTCTAAAATAATTCCCCACATTCCTGAACTGCTGCTGCACACAGAGAAAAGGAAATCTCATCTCTGTGTGGTTCCTCCTGATGTGAATAGACTAAGCAATTTGACCTTTCAAGAACTTTCTTTTCTGAGTGTGTGGGGTGTGGCAGTCATTACTACAGCCGTCTATTAGTAGGACTCTCTACAGTCATCTGGAAGACAGAGATTCAGTGTGTGTGTAATTCCCTTATGTGTTCCCTGGTAATGATGAGCATACAGCAGAAGCAGCAAGCTTGATCAAGCCGGCAAAAGTGCTTTCCTAGACTCCAAGACCAGAAGGGACCACCATGATCATCTAGTCCAGTGTTTCCCAACCTGGGGGCCAAAAGTGGTCTGTGGGGTCTTTCAAAGTGGCCCATTGCTTCCTTCCTGCTGGACCCAGGTGGAGCACATTGCCATGGGGCTACAGGGCTGGTGACAGCTCCTTGCTGCAGCCACGGGGACAGGAAAGCAGCACTCTCCACTGCCTGGCAAAGCACTCTACCTGGGTTATAGGCACTGAGGTCCTTGCTGGAGCCAAAGGGAAGGAAGCGCTGATCTCCCATCCCCATGATTGCAGAAGGGAGCCAATGCCTAGGAACCCAGGTAGAGTGCACAGGGCTACAGGATGCGTGCAATTTCCCTGCTGTAGCCAGGGGTCTGGGAGATCAGTGAAGAGGCATCCGTTAACTTTCTCTTTATTCAGATAAATAGATTGAACTCCTTGAATGTGTCACTATTTGGCAAGTTTTCTAGTCCTTTAATCATTCTGGTGACTCTTCTCTGAACTTCTCCAATTTATCAACATCCTTCTTGAGGATGTTATCCAAGAGCGATCCTTTTGGGGACTCTTGTTGATTTGCTCGTTGGCCAGGATGTTGGTATAATTTAGGGCCCCAGAAGCAAGAAGAGGAGGGAATTGTAAAGGCAAACTGACTTTGTGGAGCTTGATCAGGTTTGCAACATGTAGACTCCACTTTTTCAAATTCCAGCAGGTGGCTGATCTCTTTATTCTTCTGACTGAGATCCTTTCTGCTTTTTGTATGATAGTTGTAAAACAAGAGAAGGGTTTGTTGCCCCAGTGTCCTTGGGCAAGATTTCTTTCTTCATAGCTTTTCAGTATCCTGTTTCCTAATTGATTGCTGTTCATTAGTCTTTCTTTAGAGGTGGTTGCGTTTTACTAGTGGTGTGTTTACATTTTATTCTGTGGTTATGTATGGCTTTTTATTCTTATTTCTTCTCTTTTGCTTTGTTTTTTGAGTTAAGTATGAAGGTGTTAACACGGTTTATTCTGTAGGGAAACATGTTGGGTTGACATTTTTAGTGTTTGAGGGTGGATTATTTAACTTTGACATTCTTTTTTATTTGATACACTTAGCTGCCACGGCAAATGGAATTGTGTGTAAATAAAATAACTATTCTTCGTAAAGCACTTTGGGAGCCTGCAGGATGAGAGTCTCCCAAAATGTTTGTTTAAAAAAAAAAAATCACATGATTAGATAAATGAATAAAAAAGCGTTGACTTAGTAGTTCTCGGTCTGTCGGAAAGGTGGCCGCTGTTGGTGACCAGTGGAGACCTGGCTAGTCACATAGCTCTGGATGTTGTCCTTGTCTCCTGAGACTGCTTTTCTAGTTGCAGCACAGAGGTTTTTGTTGATGGTGAGTGGGAAAGGAGATAATGGTGATGTGGTCTGGGGATTAAGATGTAGACTACGTTATGAAATGTCTGTGAACCGATAAAATGCAGTTTGGTAATGATAAGTACGAGTGAGAAATGTAAAATTTGGTTCACTCTCTTTTTACTCCCCTGGAATATAAAATCCCCAACTTTTCCCTTTTCTGGTAGGGGAGTGTGTGAAAATTCAGTGAACTGAACGGATTGAGGAACCCTCCTTGTTTCCTATGCAGTACACGTATGTACCTGTTCCCAGAATTGCTCACTTTCCCCCTAATGGGCCCACAAGCTTTTCTAGGCAGTGACTTGATTTTGTGCAAGTTGCAGCAACTCTGGTCAGTTTTAGACGCCTCTTTTGTTTCACTGCTTTGAACCTACCTCTTTTCTCATTCAGCAGCAGTAGTGCAATATGCTGTGCACCATGAGAATTGTATTCTTCTTTTACTTTGATCACCAGTACGAAGAGACTAAGATAACTGACCTTCATTTTGATGGTGCTGGTGCAATAAATACAAAAGGCCTTCGGTTCATCACCCGACCTCAAAGAGGGAGGATGCACTGGGTTTCTCTTGAGTCTGCTTGTGGTTGGAATTCACTGAAGAAATCACGACTGAAGCTTGCGGACCATCCCTGCCATCCAACGCCTTTTACCAATTGCACTGCATTATAGCAGCCCGTTGAAAGTGACGGAAACCTTCGTTGTCTAGCTTGTGGTTCCCAGTTCTTGGCTTTCACAGCTCCACGTGTAAATCCATGTGAATGCTTGGTATTCTCAATTCAGCTGGCCGCAAGCAGCAATACAACCTGGACTGCAGCTGGCATTAGCAAGCACCTTCATCAACAGATGCAGAAGCAAGGCCAAGGATTGAAATGGAGCTAATCTTTTACTCCACAGTTGGATCAATTGGAACAGGTTGTGTCGTGATGGGTAGAAATGCAAGCGTGGGAGGGAGGTGCAAGAGAAAGCAAAGTTTACAGTGCCCATGTGTCAGGTTTTGGACTGAGGACGTCCATCTGCTGTTGTTCACCATCACTACCTTAATGCACAAATTACAGAAAAAAAAAAAGAGCTCTGATGTGCATTTGAGTCTGTGTTTTTCCTGTACACTGAAACTAACAGCCGTGGCGCCAATCTTCAGTAAATGTTTTCCAATCACTGTTCGAGCCCAGAGCCTGAATATTCGTGTTTTCTAAACGAGCTCTTTCATCCCTGTGACGTGAACAGATATTGGCCGACACTGCTCAAGGGCCTTGGAAGCGAGCCAGCGAAAGGTGTAATGGTGTGAAACGCTCAGCAAGCAAACCGATTCAAGTGAGTACACTGGAAAGTGTGCCGATGAGCTGCAATCATCGGGCTGTCCAGGCTCCTGCTTCATTACTCTGTTACTCGGCTGGGAGTATTCCAGCGCTTCCCAGCCAGCTCTTCTCGCACAACAGAAACGTGTCTGAGCAGCAGCCCAGCCTTCCAGCTGCTGCAGACTTTACTGCAAGAAGAGTCCAGCAAAGGAGTAAATTTAGTGTGTATCCAAACCAAAGAGGCTCTGCTGTGGAGAAAGGAGATTTGTATAAATGTGGTTAAGAATTAGCCTCCCAAAAGGATCAAGTTCCAGGACATGGAGGTGAAATACAATAGGAAGGTGATCTCATCAGAGGAGAGTGTCATATAAGGGTACAGTCCAGCCAGAGCACATGTAAACAAACTAGCTGTAGGGTAGCAGGGGAGAGGCCAGTTGTAAAAATGTGTTTTGTTTTTCATTCATTGAAGGGATTTGTGTATAAAGGACTATGGCAATGGTAGTTAATTTTTGTTGGTTTGCTGCCTGTGTTGATTTGAGAGAGGGAGAAAGCTGTGGTCCTGCCATGGTGGCATCTCTGCCTTTGCACAGAGACCAATAATGGTGCAACCAATAGACAAAATGTCTCTCATCACCATCTCATTAACAAACTAGGGAAGTACAAACTGGATGGAGCTGTTCTAAGATGGGTGCAAAAGTGGTTGGATAACCCCTCCCAGAGAGTGGTTACCAATGGTTCACAGTTATGCTGGAAGGGCGTAATGAGCGGCGTACTGCATAGATAGGTCCTGGGTCCAGTTCTGTTCAGTATTTTCATCAATGATTTAGATGATGGCGTAGAGAGCACATTTATAAAGTTTGCCAATGATACCAAACTGGGCGGGGTTGCACATGCTTTGGAGGACAGGATCACAATTCAGAATGATTTAGACAAACTGGTGAAATGGTCTGAGGTAAATAGGATGAAATTCAATAAAAACAAATGCAAAGTACTCCACTTAGGAAAGAACAATCCATTGCACACATACAAAATGGGCAAGGACTGCCTAGGAAGGAGTGCTGCGGAAAGGGATCTGGGTGTTATAGTGGATCACAAGCTAAATATGAGTCAACAGTGTAACACTGTTGCTAAAAAAGCAAACACCATTCTGGGATGTATTAACAGGAATATTGCAAGCAAGACACGAGAAGTAATTCTGCTCTACTCCACCCTGATTAGGCCTCAACTGGAGTATTGTGTCCAGTTCTGGGCGCCTCATTTCAGGAAAGATGTGGACAAATTGGAGAAAGTCCAGAGAAGAGCGACACAAATGATTAAAGGTCTGGAAGACTTGACTTAGGATGGAAGATTGAAAGAGCCGGGTTTGTTTAGTCTGGAAAAGAGAAGACTGACAAGGGACGTAACAGTTTTCAAGTACCTAAAAGGTTGTCACAAGGAGAAGGGAGAAAATTGTTCTCCTTAACCACTGAGGATAGGAGAAGAAGCAATGGGCTTAAATTACAGCAAGGGAGGTTTAGGTTGGACATTAGGAGAAAATTCCTAACTGTCAGGGGGATTAACCACTGGAATAAGCTTGTAGGCAGGTTGTGGAATCTCCATCACTGGAAGTTTTTAAGAGCAGGTTGGACAAGCACCTGTCAGGGATGGGTTAAGGGGGTACTTGGTCCTGCCATGAGTGCAGGAGACTGGACACAATGACCTCTTATGGTCCCTTCCAGTTTCTATGATTCTATGAATCTATTTCTGTTGATAAGAGTTTAGCAGTTTGTATTGAGTTTAGCAGTATTTGCGTAGCATGTAAGAAAGCTGCCTGAATGATTGTAGGGAATGGGAGGTGTTAATCTGTCTATTGGATTCGATCACACTAAAATCTGTAGCTTGTCGTCTGTGTAAGATGTATCCCCTCATGGTCTTTGTGAAGCCAGGAGCTATGAGAGCCTTTTATACTCCTCCTCATGATGGTGACCAGCAGCAAAATCCGGACAGCTTTAAACACTGCATCCCAAAGAATTGATTTCCCTTACCTTTAAACCTAAATCGAACAGGTGGAAATTGTTGAGCATAGTATTGATTTTTCTCTTTCTTGTGGTACAGTGTAATCACCTTCCTTCCTTGTTCTTCCTTTCTCTCCTCTCATTTTTTGAGATATTTGTCTTCAGTAAGCGCATGGAGATATTTTGATGCTGATGAATATTCAATAGAACCACACCTGACAGATCTTCCGTGGAGGAGGAATTGCCTGTGGCAGCCAAACATGTTAATCAGGGCAGACGTATGGCTGAGTTCAAAAGACCTGGAAGCAGATCTAGTTCTTAATAGTGGTTTTGGGAAGGGTTGCTGAAGGGCAAATTTTAGCATTCAAGCACAACTCTGCATCTTCTTTCTCTTTTTAATAATTGCTGAGGACTGTCGTGAGTCGTCTTGGCACTGAGCTCAAGTGAGTGGCAAGGCCAGTGGGAATAGAGAGCTGGATAGGGAAGGGGCGTCAAGATCTAAAGGTAGGCTTGCTATGGAATCCACAGCAGAACAATGGGCTGGGGAATTGGGAAATCAAGTGCTAATCCCAAGTATGCCTGGCGTGTTCCTGTTCCACTTAACATCAAATGGTGAGTGAGGTAATGTCTTGGTAATGTATTGAACCAGCTTCTGTTGGCGAGAGAGAGACACACGTTCCAGCTTACACCGAGCTCTTTTTCAGGTCAGCTCTGTGTGAAGTCGAAAGTTTGTCTTTCTTGCCAAGAGAAGTTGGTCCCATAAAAAGAAACTATCTCATCTACCTTGCCTTTCTAATATCCGGCAACCGGCATGTCTTCAACGACACTGCATACATAAAATGGAAGCATCAGTTCCAATAATTTAAAATAGGTGACATTTAATCTTTTCTAAGTGACCTGTGCCCAGGAGAGAGATTCTTCAATAGCATCTGTCCGCTATTGCACTTAACTGCGCAATTTTTCAGAAAGGTTTTTGTTGCCAGTGTCATATAATATGCTTTGTCTCTCGGAACTGGCATCTACCAATGAATCAAGGTCTCTGGAGCCGGGGGAGAAGCGGTTGCTCATATTTAGTACTGAAAACTTTTATTTCTTTTTTGTGCCACACCTCAAAGGAATGTCTTGAGCTGGGGTCTGATCCCCAGCTTGGACCGACGTACTTGTGTAACTCTCATCAAGCTAGCACGCTAAAAATACTAGACAAGCCATGATAGCAGGAGCATTGGCAAGAGACAGCACTGGTGAGATGCTCCAGATATGCACCTGTAGGGACCAGGCAGGTTGTATCCAGGGCGGCTAATCCATGCCACTGCTCCTCGCCATACAACTGTTTTAGCATGGTAGCTCCCTGAGTTAGTATAGGTCTATGTCAGAAGGGAATCACACCCCCAGCCAGGTGCAGCCTCTAATCACCCCAACTTTCTACTGTTTCCTTTTCTGATCCCCTGCCAAAGACTTGTCCTAATTTTAAAGTTAATGCAGCCAGGAGTTTTGAAGCAGTGTTGTTTACCCCTTTCTGCATGTTTGCTGCTGCTGCTGCTGCTGTTGTACCCATCATTAGGTGCCTCTGGACTTTGATATGGTTTCTGAAGTTTTACTCTCTTTGCATTGCTTTCCTCTTCCTAATTAACTGATGTGCTGCCTCCTGTACATCAAAGGCTGAGCATTTCCTGATGAGTAACTAGTTAAGCATGAAAGCTAATTGAACACATGACCTAATTATTGGGTGGTCTCCAAGTCATTGCTCTTCCTGTATTTCTTTTAAAACCACAGCAAATATTAACTATGATTGCAAGAGAAATCCTGGAGAATTCCCCAGGGAAGAAGTATATGGAAAAACTTGCCCTTCATGTCCTCAGTGCATATCTTGGGGAAATCTTATTTTGTCAAACAAGGCTCACATTTATATACCTTGGTCTGCTATCACATACATTCAGAAGATTGCAGCTTTCATTCTTTCATTTGCTAAAGCCCTGTTCAATTTAGAGACCTGAATAAATACCCTCATCACTAATGTAAGCTATGGTAAAGCTTTACTGTCTTGCAAAATGTTTTCAGTCTTCAGCGTAAACTGACACTTTCTGATGGAAAGCTTGCCACAAAAGTGCAGTCAACAGATATGGTTGTCAATAACCGTTTTACCCCCTCCTACTTTCTGAAAAATTGTCTTTGCACTAATCTGAGCCTCTGATTGTTTCTCTCTCTCTCTAAAAAAAACAACAACGTCATGACAGCAGAGTTGATAGTTCTACTCGTGATTCCTGCATTCTTAACTGGCATATGAACAGAAATCCTTTCTTCCATCTCTTGGGACTGGTTTTCAAATTAAGGATAAATTCTAGTTTGTGAGGAATCATTAGAGCCCAGCAACAGTTGTTCATTCCACAGACCTGCCTTACTGCCATGTCTGACTCGTAATTCCTCTATGCAATCAGACAGTAAATGTTCACAGCGTTGTTTCCAGGCATGGGGACATACAATTGCCAGTGCGGTGTGGATTTGGAATAGTTAATACATGAGTTAATACATTCTGTATTAAAGAAAACAGGAATAAAGTCGGCAATAGGGCCTTGGCTACATAGACAAGTTATACCACTTTACCACTATATCGGTGTGGTTAAAATAGTATACCCCACCTTTATCAAGCCAAAGGTGCCTTATCACTCTATCTGTAGAGAAGAGGAGTATGAGGCATCTATATACTGGTATAAGTGCATCTACATTAAAGATTATAGAATGGTAGAAAAATCATGTAGGTTAACCTTTGAATATACTCTTAAAAGTAAAAGCACATGGCTGCTGTAAAAACAAACTAAAGCACCAGTACACTTTATGCAGGTCTCTGGGACCCTTGTGAAACCTGGAATCTCTAAGCAAGAATCCAATTAAGTGGCTCAAAGGTGATGGAGGAAGGTTCTTGGACAGCTATGTTGAGAGAAACTGTGGAGGTGGAGAACATCAAGCTGGTCTGTGTTTTGTAGTGTGCCTGCGTTCCACAACAGTGACGAGTCAACAAACTTTCACAATCAGATGAATGGGAAAATCATCTTCATTCTGCCATGCTGCTGAGTCTTCACCCTAATAAAAGATGTGCAGAAAGACCTGTTAACAGAAAGGCTTCATGAATGAGCTATGCAGCTCTGCCTGCTCAAATCTGTTTAATGCTTTTCAGTAATTACCACCAGACTCTGCTTGACCTGTTTCAAAATACCTTGTTTTATGTACAGTGATACGTAGTGAGCCCGTGGAGATTAGGGACAGAGTAGAGCCTGTTGCAGGTTCGCTGGAAGTGACTGGGGCTCCTTTACCCAGGTAATAAAACTGAACAAGAATTTGAGAATTTAGGGATTGAAAATGCAAATTGCACTTAATTAAGACACTTAATTTTTCCTCTGGATCATTTCAGGAGTTTCATACAAAACCCTGGTGCCATATGGGAGCAGTTGGAGAGTTACAGTTATTATCATTGATAATTTCCCTAGGGTAGAGTGGAAAAGTCAAGGTACACTTATCTTTGCACATTCCCCCTTTCCACTTCTGCTCTGCCCATACTAATCTCCATGTGTCCCACCCTTTGCTGTTCTGTCTCCTTCTGTGACTTAACCTGACTGCCCTTGCATTAAGCGCATCTAGCATTGAATGTGGGAAAGATGTATGTTTCTTGCCTCTAACATGAATAACTGTTAGCAATGTTTCCTAGCACGATGCCCTATCCCAGAAGATAAAAACACCTAATATTGGGTTAAGTTTACCAAAGTGTGGTACTGCAGCCTCAAGTGCATTCAGAGTAAGTTTACTTTTAAGAAATTAGGAGACATGTAGAGTCTGAAATTTTCTAGAGCTCTTAAAAGAGAGGTTAAAGAGGGAAGGCTATTAAAATGACACAGTTGTCTGGCATTTATGTGGTCTATCGACTAAGAAGGTCTTAAATTTGTGGCCTGGTGTGTACTTAAAACCTGCTGTAGCATTTTGTTATATTGCTCACCAAAGCCACTGAACTATCTTTATAACCAAGGAGAGAGAGAATGTAATCGGTTCCTTATTTTCTGCTCTTTACCCATTGTTTTGTTTCTTTTACCAATTTTCTTAATTTTTGGAAGGTAAACTAAATTATTTCACAATGGTTCTTTTTCTGGGCAAACAGAAAACAGACCCTTGTTATTTACACACACTCATCCAGCGTGTGTGTAAATTATATAAAAGCGATGCAGCATGCAAAATAACCTGTGGTGGCTTATTGTGTAATCAGTAAAGTGTGATCATCTCTTGGGTGGCTTGCAGTAGATATTCCAAGCTGATGCTGCTCCCCATGTCAACACCTAGTTCTTATGAATAGATTTCTCCTTCTTCTTCTTCGGGGGAAGTGTTATGTGCATGTAAAATCTCAGGCTGGGTTGATTTTAAAATTTTAATTATGATTTAAATCAGCTACCAGGAAACCTTGATTTAAATGATGGATTTTAATCTTGGTATGCATTTATTCTTATTTTCTTAAAAGTAGGTTGATTCTCCATGGTTGGCAACCATTAAAACATTGTTTTGTTGCTAAATATAGCTTTTACACTCAATTTAGTACATCCTTTTACTAAACAGGAATATACACAGTATTTGTGCACATTTCTTTAAGCAACTATATAGCTTTACATATTTTGAATCGGTCTTATTTCACGTTTTTTATTATGGTAGAATGGTGTATTTCTTTCTTACTAAACTAATTTTTGCTCATGATTTGTCAAGCTGCATTTGGATGGAATTGAAATTAAAAATAAATATATATAAAAACAACATTTAGAATGTTATTAGTTAAATAAAACTGCCTTAAATGTGCTAGAGACGAGAAAAAGTTTATCAAAACATATTTTGCATTCAATATTGATTTATTAAATTAAGGAAGTATTGTCTTTAGTTAGTCAATTAAACTGTTGGAGTGATCAAATATTTTGCATAATTATTACCAGTATAATACTTGTTATTCCTAAAATCACAATTAAAGCTCAGTTTAACATGGCGCTATTGAAATGCTGTTTATATGTGAGAAATCAAAATAGGCTCGGCAATTAAATTGGTGACATGCTAGACGCTTATTTTAAAAGGCTGATTTTTTTTTTTTAGATAAAGTTTACATAGAGTTTTTAGATGAAGGGTTATTTCAATTTTTTGCACCAGTGGTTATTTATTTCTGTTATTAAATTGCATAATGAGAAAAATAGGATTTGTCAGGAGTTGTAAACCACCTATATGAACTATTATGTAAAACCTCGTGTTAATGAAATGTAGCTACTGAGACTGTTACATTTAGAGACTGGTCTCACATTGTAAAGCTAGAAGTTAAAACTGCAAATACTTTCTGTGGCAAGTGATTTTTTTCATGTCTGACTAGTGAAGGTCAGATTCAATATTCAGTATAATGGAAAAATCCTATAAACATGGATCGTTGTGTTAGCAGATCGATCACAATTTATTATCTAATAAAGATACGGACAAGAAAGTGTATGTGGCTCAAGAGAAGATGCTTTGATTTTAGCAACAGTTGTAAAACTATAATGAGTTGTAATAATAAAGGTGATATTAGGTCATGTTAGTGAGGCTGAATCTCTCGAACAGTATGTTTTTAACTTCATTTTGCCAGCATATATCCATCGCTTTACAAATTGTAGTAATGTTTTTATGGAATAATGAAATTCAAGACAGCAGTGTATGGTGTAGGTGTCTACATACAGACTTAAATTCTACAGTGATATCCAATGTTTAAAAATAATTAGTATTTTTGCTTTTCCTTGTTGGGCTTTTTTAAAATTTTGAATTACTGTATACTCAAGAGCTCTTCTTTCAGTAAAACCCACTAAGCTAAATACAATCAGTCTTCCAGTGTGGTAGCTTACTCCCAGGAAACTGCTGCTTACTGGTTTCAGGCCTTCCGTTAAAAGCTGTTGTGTGTTTATATGCTTCCAACGTGTTCAATATCAAGCAAACAAACTATGATGTTGCTCTTTCCTGCATTACACAGCAAAATCACATAACTTTGTGGCCGTGAAATGTTTTTGATAGTGTGGATATGCATATTTTCTCACTCTTCTTACGGAGAATTTGTTCCAGATTTGCTGAGGAACGTGTTACATCAAACTGACAGTTGCTTCTGGAAGTGTGGAGTCTAAATTTGGTTTGAGTCACGGTCAAACTAAATGCGAAATGACTGTGGTTATCTCTTCCAAATGAAGCTCTGCAAACCAATGAGAAGTATGCCAAGCTGGGGTTTTCTTACACTTTCACTTTCTGAAGAAATTTGTGTGAAGTCATTATCATGAAAGTGAGCGGTTAACAGCTGCTTTTCCGCACAGCGTAAGAACTACCGTACAAGATCAGACCATGGTGCCTTTTTCGCAATGTCTTTTTTCCACAGCGCTTCAGGGGGAGTGTGTACAGCGTGGCATTTGGGGAGTGATCCTCTCATGTTTTGCATTCCCTGCTTTTCGTAATCAGACCTTCAAGGTCATCCTGAGCTTGGCTTGTGTCTCTGATTGTCCACACTACAGCAATTGAGAAACCCATCTTTTGACTATCACAACATGCACTTTCTTTATTTTATCCCTCAAACCAGTAGATTCTCTTTTGTTTGGTGCAGTGACAGCATGTTCCATTTGGAGTAGCTGACTGCTAATTATACTGAGTAAACTGTGAGGTCTGCCACCAGCTCAGTGGAATGTCTCCTTTCCTTCTCTTTTCAGGCTGTGATGCAGACTTTGAAATCCTTAAGTAGAGCCGCTGATCTTGATGCACTTCAGTGATTCCCTCTGTCAACAGCAGTCCCCTGCTGTAGCATCACACCCTCTTCTACATAAAAACAGAACAGAAATAGGAACATCACTCAAGAATTTAATTTAGTGAAACTGCATCTTGGAATGGAGGGCTTTTGCTAGCTTTTTTTCTAATACCAGAAGTAAGGGATACTGTGTGTAAAGCATGGTTTGTCCCTCTAAGTGTTTCTGATTCATTTAGATTTTTCCCATCAAATCACTTGTGACTTTGTGCTCTGACCTTTGATTTTACCCACCCTTTTCAACGCCTTTCATCACCCCATTCCTCATTATTTTGTGTCCACCTTTCTTAAACAGAGGTCTCTGAGAGGCCATACCCAAGTTTGATTTGACCCTAGCGTCTTGCAGGCCGTTGTCTTTTCTAGAGCTTTGGGCAGAGCCATGGGTTAGTAAAATCGGTATGTAGTTCAAACCCTACACATAGGCAGTGCTGCTAATGTTATTGCAGCTGAAATGCAATGTCCAAGGCATATTCCCCAGCTCTTTCCCTCCCTGGCTGGGCTCAGTGGGCGTCTCAAGCTATGTCATACAGAGTAATTCCTTTAGGGTGACATCTCTGTGCTTCAACAAAAAGGGGGGAAGGGACAGTTTCGGTCGTAACTTTACGCTGCCTTGGTTTTGTGGGCATAAATGTTACAGTGCAGTTGTTTGTCAGTAGCTGAATTGTGTTTGGCTCTCGAGGAAGAATGGTGGCTATCAGCAGCCGACCCTCTGCTCTTTTGCAGTACAGTTTACTTAGTACAGTACAAGTTACATGCTACGGTAATAGGCGCCGTAGAAAATCTTAGCTTTGGAAGTGAAGCCTACTCCTGGTAAGATAACGTGTGGCTCCTTGTCTTAGATGGCTCGTGTCCTTTACCAGGTTAACTGCACCCCACCATTCTGTCTCCTGAGCACATCTCTTCTCAGCTCTCTAGCTATCAACTGTTACAGGGTAGAATCATGCGATTCTTCCACTCTTCTCTGATCTGCAGTCCTGTGGGATCAATTTAGGGTGACTTGGTTTCATTTGAAAGTGGTAGCCAGCAACAAAACAGGCAAAGCAAAAGTATTATTTATTCAGAGACCAAAAGCATCTAAGAGAAAAAGATCTTCTAAAAAAAAATAAAAGTAAGCCAATCTATGGGGTACTTGCTTGCTCCTGAGGTTTACTGTCCCCTCTGCCTTCTCTGGGAGAACTAGGTCCAGCTACTAGAGACAGGTGGAAAAACAGTCTTCATGCCTAGCTCTTCGAGTTGGCCGTCCTTTCCTGAGAAGGGCTTTTTAACTGGTGATTTTGGGCTGCTGGGCTCCCAGCCTGGCAAAACAAGGTGGATATCTTTGATGGAGACAGGATCTAGTTAATAGTTCTTATTTGGGGAGCTGTTGGGTTGTCCTCCTGTTTGTTCTTTTAACAGCCCATGCTTCATTGGAGCCGTGTAGGCACATAATAAGCATTAACCCAATGCACAGTAGCTCCACCTCTTCACCAGGTGTTAGGTTATTAGACAGCAATCCCACACCCATCACAGGGAGCACAAATAATTAACTGGGTATCTCAATCTGAATAGGCATGTCAGTTACGCAGGGAAGTCCTGTGCTTAGTAATCAGGCTAGTAAAGTTGTATCTTGGGTAGCAGACTGAAGGCCATCCTGTAGGGTTCATCTTACTTAAATCTCACAGATAGTCTAAAATACACAGTACTTTTTGAAGCCTGTTGTGTCATTTTTTCTCTGCACGGTAATATTGATTTCAGAGGAAGGATGTATCACTGTGTACTAGGGGGACAAATTATTTTTAACTAATCAATAACCCAATTTTAAACTTTCCCTGTGATGCTGCAGATGCCCCAGTGTATCTGTACTTAAATATATGGCAATAGTCATGCAGATATTTGTACACGGTGCTCTGTTTGTTTCAAGGTATGGATGAGAATGGACATACGTCTCATTAACAGGCAGTTTCAAATGGAACTAAGGACTCAGTGAGGAAACTGAACTATCATCTTACTCCTCCAGATCAGGGCTGATTCACACGATGCACTGCCACTTTTGACATTTTCTGTTTTGTTGGTGAATAAAAGGCTTCAGTCTCGAAGTCTGTCAATCCAATATCTTTATATCCATGCACAATTCATTATAAAGGAAGAGATGAAATCTTAATCTGAAAAGAATGTTTTCTGTGGATTGTTTAGGCAGGTAACAAACTGGTTCCTCAAAGGCTTGAATTTCAAAAGCCAGCCTGAGGGATGCATCCAAACTTAGACATACTTGTTTCCTATTCTTGGAAAACTTTCAGAAATGGTTTAAATGAATTTATTCCTGTTCCACAGTGAGGGGAAAATGCACACTAGTTTGAACTGTTTTTGTAAAATCTGTTTCCTTAACATTATCGTTTTGGTAGTGCAGCATGGACCACAGCTGTAAGCATCCCTCTCTTTCTACCACAGCCACATCTTAGATTTCAAGGAGTAATGCCAACAAAGACACTGAGAAGTGTCAGGGTAGCTTCCAGTTGTATGTTTTTCTTTGTTTCTCATTCTGTCATCTTTCAGCGCTGACCTGAAATCTCTTTTGGAGTCACTTGCAGACATGCTTTTGTGGTATCTTGTCACATTTCACAACTCACTCAACCCTGGGACTTAATAGCTTGTTTTCTTCCTCTAACCTTTCTTGGCCATGTTCCCTCTCTTCAGCCTATAACCTTCTTGCATGGTGTGTTTATTCCCTGTAGCGATGTCTGTACTACGCCATTTCTTAGTGCTCCCGGTTAAGTGAGGACTGGTCTACACCGCAGAGCAATTTCGGTGGCAGTTGGCAGTCGAAGGGAGATACTTGCTTATCTCCCTCCAACTGCCTACTTATGTGGTGTCCTCAGTGCTCTGACTGGAAGGGAAATTCCTTCCCACGGACTCAGCGCTATTCCTTTGTGGTGGTGGTCTTACTGTATTGGCTTCCTGATCAGCTAAACAGTTAGTTCATCACAGACCTGCTCAGTCAATCAGGTAGATCCATCTGATGGTGGCGAATTTGCTGCCGTCATTGAAGACCTCTCTTTCGCATCCCCTGCTGGTCCGTTACAATAGATTTACCTACATTGGAGAATAAGGGCTTGCCTCGCATGGAGTTACGCAGGAATACCTCTGTGTTTGGACATTCTCTTATTCGGGAATACGAGTGTCTTCTAGCTCAGTTTAGATTATACAAACTGGAATAAAGGTCTTCCCATGGAGTTACTTAGGAATAGCTATTATGCTTTACATTCACAGCCTGTCTTATTCTGAATTAAATTGTAGACAAGCCCTGAGCAATAATCATGCACTGAGTTTATATACGTCCATTTAACATTTGAATTATGTCATCCTTAACCTCTGCACAGGAGGCCTCTGTATCTTGGTTACTAGATTTTTACATTAGTCCAAATAAATAGAAACATGAAACATTTTGTAAGCATGTTTTGGTAATGAATGTATTATGGTTCCTTGAACTCACTTTATAAAGAGAAATGCTGCTGCTAAGCTCATTTGCTCAGACTTGCATTGCTTTGGCAGTCCTTGCTAACAAATGAGGCTGCGGTTAAAGTTTTGTTGTTAAAAACTGTGAAGATGGGCTCCTTCCTGTACTGAAACACATTCCCTGGTCAGGAGTACGTATTTGCTATATTTTGTTCATTTATCCTACTCCCCAGCCACTTGCAGTGAACACTACATGTTCTGAAAGAGACGTCTTTTGCTGCCACTGAAATGGGTGACAGTAAATAGAATTATTTTAACTTCCAAACTGTTTCTTACTTTAGTCCTGTGAAATAATTTTGCTTCCCTAGGCTAGGATTTACTAGCCCAAGACATGGAAGCTAAGGCCTTCGTAAATGTGTTAGCAATTAAACCCTCTATTCTGTGGGAGCCTTTCTTTCATTAAAAGTTTTTTATTAATTCAGCCCTTGAGTGCTGCCCATGGTAGCAGTGTTACGTCTTCTGTCACCTGTTTCCACAGGAAACACCTCCACGCTGCCTGTCCAAGCCACAGCTATTGCTGACATGCTGTCTCTGCTCAGCTTGAGTAAGCCACCTGCTGTTAATGAATTCAAAACTCACTTGTTCTGTGATCTCTGGGAGTGTCTCACGTGTATGTTCTCCTTTTCATGGCTAAGGGATTGATTTAAAATATGTACAGAATCAACAAGGTGTGCACACGCCTGAAGCAAGTAACCAGATTATCATGTAGCTCTACGTTTCCTCCATCCTTGACTTGCACGCATGGTCACATTTTAAAATTCAGACTGCAGGCTCCTTGAGGCAGAGCCTTCTGTGTCTCTGTGTGCCTAGTACAACTTGGGGTGCTATCAAATATTAAACAATGTGAGAGGTGGTCAAGGAATAGCTCCCTTCAGACCAGTCACAGACACTGCACAGTATGTTGGGCTGAGCAGAAGTATGAAGGAGTACAAACCCTTCATACTACAAATAATCTCTTATTGGTGTATTATCTCGTGGTTTCCTTCCGCATGCAGATTGCCCGCCCTTGTAGCTGCGTGTAAATTGAATCCCAGATGTGATCAAATTGGTTAGGTGAGCATGGGTCAGCAAGTACAGTTCAGAGAGACCATCTCTATGAAGGTCTCATGGCATTTGCACACCCAACTGCCAATGGCTTCTTTATCTTTTATTTGCTTTCAAACCTATGCTAATTTCACTGTAAAGGACTTCTCAGTACAAATGTGAACCTAATCTGTGAAGGTTTTATCAGTTTCTCACATTCTGGTAGCGGCTTTAGATCCAGGCTTTCTTCCACTAATTAGATTATTGATCCTTTTTGACATTAGATGATATTAAATATGATGCACATGCATGGGTAGGGGCTGGTGTTTAATAACGTTTTCCATGTAGACATACGTTCAAAACTGACCCATGGCACAGCACAGCCACTAGAGGGCACAGAATCATAGAGGATTAGGGCTGGAAGGGACCTCAACAGGTCATCTAATAATCCAGCCCCTGCTCAACGCAGGAGATGTCCCTCTCTCTAGACAGAAGAGGCCTACACCTAGAATAATAGTTGTTTGCAGTTTGGGATTATGCTTTGGGGCTGTGTTGCTGTGGGTGTTCACCCTGACCAGTTAGGTATTGTCGCTGCATGCGTGCCCTGTAACCCCGGTGCTTCTGTGCAGCTTTTGCTCAGAACCCTAACAACAGTAGTATGTTCCCAGCACAGTGGCCTCACCCTGTCTCCCAGCAGCTTGATTACTCCGATCAGGGTGTACCAACAGCCTTCCCAGCCCCGAGTCTCCCCAAACCCTCTCCCCATCCATTGGATACTCTCAGAAGTTACTCGGTTTCTGCCTCCCAAGAGACAGTACTGTTCGGTTTGCTAAAGACTCATGCTTACTAATATAACAGCACTGAGACGGCTTGTAGTAAAACCAAGAATAATGGATCAGCAAAGAACAGAGAAGCAAGTGTTTTCAAACAATAGTGAAAGAGAAGTGACCGCAGGACCCGTCAGCATCTGGCATTGGAGTGCTCTGGAGCCACAGGGATGGGAATAGAAGGGGTCACTGCAGATCAGCAGAGCTATAGGAGGCTGGCTGCCATATGCATAATGCTGTTCTTCACCCGGAGACCTAACTTCACTTTCGTAAATTCACCCTCTGGTTTTCCCAAAGCGAAATATTGTACACCTTTGTAATAAATGTCATTCCATTTTTTAAAAGGGAACACCACAAAGAGGAAGAGGAATCTTAAGATGCAAAATTCTTTAGTCTGTCTTGTGTGTAATAACTTATAGGGTTTATCAAACGATAAAAAAAAATCGCATTAATCACGGTTTGAATCACATTGTTAAACAATAATAGAATACCAATTTAAATTTATCATCAATACTTTTAATGATTTTCTACATTTTCAAATACATTGATTTCAATTACAACATAGAATACAAATGGTACAATGCTCACTTTATTTTATTATATTTAATTATAAATATTAGAACTGTACAAAAGAGTGTGCAGTCTACAAGTTGAAACATGAAAGGGCCTATGAATGTTTAGTGTATCCGTCACATACCTGCCTTGCAACGCTAACTATAACAGTGCCATGAAGGCGCCTGTTCTCACTTTCAGGTGACGCTGGAAATAAGAAACAGGCACCATTATCTCCTGTAAGTGTAATCAAACTTGTCTGGATTAGCGATTGGTTTAACAAGAAGTAGTACAGAATGGACTTGTAGGCTCCAAAATTTTACATTATTTTGTTTTTGAATGCAGTTATGTGGAAAAAATTCTACATTTGTAGACATTTCATACAGTGCTTGCACAAGATGAAGTGAAAAATTCTGTTTTTTCTCTTTTTTTACAGCGCAGATATTTGCAATAAAAATAATATAAAATGAGCACTATACACTTTGTATTCCACGTTGCAATTCAAATCAATATATTTGAAAACGTAGGAAAACATCGAAAATATTTATAATACATTTAAATTGGTATTGTATTATTAACAGAGAGATTAAAATTGATATTCATCAGAACTTTTTTTATATAGTTTATATACTTGATTTATTTTGTGCAATTAATTGACAGCCCTAGTTTTCTGCCCATAAAATGTGTGGCTAGGACCAGGTCAGTGTTTTAATTTTTCTGTTTTATTTAAGGAGTTAAGAGCTGTTTTTTGTTTATCCCCTTTAACATGTATAGATAAAAATGTGGTCTGGAAAGTATAAGGCTCTTTTCCAAGCAGAGTAAGCGAGGATTTTGAGAAGACTTGTCAGTGTTGGAGTTTCCTTGGGACACGGAGGGAAAATTCTCCTTTTTACACCAACCTTTTCTGATCAACGGACTTCATAACAAATAAGATTAAATGTTTGGGGTGTTAATAAAGTAAAATAGCAGAAACCTTTTATTTCCTCAGAATTCTTGCATATACCAATGGCTTGGTAAATAGAGCTGAAGTTTGGAAATCCCTTACTTCAGTAGTAAGCCAGATGGATGGTCCTTTGGCTGGTTAAATATTGGTTATTGACATTTACCTCTACCGCATCGTGAAGATACTATTCAGGAGGGTGCCTGAAATTGGAAGAGGTCATATTTCAGTCACCTTCACTTGTTCTATTACCTTCTTAAAAGCTCTCAAAGTGATTGCCTGTACCTTTTCCTTTTCTCTCTCCAGCCCTGGATAGCTAAACTCATGCTGGGGCACGCTGCTGGATACAAACTTCTTAATTAATGGGGCCCTTGGTGTAGACATTTTGCATTCACATATTCCAGCTGGAAATAACGAGTCTAGATGTTGAAACAGTATAATTAGAGACTCACTTTTCCTTTAATTGGGTTTGCTTTTCTATCCTTGTGGGTTGAAGTACTGTTACCAGCCCAGGCAGCTCCAATGTAGGACCTCCGTGAGCAACTTTTGGTGTTGCTTACGGACCGTCGGCTTTTCTGCATGTAGGTTAGCGTTGCTTACGGACCGTCGGCTTTTCTGCATGTAGGTTAGCATTGCTTACGGACCGTCGGCTTTTCTGCATGTAGGTTAGCGTTGCTTACGGACCGTCGGCTTTTCTGCATGTAGGTTAGCGTTGC
>ML685805.1:10101155-10190963 GCA_007922175.1 Pelusios castaneus | reverse complement strand
GCGTTGCTTACGGACCGTCGGCTTTTCTGCATGTAGGTTAGCGTTGCTTACGGACCGTCGGCTTTTCTGCATGTAGGTTAGCATTGCTTACGGACCGTCGGCTTTTCTGCATGTAGGTTAGCTTGCACTGTAAAACGTAGTGGGTGGTGCAATGCAGCTGTATGCAGGGACAGAATCATTTCAGCTCGCACAACTGAAAATAAATAATTATAAGGTTGATAGAGGTGCTTATTAAACTATATTGTCCTTTCTGAATGTTCTGGCGGGCAGAGGGCTGAGTCCTCTCTCTGGGCTGCAGTGAATGAGGCATCCTAAAGTTCAATTAAAGTACTATCAGGAGTCTTGTTCTGAAGATATGAAGAACAGATATTTTTAGTGTTAACATTTCCTTTTTTTAACACCCCTTTCTTCCTCCTTTTTGCAGTTCTGGTGCACTTTTACTGAGATCTTTCTGGGCCTCTTTATTACACTCTTTCAACCTCAGGTGTTGGTGGCCCTTCTCCTGCAGTGTATGGCTTGTGTTCTCAGATGCTGAGCCTCATCTGTCTCTCTCCAGCTCCGCTTGCTTCGATCTTGGTTGGCACCCAGCTCTACTCAAACTCATAGACTCAAAGGTCAGAAGGGACCAGTACGATCATCTAGTCTGACCACCTGCACAATGCAGGCTGTGAAACCTCACCCACCTGCTCCTGTACTAAGCCTCTAACGAATGAATGAGTTATTTAAAGTCCTCAAATCAGGATTTAAAAACCTGAAGATACAGAGAATCCGCCAGCAAGTGAGCCATGCCCCATGCTACAGAGGAAGGCAAAAAACCTGCCCCCTCTTCCTCGCATGATGAAAACATGCAGCTCTTCCCCTCACCTGCGGAAAGCTTCCTGTGGGGTCTCTGAGTTTTCCCCGACCCATCCAGCCTCTGTGGCTTTTAAAGACTAGCATCAACACCTTGGCTGGCTTCTTTGTCCCGCTGCTGGTAATTTTCTGCTCTCCAAACCCAGTTCCACTATCGAGGGATTGGGAAAAGCTAAGTCTTCAGAATTCTCTCCTTTTTGACTGCCCTAAGCACCCTGAGCTCAGAATCTGGCAGGATTGAACCCCCTGGAGAACCGAACACAGATAATGATTCAAATTCCAATCTCCTAGGTGGCAGGCACAATACGGGCTGCCGCAGATCTGACCACTCCAACGTAACGCAGTGATTCAGGGCATGGGAGCGGCTTCAACGCTGGATTTCCTGACGACTCTTCATTTATGCTTTGACTCTATTCAAAGATTTAAAAAATGTAACTAGGCAAATGATTTCAAATCAGAGCATTGATTGCAAAAAACCCACAGAGTTGTGGGATAGCTCTGTGCACTTCCCAGTAGGGTAGAAACTGAGGAACACTGCACTGGTTTTCTCTCTCCTGAGGCTCGCCTTGGGAGGTTGCTGTTTCACCTGCAGATGTTTTATTGATGCTATGAAAGAATTAAATCCCTATGACGTGTACAGGGTAGTAGAGACAAGGCACGTATGCTTCTCTCCATCATTACCGCATGTGCTATGGGCAGAGCACTAATGCAGTGCTTTTATATGAGGCTTATTAAATAACTGGTGCTCTCTTACCTCCTGAAAGACAACAGAGTCCTGGGGCACTTTTAAAGACTAACAGATTTATTTCTCGCATGAGCTTTCGTGGGAGAAAATCCCACTTCGTACTTCCTGAAGGCTTTCACCATGTGTTTCCCCTGCCTTGTTAGTGAGATTGGTTTATTGTGTGTCTTGGTCATCACATGGTATGCTGAAAGGGAACCCTCAACAAACACAAAACCAATGCCACCTCTTACTGACCTAGCTCAGGAAACTTGGGAGGAAATGACACCCTGAAATATTGGAGCTCCAAAAGTTAGTGCCAAACCCTGGGTATGCAACGTTGCAGTGTTGCTGTTTTCTGGAGGTGAGGAGAGAGATTTGTATGAGAGCTGTGTGGTTTTGTTATATAAAACATACATGCTCTACAGATGCGATCTCTCTTCTAGGTTGTTTGATTTGTCATGACAGTGGTAAAGCTGTGAAATCAGTAACTTCCTGTTATTGTGGAAGGCTGAACCTAAAAATTAAGATGTGTACGTAAATCGGAGAACATAACCACCCTCCCTACCACAACAAATCGGAACGTCTTAATAACGGCCGTCTCCCCTTCTCCATTCCTCTCCTCTGTACTCGGCACACAAGGTTTCTGCAGGACTGTAAGTCGAGTCCTGGTCCTGAATTGTTCTGTCTGAGGCTCAGATGTTTGTTGTCTAATATCTGCGTAGTGGTGCAGGGACCAGGGGTCCATAGAGTAAGAAAATCATGTCGCCGCCAACGTCTGTGGGAGGTGGATCAATGAGTTCTTTTTTTGGCCTTTCTGCGGGGCTTGTTTTAAAAGAGCTAAGGCAGCTCGGTTGAAGAGGCTGTTATAGACAGTGCCGGGAGTCTTCACGCTTGTTTGCCCACTCGCAGTCTGGGCATTGATGGTGTGGCACAGAGAGGCTGCTGGTCTCATCAGGGGATTGATGAATGGCGAAGGAAAGAGTCCCTGAGGATGCTTTTCAGATGCATCTGCAGATCCTGGCTTGCTGGTTTTAGTTGTGCTGCTTGATAAAGCCTGAAATTGTTGATCGCCGGGAGCCTGCTTGCTCAGACTGCGTGAGTGGCTGGGCACCTCAGGTTACATAGGCTCTAGAGCAGGACTCTCAAACTCAAATCACCGCGAGAACCACATGAGGACTAGGATAGTGGCCCGAGGGCCGCGACACTGAAACCTTTTCATACAGTGAGTTACTATTAGAACTAGAGACAGCGCTGCTGGATAACGTATGACGTCTTTCCAGGGGCCTGAACAAAACACACATTTACTTTTAGAATTACTTCCAGTCTAGATGGTGGTGTCATCAGGAAGAGAAAGAGTAAGTAAATAAACATACTGAAAATTTTACATTATAAATCAGGGGTTCCCAACTTTTCTGATTGAGGGCCCCAAATACAGTTTTTTAAAACCCTGAAGGGCCACCAGTTTGTTTAATTAAATTAAGAAATTAATTAATTGAATTCAAATTGATTGCAATTAAAAGTAATTAATTGGCTTTAAATTTTTAATTAATTGAATTTGAATTATTTTTAATTGAAATTTAATTTTTAGCAAGGTTTTAAAAAAACCTTTTAAAAAGGTTTTTAATTAAAATTACATTTTAAAAAGCCTTTTTAAAAAGGAAGGAAGGACGGACGGACGGACTGCATGTATCCCTAAGCCCGGAGGGGAGGCGCGCAGCGATAGCCTGACTCCCAGCTGCACGGAGCCCCATGGGAACCCTTCCACACCTCCAGATTCCCCTACTTAGATCCCCCCACACCTGAGTCCTGTCCGGCCCCGGGCGCTGAGTCTGCCTGCTCCAGCTGCCTAGCCCACTGTGCTCCCCTGCTATTGCAGGCTGGGGTTCCAGTGAGCAGCGTGGCGCCCACCTGGCAGTTGGCTCCTCCCTGGCAGTGGCTGCCGAGGCCCCTCCGGGGCAGGGGAAGGCTGGGGGCGCAGCGCAGACTGGAAGCACTGCTGACTGCACCGAGCTCGGCTTGGTTGATGGCAGAACCCCGGTTGGGAGGCAGATGGTTGAGCCAGAAGGGGTGTGAGCCACTTGAAAAGCCTCGCAGGCCACTGGTTGGGACCCCCTGTATTCTGGGTCTCGTCGCGGGCCGCATGTTTGAGACCCCTGCTCTAGAGGGTGTTTGATGATTTTATTAGCATTGGCAAATTGCAAACTACATTAATGCGTATTAAGTGATGTAATAGATTTTTAAATTGTGTGTGCACCGAGCGTTATAATAGAGGTGTTGTATGAATCAAAACTTAACTAAAGTTATAATAATGAAAACCGTCGTCCTAACTTTCTCAGCCCTGCTGGCCCTATGTTACTCCCTAAAGCTTCCAAGGTTGTGGGTATTTTATATGTTTAAATCCACTCATTTTGCAGCTGTCTGATACTCCAGATTTCTTGTTTTGACTTGGCAGTACAGCCACCATGACTGAAAGCGAATGGAAGATAATATGTCTGCATGTGTCAATTGTTTATGCTGGAGGGAAAATGGGCCTCTGATTTCCCAGACAGGATGGGGGCTCCATATTTTGAACGCTGGAAGGCTGGCTATGAATGTCTTTGTGGTATGTCATGGGGACAACCAATCTGTCATTTACTGAAAACAAAGCGTGCTTGATGTGTATGTGTAAACTGTGTATAAGAGAAAGTATAGATGCTTAAGAATCTATTTAAGCTCATTTTAAATAGTAAAATAGTCTTAAATAAACCCATATTTTTCAAGTTAGTTGCTGACTGTTTAAAAATATGTAATATTAGCTTACACTACATACCTCTATAAACCAGGCACCGCGTTAATTTTTGGAATGCTGGCAATTATTTCCAAATAAGTTTTACCTGGCCAGGTGCGATTTCAGGGATCTTCCTCAGAGGCTAATTGTTGTCATCATGAATGAAACCGAGGCTTTAGAACTGTGTTCCACTCCCACAGTCTTTTTTATAGCTTTAAATTATTTCCAGCTCACTTCGTTTTGGAGACAATCTAGAAGTTGTGAAATAAGAATAAAACAAGGCAATGTTTTCTTCCTGTGTCTGCAAACAGCCTGAAACACGTATGAAATGCTCCCTTCAGTGTAGTGTAAACATTGAAATCCAAAATGCTTAATTAAAACTCTGTTTTAACTGCATAACTGGAAAGTCAGCCAGCGAATGTATTTAGTTTATAGTCCAAAGCTGCTTTCTGTGTCTTCAGTGATGGAAGAATCAACTGCTCTGATCCAGCAGCCAGAACTCTAGCTTCCCCTCTCAACTTCTTCAGTGTAGTGTGTTACCAGCCCTGAACTAAAAATTGTTGTGGCGGGGGCCAGCCCATTAAAGTTTACACAGTAATCAGTGTAATTAATTGATAATGTTCCTAAGCATGCTGAGCAATAGTCTCACCGTTTTCTTGCCCTCCCCTATCCGTCAGTCTCCCTCTCTTTTCTTGTCTTTACACTAAGATTGTCAGGTCTCTGGGCTGGGGACCATCTTTTTTTCCTATGTATGTAGCACAGTGGGATCCTGGTCCATGGCTAGGGCTTTTCAGCACTAGGATGACCCTAATAGCAATAACATATCTCCTGGAGTGAATGCATTAGTCAGTTTCTCATGTAGTTTATTGAAAAATCAAGTTTTTAATTTTAAATTGAGTTACTTTGGGATTTCCAGAGTGCTCTGTGGGAGTGCCACGGAATCAAAGAACCTTGCTGCAGAAATGAGCTACAGGTTGGTGTGTGGAAAATACAGTGCCTTGCTTAAAACTCTGCAGGGATCTTCACCTTTCACACAACCTCTTGTGGTTCTGCTATCCAGAGTGGTCGCACACAAATCACAGAACTCTGGAACACTTGACTCTTAGCTAACTGTTCGGGGCGAGGGGGAGAGAGATTTTCGTTTTCTGCTTTAAAACGTGTTAATGATGTTTCGATTCTGGTGAGGTTTTGGAGCTTAAACAGTCTTTGAAATGGAATCTCAAGCTAATCAGTTACACTAAATGAGACCTCAGCATAAAGAAGCAAAACTTGTAGCTGTGATCGCATAAATAGAATAGTCAAAGTCCCGACCAGGACTTCAAGGTTATTGCTTCTGAGTCAGTGAGGTGATCGGAAAAACTGTATTCATGCTGTAAAGCCAACTGACCTCACCTTCAGCAATTTCCTACTTGTTCTTCAGCGCCCATCAGCGGGGCATTTTGACAGCTCTAAGTCTACAGTTGCGGTGTCAGCTAACAGCGCCAGATATAGCAGGGTAGCGTCTGCAGAGGAATGGAAATCCAGATTGTCCTGTCTGATAGCTGTGACAAGAAGCAAAGGCTTCTTGCCAACGGCTAAAGTAAATTATTCCAACAAATATTATTAAAAAGGAAACTGCATTAGACGCACCAGAGCCCAGTGACAGTAATAAAATCATTTATACCTCTTGTTAACATCTAGTGTTGGATAAGAGAGACCAGCATGATATTCCGGTGCTGTAACAATTAGTGACCCAATGACTTAAAAATAATTAGTGACTCGTTATTTGAAAAAGAATATAGAATACGGTCTGAGTAGTGGGTACTTACCTAAAGCCCAACAGAAACTTTTCAGATAATTGTTCTTAGTTTCAGTGAGTGTTGCCACCTTGTTTAACATCTTGAAAGCATGTATTGAGCAAAAGTAATGTGATGGAAAGTAATTAAGACAGAGAATCATGACGGCGGAGGATGCAGCATGGAGAGAGATGAAAAAATCTGCGTCGAGACAAACTACACTAAAGATCTGGAAGGGACAAGAAGGAAGTAAGTTGGAAAGCTAAAAGAAGAAATTAAAAACAAAGCCATGCATTAAAGGAAGGTGGTACTCCTCAGTCAGAGGTTATGGTAAAAGTCTGGACTCAGCGAATGCTCCGAGGCAGCAGGTTAATCAGTATGTCAGCCGTGTTCAAAGGTTTAATGCGCACCTCCAGTACCTGGACTGCCAGGATGGGCTAGTGCATAGTGATTCATTTCAGTCTGCTTAATCTTAAAACCAGAGGTGTTACAGTTTTATAGAGGAGTGCCCTTGGCAAATCTGTTGGAGGAGAGGCTGAGTGTGTAAACTGTTCATTTGTAGGCCACAAACTTGGTACAGTTGAGAAGCAAGTGTGCTGGGTGGACTGTGAGAACAGTGTGCAGCTTTGTTCCTCAGAGCTGTGAAAACTTAAACATGTAAATAGTTCAATGCGAAATGAGTAGCTGTGGCTTTGGATTGACAGCCTGAGATGTCTGTATCTTTAGCATTTTAGGTAGAGCCTTGATGGGGAAGAAGCATGGGGTATATGACCCTTCTTCAGTTGATTCACCATTGAATTCAATTGTCTGTCTGCTGCAGGAGGAGGCTTGTAGGAAGTTATAAAGCCTGTGGCTTTAGCTCTCAACTATCCCACTGAAACTGAGTTCATGCAAACTTTTCTGCAAGTTCCTTGTGTGCCCACAATGCATTGGTGACATGCCAACGATTTCTTTCTTTCTTTCTTTCTTTCTTTCTTTCTTTCTTTCTTTCTTTCTTTCTTTCCACTTACAACACAGCCCCTTGTGCCACCACTGTATTTGCATATGGTGTTCACATGTAACTTTGTGCTTAGCGCCACTATCTGCATCTTGAGGAAAATGGTCTCTCAGTTCCCACCCAGTGATAGCCTGTTGTCAGATGAAGCTGTTATAAAAAATGTTTATAATTTTGTTCATAAAATTAACTCTGTCCCATGTGAACTGTAGCTTCTGTGTCTCATTCAGAATTTGCTGTATCGAACTCTAATGGTCTGGTGAAGGAGACAGCAGCCATCCTGCAGTACAGTTCTGCCTTCTACGCTCCAGAGCTCCAGGGTTTATGCTGCTCTACACCTGTCGTGTTGTAGAGAGGACTCTTTATTTTCTTTTACTTGCATAGAAATGAACAGACATTATAAAAGATTTCAGTTTTACAGAGACAACACTTCCGTCTCTGCCCTCTCCCCAAATGGAGTTTGTTCAGAGTTTAAATATTCCTTCTCGGAGAACAGAATAAAATGGCAGGCAGTAGATGCAAGATTTCATAGACATTGGGATCCCTGTGTCTGATTAAGACGCAGAGCAATCAAAATGTATTTGGGAGCAGGAGAGCATTAGTTGGAAAGGAGATGTTGAGCTGCAGTGTTTGTGAGATGAGCTGTATGTATTTTTGGTCTGGATTCTGACATCCTTATTTACTGTGTGTACAAGATTTGAACTGTCACCAATACTGCACAACAGCTGTGCACGGTATTTTAGAGAGCTCACTTCGGCAATCTAACATCTGGTAAAATAACTGAGTAAGAAACCCCCCCCCACAACCTGGTATCTTTGTGCTTTTACACTCTCCCGCCTCCTCACTGCAGCTTTGCAGCAGCACTTCTGGAAAGAGAAATGGATGCAATTATCGTCTTATTCTGAATGGTAGCCCCTCCTCCCCCAACCACCACCACCACACCTCAGTGAAATAGTAAAAAACCGGTCTTGCCTCGCAATTGTTATCCTTCTGATTTTCCTGATTCTCCTCCGCATCATGGAGAGAGATCGTAAAGGTCTATCAAAACAGCAAAGAAATGGCAGGTTATGCTCCTCATGGGCAAAACGAATAGATACTGGCTTCTTGTAATGTGCATCATAATGAGCTGAGTAGACGGATGGCTAAAAGTCCTTGCTTGACGGGTAAGCATTTATCTGCTCAGTTACAGGCTCCCCCACCTCTTCCTCTTGCAGCCCTGTCTTTATAAATGTGTAAATAGGTTTGTCTCAGGTCTGTAGATCGGCAGGCTTTGGTTTTAAAGTATGCATCCACCCTCATTAATTGAATGCTGAGTTTAATATTTATGCTAAAAGGACGTGAGAGATATTCCAATGAGTAAGTTCTCAAAAAAAAAAAAAATTGGGAATTGAAAACTTACTCACTACTTGAGGGCTCTGGTTATAGTGTCTTGTAAAGGTGCCAACAGGAAGAATATGATTTAAGGTGCACACTTTGCAAATCAGCACCTTCATAATGATACTCTAAGAAGAGAGAGAGAAGGAATAAGAAAGAAGCCAGTGCTGGCTCCCCTGGCCTTTGCCTAGTGAGATAACTCCTAGAACATCAGCTGTGACAGAGCACAGCCTCCATTCCTTAGCCTCTGCCTTCTGGTCCCCTGCTCAGGAATGTGCCGTACAGGGCTGAAACCAGACCCCACAAGGCATCCTTTTTGCTTGCAGGTTTGAAATGCTGAGTGTTAATTGAGAAACATTAAAAACAAAGTTATCGAGGCTCTGGTTAGCTGTCTGTTGTGTTGATCAAAAGTACAAGAAACTTTAAACAAAATGTACTGTGAGTGGTCAGGGAAGCCCTTTAATATATAAAAATGATTTAATTGTCTTTGTCACTTGCAAAAATATATTTAAAGTGCACAGTCTAAAGCAGAAAATGTTTCACATCTGTTTAAAATTGTCCTATTCTTATATGTAGTTCTTTTCTGCCGTACTCTAGCAGCCTTTGTTCTGGAGGGCTGTGGTTCTGGATTTCCAGTCTGTTGGTTATTTTTGTTCTGAGTGGCTGAGAGAGTAGACTCGTATCTTTCAAAGGGTAATTAAAAGGGAATTTTTGGCACCTGGACTTTGGCTCAGAAGTACATCTTTTAGTTTGACAAGGCAGCCAGCTTCCACTTGGAAAACTTGCTGGTCATGTTTGCTTACATTTTATCATCCTTGACACACATGCATTGGCCTTGGCATAGTTTTATATATTGAATATATCTCTTGGGGGGGGGGGGGGGTTTCTAGAAGTAAACCTGACTTTAATCTACCGTCCCACATCAAGTCTTTGAGTAAGAATGCTTCTGTAAAACTGATTTATGCTGAAGATACGCTCAAACGTGCTGAAATGCTCTGGGGTTTTCCTTTGTTACATTGTGTACAGAGTGCTGAGGTGTGGTGTCTGACTGTAATAGGCAGACCCCTGCGTGGATACAAAATTGTGGGTCTGCCTTGGCATGAATCAATTTATATCCGACCCGCCAGCCGCAATCTCTCTCTTTTATGGCACCCATACCAGTAAGCACACAAACCTCTGGTCCCCCCACGCAAGTATTCGGGGGGGACAGCCTCTCCTGGCAGCTGCCAATCAGCTGATTGGAGGGTCCCCATGGGACAGCTGATTGGTGGCTGGCGGGGGGCCCTGCAGAGTAGCCGATCAGCGTCCTGGGGGTGGAAGCCTCTGGGGTGGGCGACCTGTCATTTGTTAGGTGCCCTTTTCCCCCTCCAGGTGCTAAACAGCTGAGGGACAGCTAGTCCCTGGGGCCCATGCCGAACTGTTGATCAGCGGCCTCCCTGATCTCAAAGTCTAGGAGCTACAGACAGCTGCTTCCCTGCCTTGGAGATTCGCATCTGATCCACCATCTGCAAAAACCAGTCTGCGGATATAAAGCAGATATCTGTGGATTTGCAGGGCTCTAATAATAGGATCATCCAGAAGGAAAGAGAAAGCTGCTGCTCCTTTGGGTGTCTTTGGTTCCCATTTAACATTGCAGCGTGAGCATCCGGTGTATTTCCCATTGTCAGAAAAGACGCACCCCCTGGTGAATTGCTTGGTGTGCCAAATGGCGGATGCCAGCCTCAAAAATATTTTAATGTAAAAATCTTTGATACATTTCATAAAAAGTCTTAGCGTACACGACTCATTCAGTAAGCCTGAAGTGTGTGGACCCTGGAGTAACCTGATGTCTGATGTTAAGAGCTAAAATGTATGTAGCCAGCTCTGTCAAACACCCCGACGTTATTGTAGCTAGAACTTTGACGTAACAGTGAGCTGGGGCTGGTTGATAGTGTGGGCGTTAGTTTATATTCCCTTAATTCATCAGGTTTATTTAATCTGTTTTGGCATATACTGACCACTAACCGACCTTTCAAGTGACTATTTAGCATTCTTCTAGTGTTGTCTTCCATGTGTGCGAAAGAGGACAGAGCTTATTTTGAGACTAATAACATTTCTTACCAAAAAGAATAAATGGACACAAATCAAACATCAAGAATGGTAACATTCAAAAACCATAGGGGAACACTTCAACCTCCCTGGACAGTCTGTGAAAGACGTGACAGTTACGCTGCTTCAGTAGAAAGAACTTTAAAACCAGACTTCAACATGAGACTGCAGGGCTGGAATTCATATGCAAATTTGACTCCATCAGACCAGGTTTGACTAGGGAGCTGGAATGGCTAACTTGTTACCAAAGATAATTCACATCTTCACCTTCTCATCTCTTGTTCCACACTGTTTGAATCAAAACAAGCTGCTTGATTTGCTGAAAAAGTCTGAATTGATCTTGTCTGACCTTCTCTGCACGTCTATATTCACCTACCATCTGATGAAATGGGATTATACCCATGAAAGCTTATGCGATAAATACATTTGTTAGTCTCTAAAACTGCCACAGGACTCATCGTTTATTTCTAACCTTGAAGAACTTCTTATGTTAATATACTATAGTGATGGAGAAACCTGGGTAGTTTAAAGTGAAGCGATTACTGAAATTGTCATAGCTGCATTTTATTTAGACTGAATTATTGCCACAATCCAGCTATTTTCCTGACCCTTCTCAGGCGGGCATGTATTTTCCCTGCAAAACCTTTCTTATCTTGGAGTACCTTCTGTACAGTCTCATCTGTCTACACAGTTTCTATAGTGTTATCAGTGGCCCCTCAATCCTAACCTGGTGTACATGGGGTGTTTCGCTATTTCCCTCTTCCTTTTATGCAAAATGTCTTCAGTATATCGCTCAAGGCTTTTCAGTGTGAAAGTTACAGAAAGCTGCATTTCCAGCGTGTTACATCTGCACGTAGAGTTTGAAGATATTGCATTACTGTCAGCACTGGGTGCAAGTGGCAATTGTAGAATCAGTACAACCCTGCAAGAGGACTGGGTGGGGTGGGGGAAGACAGGTTGCTCTCTCCTTGTCCTGCTGGACCCTCACCGCAGTTTCCCTTTCCTCCTAACCGTTAGACTGTAAGAGCCATAGAGCAGAGGGATGTATTCAGGAGAGAGGAGGGAGAAAACTCCCCTCTCTTAACCAGGATCTCCCTGGGTACCAGCACCCCTTGCTCCCACTGACCCCTATCATCCGTTCACTCCTCCATCTATCTGACTCCTGAACCAGCTATGGGTTCTTGCTGTGGCCTCAATGCTTCTGTGTCTGTAAAGCATTTTAGTCAGTGGATCCAGCAAGACATGGCAGGAGTATTTTAGCTCTGAAGTGAGAAATGATTGAGACCCACTGTTTTAGATGTCAGTTTTTTACTAGGGCAATATTTTTTTAATCTGTCCACAAGTACCTGAGTCCAACTATACAGAGTGCAGAAGGGAGGGAAAATTAATTTTAAAATATTTTAAGCATTTACCTAAAATAGCTGTTCTACACAATTACATGCTTTCAGCCTTTCAGGACTAGAAACAAGATGTAGCCCTGAAGGACAGCAGAAATATCTGACCATAGTGCAGGGCTGAATATTGTCAATTCTGAGCTGCAGGCTGGTGTAATTTGGAGGGATTGTGAGTAGGGAAATGAAAACAGGTTTTGGGTAAGCTGACTTAAAACCAGTAAATAAAAGCAGCTGTTTGAAATGCTGAGACATTTGACATGTTGGTAGTAGTCCCTGGTGAAATGGACCAGTGCTGAGGTGCGCGCAGGACAGGTGAAGTGGTCAAAGAGCGGAGAGAAGAAAAGTGGCAGAAATGTTTTGCCATTCAGTTGTGTATTAAGCGATGTCCATAATCCGTACCATTTTCTGTGTGTTGCTGAGTACATGCTTGGTATGCACGTGCACACAATTAACACTGTTCTCTTGGTTTTGATATTACCAGGCCCGGTACAAGCAGAGCCTCGATCCTACAGTGGATGAAGTTAAGAAACTGTGTACGTCATTGCGTCGAAATGCCAAAGAGGAGAGGGTCCTCTTTCATTACAATGGACACGGTGTTCCCAGGCCAACAGTGAATGGGGAGATCTGGGTCTTCAACAAGGTGCGTCAGTTGCAAGTTGAGTTAAAAAGGAGCACACAAAGTGAAATCTGTTACTGTTTCTAGGAGAACAAATTAATCTTCAGAAATTAAATGACTTCATGAATGTTTGGTTCTAGAACTGACATATATTCTCTTTCTTTATCCACCTTCCAAGTTTTGGCAGAACATATACATCTTGTCCCTTTGCCCAAGAAATGCTAAACACCTCATTTCCCAGAGCCTAGTGTATGCACCTCTGAAAATAGTCAGAGAGGACATTACAGAGTGATTACAAATGTCAGCTATTTCCAAAACTCCATGAGGCTGCTTGCCTAGCTCCGGCCAGATTTGGAGCAAAAGATGTAGCTCTTATCAGATGCTCGGCTTCCCTTGTGTCACTGGCTTAGTTGTTAGCCTCTTCAAACAGAGTTTATGTGGAGTGCCAGCGAACCCTGAACAGCTTCTGATCTTGCTGTGCCAGTATAATTTATGAGAAACAATAAAATATTCTCAGTTCCCAGTTTTAAGGTATCGAATATTATGGAGCTTGTGAGTATAGTAGAATACTCTTTCCTTCAAGTCCTTTGTTGCTTTTACTGAGGACAGCAGGACTGGATCACATTAATACAGAAACTGCTACCCTCTTACATTGGCGTTGATAGTGAGGGCTAATTGTGTAAGTTGAATGGACTTTGCCTCCCTTTTAAGTAATGCATTTAGCATTTATGAAAGGTAGCTGTAGCACATAGCTTTATTCCACTCTTTGTTTACTGCCTTGGTGCGCTTGCCATCGAGACTTACTGTCAGTAACTGAATCTTGCATTCAGTGGAGGGAGAACTTGGTTCTGTTTTGTGCCAGGAGCAAAATGGCACTCTTCTTACATCTTTTGGTTTGTTGCAGTTGAAAAAGAATCCAGCCTTGACATGAGAGAATTGCTGGGGGGAGAATATCATTTTATTCCAGTGCGTCTAAATTGGAGACTATATTAATATTCTGCCCATCATTTTAAACTACTCATTTGAAAGCTGAGTTTGATTTAAGAATAAATAGTGATGACCTTCTTCTTGCTGACCGAGCAATGGCTAATAAATATGACAAATAATGCAGGGCAGAATGTGTTATACATACAAGAGGAGGAAATTACTGCTAAGTGAAGTTTGTGTTATGTCTAATGACTGGGAATATGCCAATTTGTTTACTCTCTCAGATGGGTTCATCTGATTAGGACTCTACCAGTGATTAGTAGGAGAGGCCTCTTCTGATTTATGGTCCAATCTAGGGAGAAAGATTTGCCCTGCATAAGAGGTTGGGGAAGATGAAATTTAATAGCCTTTTTGCAATATGTTACCAAACATTGTCTCCCTTTTGGAAGGGAAGACAGCAGAGTGCCTCTTCCCACTCCCTTATTCAGAGGAAGATTTTGATGAAATGTGATTAAAAATAGGGAAAAAACGTTAATTTTTAGAGACCATTTCTACTGATGTGAATTTTAGCACTGTGTAAAAGTTAATGGGGCTCAACAGTTGGATTGAAATAGCAAATGTGCTGAAAAATACTATTGATCTTTTAAAATCACACTAAATTATGGATCCATTTCTCTGAGATCTGATATGGGCCTATAATAGGAAGACCCTCTAGACTAGAAAGCTCTTAAAATGAATGTGATGGTAATGCTTAACTGTGTTTGCAACGCACTGTATGAGAGTTACTCAGAACACTACCATGCAACTGCGAAGAGCTGGTATTACTTTCAGAATACTGTTGAGGAACCAAAGGTAGAGGAAAATTATAATTTGGAGACTCTGTCCAAACATTTGGATATATCAATACTTTCAGACCATATTTATTCACACTTGAATCCTTGCCTCTCATTTTCCTCACATAAAACCAGTCTGCTGCTGTTGTAATGCGGTGGCATTGACTAGGGATGAAGACAGAGGAAAAGCATGATGAGAAGCTGGAGAAAAGGCTTGGGGTGGGGGCACAGCTGTTCAGGGGAAGAGTAAGCCCTTGTTGTGCAGTTCCTGGAGAAGGAACGGCTGCTGAGGGAGGAGGACAGAACTCAACAGAGCAAACTCTTTGAGCAGCTCATACCTCTGATTGCAAGAGCGGTGGCTCCTGCAGCGTCACCCACCACCTGGGTGACCTGCATGCTACCTGTCTCGTAATCCAGAAGGAGCTTGGAAGATTCCAAGGCTGAACGGCCAAACATTTGGACCCCATGAGTGGCTGGCAGGACAGTCTTGCCCCATGCAGCCCTCTCCCCCATGGATTCCTACACCCCACTTCCTGCAGTGCCACGTGCGTGGCAGGTGGGGAAAGAAGAAAAAGGAGAACAAGTGGCCAGTGGTCATGCCATGGCAGGGGGTTCTGTCTCCCCCATGGCTTCACTCTTTGTATATAGAATCCTAGGGATGGAAGGGACTCACGAGGTCATCTAGTCCAACCCCTGCTAAAAGCAGGACCACTCCCACTAAATCACCCCAGCCAGGGATTTCTCTAACCGGGCCGCAAAAATCTCCAAAGATGGAGATTCCAACACCTCCCTAGGTAGCCCATTCCAATGCTTCACCACCCTCCTAGTGAGAAAGATTTTCCTAATACCCGTCCTGAGACCTTAAACTATGCAATACATTCATTGGAACCAGAGCTAACTACTCCGGCTCCCCCATCACTTATACACACTCTTCCAGAACTTCCCCCAAAGTTGTGAGCCTTCATCTTCGAGGGGCCACATTACATGTAAAGAACGGAAGTGTAACACATTATTTCTTTCCAAAGGGGGAGCCGTGTTAGTCTATTGTAGAAAGACAACAGAGTCCTGTGGCACTTTTAAAGACTAACAGATTTATTTATCACATGAGCTTTCGTGGGAGAAAATCCCACTTCGTCAGACGCTTGTCACTCTATTACACAAGAAATACTCAGACCTGCCCAAAAATAATAACCCTACATGCATTTCGCAGCCACGATTTCTTCAATGGTACAGGTCATTCACTGGGTTGTGGTCAGAGTCCTTCTGGTCCAATGCATGGCTTGTGATTTGAAACATGGAGCTTTCTCCCTAGATCAGATTGCTTCATCTGACCTTGGCAGGCTGTGCCCTTCCTTTCTTCTGCCTGAACTTCTGTTTTTGTCTGTTCCTTCCTCTTCCCCTTCCCCTCCTTGGATTCTTTTATAGACCTTTGTTTGGTTACCTGGCTCCCCCTCCTCCCCACAGTTTTGGGGAATTTTCTATTCCTCTGCTCCACCCTGCAAAGGGGTAGGTGAGAAATAGTTTTCCTAGGCTGAAACTCCCCCCCCCCCCCCCCCATTGTCCAAGGTGTTTCACGGAGTTCTGACTATCCTCCATTGCGTCTGGTCTAGAAGGACTTGATACAGCTCATGCCAGCAAAGGTCGAATTCGCGTACGCACAGAAGCATTCAGAAAGGCACCAGGTTCATAATAACAATCTTCACAATATTAACCAGCATTTATCAATTGTAAAGGCAGATATCTGAAAACATCACACTAAGTACAGATTAGATGCAGAGCCTCTCCCCCAGAACGTATGCTTATTAATTACTAAAAATATGGTCTTTTAAAAATTATCCTAGTCCTCTGCTCCCAAGAATCTGATGCTCTGGGTAGACTGGAGCTGTTAAATTGTCAGGAAAATCCCAATTTTATGTGCTAAATTATCCTGTTTGATTCTGAAAAATTTGCTCCCCCAATGGTCCTCTTACACAAATGATTCAAATCCAGTTGGTTGGTGCAGTCACGGGAATTGGATTGACATACTGTGGAGTGTGTCAGTATTCCAGTAACAGTTCTGTCCTTTCACTAACTCTAGTATTGCAACTCCCTGCCTGGGACTCTACAAATTATCACCTTGTCCTTCAGCAGGAGACCACGGACTTTGCAATGGATCCGACTCCCTCCTTGTATGGCGGTGCTATATTTGTGAGAGATTAAGCATTACATATTCTGATATGTAGATTAAAAAGGATAAAGCCTTCAGGAAGTATTATTTCAGCCGGATTCACTTCAGATACAAAGCCAGATCTCAGTGGCTTTGTTTAGTTAAACAGAGTGCAAACTCCACGGGGAATCGATGTGCAACAGAGAACGTGGCACAATTCGGATAAGACACTTAAAAAGCTAATAGTTAAATGAACTTGGTGTTTAAAAACCAAACCTGCCTTCCCCTGCACATACATTTTCTGTGAGTTAAATTTTTCATAACTCTTGTCATGTTGTGCTTGCCACGTTGTGAGTGCCTTTGTGGTTGCCTTAATCTTTCAGGGCAGCCCTGTGAAGCAAGCCTCGCTTTTTTATGTTTAATCTAGCCTGACAGATAAAGAGGATCGTAATAAATAAATAATCGGAACCATTTCTGTTTGTTTGTTTAGAATGAACGCCTGGTCTTTCCTGTGTTCAGCAGGGAAAAGAAGACAGTCATGCTGAGTCTTTTCTGTCCTGGTATAGGGAATTCAGGGTAGAAAGTAGAAAGGTGCTCACTCTACCCTTTCTTTTCCTAGGAGGATTGTTCGTTCTTCAGAAATACGTTCAGCTCTGTAATTGTAGAGGGACTGGGAAACAGAGTTTGGCAGGGACACTTCAAAAGAGGCAGGAACTAATGACAGTTGTGATAATCTGTCCTCCTTTCCCTTCAGCTGCAGCATGATAAAATACGGTGTTAGGCTGGGCAAGCCTTTGAAAATTTGCAGTGCTTTAATTTTGCTCTGCAGCATGACTAACAGATCATTTCCCAAATGAGGGGGCTAGTAGAGAGTTGTACATGTGGAAATAACTGGGGATGGGCCCTCACAGGGTCATCTGATGAGGCTCTTTTCCTGAAAGATTCCATATGGTTGTGCAATCCCAGGACAGAAAAAGAACATAGGAACATTTTAGCTTTCCAGGAATTGAGGCAGACATAATCTTCAAACACTGTCTCGTCTTTGACATGAAGTGGACAGGGAAATGGCACCACACATTGGAAGGAAGAATTATTTGTTTAGAACTCCCGTTTATATCTGGATGAATGGTTTTTATTATTTTTGTAAATAGGTGCGTGAAATCCAAGCACCAGCAGAAGCCAGAATTACATGATTAAGCTCTTCAATAATATGCCAAACATATGGAATTTGTGAAATAAAAAGCCAGATTTTTCTCATGTTGAATTTGGCTCTTACTGACTATCAAGATCTCTGGGAAACCGGACTGTTCCTTAAACTTTTTATATTTATCATATATTTAATTGCTGTATGATCACTTCTAAAGTTGCTAAACCAAGCAACCCCAAATGCTTTTCAGTGATGTTAATTTGGTCTGCTAAAAGGTTTTTAGAAACTGGAGGTCAGCAGTCGTGATTGTCATTTCCCTTTTCTCACTTTCATTCCCCTTGAAAATGTTGGCAATCTGCCAAATAACTAAATACAAATTTCTAAAATATTCCTTTACTGGGAGCACTTGGGTAGGGTAGGGGAGGCTGAGCCAGCTTCCTCTGACCACCCCTTAGAGTCTGGGCTTCTAGCTGTCACATATTTCACAGACTGTCAGACCTGCCCACAGATCAACCCCAATGTCAGCGCTTTGCTTAAGCTGTGGGCAGAAGCTGTAGCTGCACCTTCTAGCCACTGTTCCCAGCCAGTCAGCTCCGTTTTTACCCCCACCCCAGCTGCTCTCCCCGCAGAATCCAAGAGGGAAAGGAGATGCAGCCGCAGATGGTCTGGCTGGCAGGGTCCCACATCCCGGCCTCCGAAGCCCCAACTTGTCAGAGACCTTAGCCCCCAACCTGTTCTCACTAGCCCCCTAGCCAAACAGTTGCCTTCTAGATAGACTATTATCCCCACCCACTCCCACACCAGCACCCCGGTTACTCCTAGGCCACGACTGGCACATCAGTGACCCCAGATGCCTCAAATATTCCCTTGTCCACTACAGCATACACGGGCAGCTATTTATCTCCCCATCAGCAGCATGACCTGCGCCAGCCTCAGAGCTGCCAGGTTTTGTGCAGCTCCGTGTCCCGCCACTGTTTGGGGAAGGGTGGTGGATAGTTTAAATCCCACTGATGGGAAGGATTTGGGTTACAGCCTCAATTCTGCTGCTCTGTTTTAGACTAAGAGGGAGTGTGGCCTCCCCATAGCTGAGGTTGCAACCAGTGTTGTAAGGGTTTCTTTTTTTAAAAACAAGCCCTTTTGTAGCCCAGAAGAAATTAGACCCTCCCGCCTTAGATGTCTAATAGAAAACGTAACACTCAACATTTGCAGAAGCTGAGTGTATGGAATCTTCTTGTAGTTATTTAGGCTTTGTAGGATTTAACTTTATTAAATTTGAGAAATGCACACTTCTTGCTAAAGCAGCAACAAGTTCCAGAGGGTTAGCCAGGCTTGTCTATTTCAGAAAACCAAACGTTGTTTTGATTCAAACAGGGTGGATGTTGGTTTTAAAGAGCAGTAGAGGAAGGGGAGAAAGTGAAGAGGGGAAATTACCTTTGGTAATGAGTTAGCCATTCCGTGTCCCTGTTCAGACCTAATCTGATGGTGTCAAATTTGCATAGGAATTCCAGCCCCGCAGTCTCATGTTGAAGTCTGGTTTTGAAGGTGTGTTTTGCTGAAGCAGCGTAACTGTCACATCTTTTACAGAATCTCCAGGGAGGTTGAAGGACTCCCCTGTTGGGTTTTGAATGTAACCATTCTTGATGTCTCATTTGTGTCCATTTATTCTTTTGCCCAGAGACAGTCCAGTTTGGCCAATGTATAAGGCTGAGGGGCATTGTTGGCATATATCACATTGGTGGATGAGAAGGTGAATGAGCCCTGATTTGGTTAGATCCTATGATGGTATCACTTGAGTAGATACGTGGGCGGAGTTGGCAGCGGGGTTTGCTGCAGGGATGGGGCCTGCCTACGTATTTCTGTAGTATGGTCTGTAGTTGGTGGTGAGTACTTTCTTAAGGTTGGGGGGCAGTGAAAGGGACTCATTAAACCAACACCAGAGATGTCTGCGGATGGACATCTTCTTTGTAAGCAGTCATTTGAAGTTATGTCTATGACGTTTCCAGTGCAAGTGTATTTGACCTTAAATTGAAATGAATGAGGAACCTATTTCTGAAGTTGAAGCTTTTTGTGATTGGACTTCTTACTTTCAGTGTCCTGCATCAGTACTGTGGGGCCTGAAATGAATATACACTGTTGAGTGTCAGATCAAGACAGCTAACATGTTTCAAAGCAGCCTTGAAGCAGATTGTAGAATTTTTAAACATTCAAGCTCAATTTTAGCAGGCAAATAATATGACAATCTTTCTGTGTTATATTTTGGAGTGGGGTTTCACGTAGGAGGAGGACTAGCCCTGAATACAGGCAGACTGTCGTTATATGATTTCAGAAGAGGAATGCGTGGACGGCCTGTTTCAGTGCATTAGGGGGCAAAGACTCCCTACCATCAGCTGTCGTTCTTTGCATGTATATAATGGCCACTTTTTATTTTGTTTCCTCTTACAGAACTACACTCAGTATATTCCACTATCCATATACGACCTGCAGACGTGGATGGGCAGTCCCTCCATTTTCGTCTATGATTGCTCCAATGCTGGTCTTATTGTCAAGTCTTTCAAGCAATTTGCACTACAGAGGGAGCAAGAGTTGGAGGTGAGATCTTGCAGAATTGCCAAAGCTTCCCGTGGCTTCATTTCACTCTCTGCTGGTCATTCGGAGTCTGCTCATGCTTTCCATTGACTTCAGTGGAGACAGGTTTGAGCCCACTATGAGACATATGGCTGGAAATATAAATGTTTGAAAAACAAATTCATTTGGAAAATATCGTGCCACCCCAGTGCAATCTTTGTGTCTCTCTACGCCACCCTGTTATAGTCAGACTCATTTTTATTGCAAGTGCTAATTAAGTGATAACGTTAATAGAATCAGTTTGTGCCCTAATAATCCTTACTGCTGAGATGAATGCCGAGGTGAAGCAGACTCATTTATTTTAGATTCAGTAGACGGATAATATGGTACAAATTTGGATTCCTGTAGTGTGGCTAACTGTTGTACCGAACACACAAATGTTAAACTAAATGATTTAAAACTGATAGACAAAAGGATTGTTGATGGCAGAATGCAAAAGTGTAACAGTGTGTTTCTCATGAAAAGACACTTTTTCATTATCATTTTAATTAGAATTTATTGGAGTAAATACTAATTGTAGAGAGGAACATAAGAAGTAATTTTAAGGTACTCTCGCTTTGTGCACTAGAGGCCTACTGCAGCAGGGTGTCAGAAACTGGATCACAGAGGCAGGGGTGTAGCCCATTTGAAAAGCAGACTGCTCAAGATTCCTTTTTTTTATACTTCCACAGCACTAAGTCAAACATTTTTTAAACTTCTGATGTTTTTAACAGGGCATACCAGTCAGTTAGGCAACTGAGTGGCTGTTACAAACATAATTCCGAGGCACTTCATGAGGGCATGCCTGGTTGTCATTTTTTTAAATAAAATGAAATGTGTTGAATTTTGCAGTGGCTTTCTGGCAAGTAGAGATTCACTATTTCCTCCTGCAATACTAATAGTTTAAGACAAATAGGTTGTTTAATCATCCAGTCTTTATAGGGATTGCTACCAGCCTGTGTTGGTGGGTTCCTCTCCGAGGATGGACATGAGGCAGGAAGGCCCAGACCTCTCTCGGCAGAAATGTGTGTTGAAGCTTACGGTATTTTCAGAACAAAAAAGGGAAAAAGTAGCCATTATCTCCTGGGTTCCTCCCGCCCTACTCTGCTGCTTGCAAGCCTCACTTCTCATGTTTATCTGCCAGCCATTGTTCACTCTGCCATGTTTATTGCTTCTTTGTTTTTCTGTGTGTAGATTCTGGCCTCGTGGGGGTCTGTTGTTCTTTCCTTCTATTCTCCTCTCTTAAAGCACAGGTATGAACAGATTTAGAAAAGTGCCCCGCCGCTATTCCTCTTTCCTGCTCTTTTCTTTCCTCAACTCTCCTTTGGTTTCCTGTATCTCCCCTTTCTCTGCATTTCTCTCCCACTTCTTGGTGGTTCTTTGCTCCCACTGTGTCCTAAAGGGAGTAACGTAGGGCAGGTGACACTGTGCTCTCTGGGGAGAGGCAATGCAAAGCTACTGTTGAGTCCTGTGCTGCAGGACTTTCAACACTGCCGTGCCAGGGCAGCACAGGTGGATGGCTGGGCAAGCGCAAGTGACCACGTTCCTAGGGGCTGTAGTGAACCTTGGACAAAACTCCAGAATAAGTAGAGTGCATTCACACGCAGGGGCTGCCCCTCCGGGCCAGGATATCTGATCACGTAGGCAAGTTGAGTGAAACCACCACAACTGGGAAATGTCATCTCTGCTATCCAATAAAAATGCAAAAAGCTTGTCTGACTTTCAGGATTTGCTTTCTTGTGCCAAAAACCATGAAAACCCAAACAGCAAAAGTGTTTTCAGGTTTACTCCTCTTTACAGGACAGGGCAAAAGTTGTCTGACAATCTGCTTATTTAAACAGTTTATTTCCCACAGTACAAGTTCAACTGTCCTGTTCGGTATCTTAGGTTTCAATAAATACTCTAGGTGTGTGGTGAGTCCTGCCGAGGATTAGTTCACAGAGTACTCAGCACAGCAACCTTCCATGCATTCTATTTAGATAATACCTGCAGTTTCTTGCATATTAAATTTTAATTCTCTATGTGGAAGATAAAAGTAAGAATTAAAATAAAAGGTTTTTTTCCAGGTGGCAAATTGGTGACAATGTAAAATTATACCATGTTTTGTGACTAGCTTAGTTTTCATCTTGGTGCTATTTTTAATTAAGGGTTTGTTTTTCATCTAAGTTTAATGTTGTGGGCTATTGTTCAGATGGCTCACCGCATAAATAGCGGATATTAAAAGCACAAAATCTGTTCATAGTTGATATCTGAAAACACTAGTTAATTTCAGTACATATTGTGATTCCTCTTCTGAATAAAAATTATTCAGTATATTGAGGACTGAAAATGTGAGCTGCATTCATTTGTTGCCGCTTAAAACTATTTATGTATTTGTGTCTTAAAAAAATTGACCTACTAGATTATAGACTCATGAAATATTTGACATACTTTTTTTTTGGCTGTGATAGTAACAGAGATTAAGGGATGGGCCAGATGGTATGTTGAGCTAGCAGGTCAGAGGAAATGGTCTATGTGGTGCTTAGAAATGAAAAAGGAAGCAATGTGAAATAAAATAAATGGTCAGATCACCCAGCCTTCTATAAGAAACATTAACGTAGATGTGAGCTCCTGAGAATACTTTATATTTCAGGATATATTCGTTACTTTTTCATTTCTTTTTTAGTGTAAATTCTTCTTGCTGAACATTGATTGTATTTGAGATTGTCCATGGATTTCCGATATTTATTTATTTATATTAATACTAAAATTTCATTATTTGTGTATTTACCAAAAGTTTTTAACTGATCTATAGCTTCCTGTTTATTCATAATGTTAGACAGTGTAGACATGTGCTCATTACTGCTCATTTCCCTACTATTGTTTGTCAAAATTCATTGCATTTTGTCCCAAAGTAGACCCTACTTGTGCAGTGAGCTGTATGCAGGTGGATCCTTCTGCAGAGCCCCATTAATGTGAGCTCAGCTCTCTGTGGCTGCAGGGCTTTCCCCAAACATAGCCTGTTGTAGGACTGATTCTCAGAAAGGAGACGGTGCCATTTTGTGTGTTTTGAATAGGGCCCCATATTGTGGCTTCAGTACTGACTGGGGTCTTTGAATGATATTATAATATAAATATTACACCCCACCCCACCCCACCCCATCCTCATTTTCTGAAGGAACTTCATTAATATTCCAAAATCAAGCACTGAAAGTTAGGAAATCCCAGAATTAAGGTAGTCTATGTAACCTTAATTTGGTCCTCTGATGCATATTCATTATAATCGTCTTTAATTACAGTGCCAGATTCTGTTTTTTCCAGAGTTGGCCCCGATCTTTCCCTTTGGCCCCTCATCTAATTGCAATCTTCCCTACCCTCCCACTGTTTCCCAGTCCCTACTCTCTTGTTTCCATTTCTGGCTCTTCATCCCAGTCTCCTGGCCCTGCCAGTCCCGATTTCCCTCTCCTTCCCACAACAGCTTTGAGTCTGAGGCTCCCTCCCCGAAGCTCCTTGTACCTGTGTACTCGCCCTCATCACTCCTAGCTGTTGTCACTTCCTTCTGTATTCAAACCTCCTATGTGCTTCCTGGATGCCACCTGGGGCAAAGGGAAGGTATCGCTGAGGCACACCCCGCCACAAAGGAAATTTCAATACTCTGCTCAAAGCATGGGGACTTGTGACAGGTTGACAGAATTCTTTTAACATGGGCAAAACATATTTTTCCTAGCCTCTTCCTTAGAAAGGCAAAAAAATCAGTGTGTGGCTGATGACTGGCACGTAAAATTTCAGGCCGTGTCATTAAAGTTTTTGGCAAAAAGTTATAAGCAACTGAAAACAGGGTCTTACAATGGGAAGCGCTGAGCAACCTTAATAGGTGGGGCTACCCCCTCTGTCTACTAGCCCACCCAAGTACCGGGAATTACCCAGTTTAGAAAAAGGCTCAGGCATAATTGAAATGATTACAGAAAATTCAGCTCTGTTTTTCACTCAGAATGGTTTAATATTTTCACTTGTCAGCAAGCAGTTTTGAACACTGAATTATTATGAAAATTAGCCCACTATTTAGCTGCCAAAAATGGACTTCAGAGTCTAACTTTAGGCCCCTGTTCTTGCAAATCTATGTAAAAACTTAGGAGTATGAGTATAGGAATGGTTAGTGGGGCTCTGGTATAGCACATCCTTTTATGACAGAGGTATGTCATGGCCACTGGAGGAATGCCAGAAAGATGCCCCTGTCACAGCTCTTCCTGTCTGAGGTGCGTAGGTAATAGTTGAGTTGCTCAGGAGGTTGCTGTAAGATGTGATCAGTTGAGGATACATGGGTTCTTGAAGGAGTCACAATTAATCCAAACAAATTTTGATACAGATATTATGTGCCTTCAGTTCCCTCTTAAAAAAGGGTGAAATGGTAATGCATAAGAAGTTAATACATTCATCCTAATAGTAAAAAAAAAAAAAAAGGCAAAATTAACGTTTTTCCAATCTCTACTTTCTTACATTGAAAGAAGTAGGTAGTGCAGGAGGAAAACTGCAAGTAAAGAGGGTTATTATGCAACACACCTTAGATTAATGGTATTGTAATATTCTGAGTTGTTTTAGCGTTGAGTTCTTAGGTAACTTATTTGGGACAATAAGAATCCTGTATCTGTGTGTATATGTATATGTATAGTCACTAATTATTTGTCATCAATTACCTTGTCTTAATCCACAGAAATTCTCCTGGTAAACCTATGGAAGTGTATAGTACAGGAGATTGTTTGCAGCTGTTTATCTTTGTCTTGTTGACTTTTTTTTGCTAGTTATAAATTATGTGTTAGAACTGTCATTGGCTCTCACAGTGAAGCAGCACTTTGCTCTGATGTTTCATATCCTGCATTAACTCTTATAAGCTAGCATCCCATTAGGAAGGTTGTGTTTCAGTTTCAAGCCTCTTTTTTTAAACCATCGGTCTATCTTGTCATAAAATTGGTAATTCTTTTTATCAGACCCAGACTAACTCAATGCTGTGTACTCCCTTTCTTGGTTCCCTAACGTGTTACATACGAGCCGAGTTTTAGGACTGTGCTGGTAAGACTAAAATTCTTGGTGCAAAGGCATCAGGGTTTCAAACTTCATTTCAATTTTAAACTAACTTAACCCCTCTTCATAGTAGGTTGCTATGCTACCTTGGAACGATCCCTTTACCTCAAATTTATCTTTGTGGCTTTTACCTTTTATTAAAGTTTGCTGAATTGCAAAGAGATTTTGCATGGGGAAGCTGTTCAGGAAATCTGAAAATCTGTGTTGCCAGTAACCATTTGTGTTGGACAATGTGGGCAATCCTGCAGACAGAGGACTTTAATAATTGATTATTTGTTCCTGCAATATGTGCAGCTTAATGCGATTTCTTCAGTAGTTCCATTTTGTTATGCTCCTGGATGTGTGTGTTCCGGATTTGTGTCTGTATTCTTGGCACTTGATTCATAACTAGAGACGAGATTGAAAACTTAACTCCTCCAGCTCTTGCAAAGTGTTACTGCTTTTGATACTGCTCTAAAGTTACATGGCACCGAGAGCTTCGCTTAAGTCCATAGTTGGCTTGTTTCCTTGTGAGTGAATCCAGCCTGAGAATGCAAATTACTCACTAAGGGAAGTTCATTAAATAGAAAGGGCTGCATGTGGGATAGATGGGAAGTGGCTGAAGAGAACGTAACCAGGAAAGAAGATGGAGGCTAGATTAAAGCAGTCCAGCTTTAGCCACACTCCATCTTTTCATCCATCTTTCCATTTCCTCCTTCTCTGTTCTTATCTGTTTCCTTTTGAAGAGAAAAAGGTGGGGGGAGTTAAGTGGCTTTGGACATGTCTGACTGGGCCATTAAACCATTTCCCAGGGCACTTTAGGCCAGGAAGTTGAACGTGTTTAATAGGAAAGCAGAAAAGATTTAGTTGATAATGGTCATGGCCAATATGAGTCATGCTAAAATGTAATAGTCTGAATTCATATAGTGTCAAATAACTTAATATGTTTATTGTGTTGCTTGCAACAGTCAAGTAACTGCTAGATGAGTTTGCTATAGGAGCTAAAGAGGCAAAAGAAATGATCGTGTCCTCCTGGGAATGAAATAAGACGCTCTTTTGCTTTGCAAGGTAGGTGTTTTAACACAGAGTGTGACTGTGGTTAGCATATGCATTAAACAGGCAATTCTGGCAGATGATTTCTTCATTTCTGATCAGCGTCTCACAGCACTGGCTGTGGAAACGAGGACCTTAATGTGAATGGGTAATAAGGCTTAATGGAAAAGCGTACATTTACATGGAACAAAAAATGTAGGCCATGTAAGATGGAACACTCTATTTTGGGGAGCAGTGACCCTGAAAAATATTTGGGGGTCATGGCGGATATGAGCTGTGTGACACGGTGGCCAAAAAAGCTACTGTGATCCTGGGATGCATGAACAGGAGAATTTCATGTAGGAGCAAAGAGGTTACTTTACCCCTGTATTTCTCAGTGGTGCTACCTCTGATGGGATTCTGTGTCCACAATTCAAGAAGGAGCTAGATAAATTGGAGAGGTTTCAGAGAAGAGCCACACGAATGATGAAATGATTAGAAAACCTGCCTTATAGCGATAGACTCAAGGAGCTCAATGTATTTAGTTTAACAAACAGAAAGATAGAGTGACTTCATCACAGTTTGTAGGTGCCAACAGAGGGAAGAGATATTTGACAATGGGCTCCTCAGTGTAGCAGAGAAGGGTATTGCATGATCCCATACCTGGAAGCCAAAGCCAGCCAAATTCAGACTGTAAAAGCATACAGAAATAAAGGCATACATTTTTTAACAGAGAGGGCAATTAACCATTGGAAGAAAGGTCATGGAAGAGAATCTGTCAAGACTGGATGTTTTTCTAAACAACCTTGTTTTAGGATTTATTTTGGGTCAGTTCTGAGACCTGTATTATACAAGAGGTCAGACTAGATGCTCACAATGGTCCCCTCTGGTCCTAGAATCAAATGAAAATTGGCCAAGAGGTCACCAGAGGTCATCAGCTGGCCATGAGGCCCCCAGAATACTTGCAGAGGTACTTACAAATGCATCATGTTTTCGCCGCATTGTTACTTGAATATGGAACAGTTCTCTCTTCAGACTTGCAAGGTGCATCGTCTCTTCAGTGACTGAGCACAGAAATAAAATGTGGTTTGTGGAGGTCGGGTGGGAAGTGTCTTGAGACATTTGCATCCTAGATGCTGTCCCAGCATTACTTCTGTTCCCTTGTCTTGTTTGAGGTGTCCCCAGAATAACAGTAGATTAGGATAAAATCCAACTGCTGGAAATGATTTTTTCATGGAAATTTGTTAGCAGGCTAGATAACTGACCTGAGAAAAGGGTGATCTAGAGAGAGCATATTGTCAGGGTGCAGGGAATCACTGATTTATGTAAGTGAAGAGCTATGTAGAGAAGAAAAATGAAGGAAGTGGTATTCTGGAGAGAAGACATGTTGGAATGTGTTTCTTAAATCTCAGTGGAAACCCTTCAATGAAGAAAAATTGTTCCTCCTCAACAGAAATGCTGCTCCAGGTGTTAAAGTAAGGGAGAACGCAGTTCCAGGGCCCACAAATTTGAAGGACCAGAGTTCCGGGGCCCCTAAAAATAGAAGAATCCAGCAGAACGCATGTTCCACCCTGCCCTGGCTGCTGGCAGGTCCTATGCCCCACCGTTGTTAATCACAATATTTATGGTATTATGCAGTGTTTGCTAGTTTGTGACAATAATTGCTATAGACATAAACACCATATCAAATTATAAATATTTTTATGGAGCGATAACTGATGCATGTGGTACTGAGAAGTGGTTGCAAATGCCTACATGGGCTGGGGCCCACACATGCATGAAGGGGGCCCAGACAATACGGGAAGGGGGCCCAGAGATTAGGAGGGTTCCTGGGCCCATCAAATTATACTTTAACCACTGTGCTGCTCCTTGGGGACATGAGGTTGAAAGGCAGTAACTCCAGTTCAGAGTGTTCTGAAACTGCTAACACTAGCTCAGGGTTACTTGTGATTTTAGGGAAGGGGAAAGAGATGTGGACTCTCGTCTGTCTTTTCGGTATAGCGTCCTCTCCTAATTCTCTGGAAGGCTAGAGTTCAAGTTCCCAAAGTCCCTTTCTTTCTCTCCTCCAGTATCATAAAGGGTTTTCCAAAGCATTGAATTAACAGTGCGGTGAGCGTGCAAGTAAAAGGTACAGTCATTCGATCACATTGACGATTTGCCCACCACCCAGTGCATTAAAGACTCTTGTTTAGAAGAGGCGGGCAGGATACTCGGGTTCTTCACTGCCTTCCAGAAGGGTCTTGGGATTATATAACTTCCACTCGGATGGGCAGTTAGGAACTAGATTTAAAACCTCATCCCAAGGGCGATGTAAATAACAGCTGTCCTAAGCATAACAAGTTTTAATTTCTGTCCAAATAAATACAGAAGTTACACAGTGGCTTGCAGATAAAAAAAAGTCCATTTCATCAAACTATTGTGAAGTCCTGGTGTGTTATATGGCTTGACAAATTTGTGTCCTTGGTTTTAATACTAATTTTAATGATTGATATTGGGCCTTTATCCACTTCCTTTTTGTCACAATCTATCTGAAGAAAGCTGCATCTCCTCTCGCTCCTGCCTGACCAGCATTTTTCAGGTATGGAAGCTAACTTGAGCTTTAGAAACTGGCTCTCCTGCTGATGGTTTCCTGGAATAATGTCATTCCTGGCACCAGTGCACACAACACTGCCTATAGCCACTGAGAACATGGGCAGCTGGAGTGTGAGTAATGGGTTTTTTAAAAATCATTTGGCCTCATGCCAGTATAGAAACATGGAAGGTGAAATGGCGCCCACAAGGCGGGGACTAATCTATGCAGAAAATACTCTGCATGTGCCCTGAGCTCTCCCTGTGGTTTGTTCTGAGAGTAAAGGACCCAGTTATAGCTCTTAATTATCTTATTAATTAGTTTCCATGGGTGCTCTGAGTGTATATATACACCACAGTTCTGGAGAATTAGGTAAGCTGCTCAAGTGTACTGTACTAACAGTGGGAAAAGAGGCTGGTTAATTTTGAAGAACTTTCCATAAAATTATGACAGTTGCAACACCTAATTATGGGTCAAAGGAGAAATAGAGATGGGGGTATGTACTCATTATAGGGCCTTGTCAGAGCTATGCTCCAATAAGGGCTGAAATGTCACTCTTGGCGTGTTTTTCTGCAGGCTATATAATCTTTTTTCTATTTTCAGCCACTTTTATTGTTTGAGTTTTACCTTAAAGCCTTTTACCTTGTTTTGTTCCCTTTTTGTGTAGGAATTAAATTCTGCTGTGGGTGTGCACGTCCTTTTTGCCTCAACTGAGATACATGACTGACTGATAGGACTATTTCTAATCAGAGCTCTGCAACTTCTCTTGTTTTTTTTTACATTTCTCCATCCTGAGGGAAAATCTCTGAAAATTAGCTGAATGCCAGAGCACCAGGATGCTTCCTGGCAATGTCATGGAGTATGGTAGAGAATTTTCCTAATCCACCACCTGCTGAAGGAATTCCCCCTTTTCTTGGAGCTGCATTAATGTTTTCTGCAGGGATGAGGATTCTATCAACTTTAGAAATTCTGTGAACCCAAAAGATCTGGCCAGTGTTTGAAATAAACTGCACATTGCTACCTCGCCCCTCCGCTCTAAGGCAGAGCCCTTCCTTTAGTTTAACTTGAACATGCCTATTAATCCACAGCAACCCGCTTTTCTTGTATTTTCCTGCCTATCTTGATTCATGTGGATAACATTTTGGAAAACAGAGGTTTAAAATAGACGGTCTCCCTTTGTGTTAATTACAAGTGATGAGACTTACCAACCTGTTCCTTTTTCTTTCTGGCATGTATACCATTCACAAGTGGCAAAACTAAATACATATTAACTTGGACAGCTGTAATTTGTATCCAAAAGAACTGATTCACCACTTCACAGAGGTATCTAGGGGTTCAGTTTAGCCGATAACAATATTTATTGATTCGATATGCCATGGATTTTCCACTGATCTTTGTACTCATTGTGTGCCAGTTGCTTTTGTTGATTGAACCTTGTTCTGGGAACATGCTCAATTTTGCCATGAGACTGTCTGTTCTCACCAGTTTAGCATGTGGAATGGGGAGATGGCACATGAGGGAAGATGGAGACAGCTCAGAAATTAAGGAAATGTGAGCCATTATTCCTCCGAGTGTTGGGGTAAATTCCTTGTTCTATAGCACAGCCCCAGCAGCTTTCTAAGCATGTCCAGGGTTAGTTATTAGCTAAGAGATGAGTTGCAATTATTTAGTTATTAGCTAAGAGACGAGTTTGCAATTATTTAGTTATTAGCTAAGAGATGAGTTTGCAGTGGGCACTTGTGTTTTTAAGTTAAGCTCCTACCACTCATCTGAAGCTCATCTTTTTCTTCATGGTTGCTTTGCAATAGGAATGATTGTACTGAGACGGGATAGCTCAGGGAATTCCAAAGCTTTCACCTCTAGGGCATTGGTTTAAATCTGACTGGGATGGCAAATACCATAAGTCGACACCCTCTCTTGGTTCGGTGCGGATTAGTGTTGCAGATTTTAGTGGACAAGGGGTGCATATTACATTACTCATGATTAGATCCCCTTACTGGATATCTCTGGGGAGAAATGAAGGATTAAACGTGCCGAGGTGGAAGAGCTGCATTTCTGTTCAGAACTGAGAGAATTGTGATGGGGAGCGACAGAGAGACGCTTGCCTGGCTGGTATCTGTGCCATGCATGCACTGTGGCTAGAGTTTTTTCCATATTCAACATATTTCAGCCAAGGTAAAATTCACTTAAACATATGAATTCCCCTCTTCAAGAACCTATACCCTGAGGATGCCCAGTGTACAGGATTCCTTAGTGCATTGATAGCTATTAGTGAAGCCATTTAGATGCTCTATGGTTACAAATCTTTGAAGGGCAAACATCCTCCATCCTGTTCATGACCTCCAAATTTTTTCTTGTACTACTTTAAATACCTGTGGGGTTTTTAAAAAAAGTGTATAGGACATTTAAAAGATCAAGTTAACATTGTGCGAGAAGTGCAGTAAATATGATCAGACAGCCCAGGACTGGTTTGAGGACAGGTCTGGCACCACCTAGGATGTAGGAAGATGACATCCATCTTAGCTGAGGGCAGTCTGCCTTGATTGAGAACAATGGAGGTGGCAGGAATTTGGGATAAAGGTAAGAAACCCATAAGAATGATTCAACAGCCCCTGAGATTGAATTTAAAAAAAACTCTTGAAAATCACCAGTCATAATAATATAGTGAGAATTGGCAAATCTGAAACCCCTCCACGGCTTTACCAGTGTTAGACATTGCCTGCTCCACTGGGAGGGCTCTCCCGTGGGGTGGGTAGTCCACTTCCCTGGATGGCAGGAGTAAGTCAATGGAAGAATTTTTCCTCTGACCCAGTGCTATCTACACTGGAGGTTAGGTTGACGTAACAGCATTGCTTGGGGTGTGGATTTTTCACACTTGTGAATGATGCAACTGGGTCAATCGAAGTTTTTACAGAAGACCAGACCTTACAAACTCCCTCACACCAGGCTTTGTCCTACTTTTACCCAAACCCTGCATGGGCTCACATGGCCTCCTGCCCTGCTGCTTATCCTGCTTGTCTTCACAGTGGCCCTGGAGTGAAGGAACTGCACAGCATTTACACGAGCCCTGTTCCCTGCGTGCTGCTGCAGGAGTGCCGTTAACATAATGTATTCCGCCAGTGCACAGGCCGCACAGTCACATCTGTTCCTTCCCCCAGTCTCTCTTTGGGACTCAGATTCTTCCCAAAACCAGTCAGGTGTTTTCGCAAGGTTGTCGCGGTAGGTACAGGAATTAGTTTCTTGTTTAGAGTAGTCTGATGCTGCTGACGTTGTTTTAGCTCATCTAGTTGATGCAGAAAGGACTTGTTGGAATGTAATTGCTGCGGTGACTGCTCTCGACAGAAATGGCAATTTACGGGTCTTTCTGTCCAGTCCTGGGGAGAGGACTGGCTGTCCTCCTCTCTCTGTTCTCTGCCCTTGTTCGAATACTGACTGGTACCTTTTGTTGAACTAACATCACCCATTCCCCTGTCTCATTCACCCCAGAAGAAATCAGACTTTTCCTCGTTTAATTTATGTGATTGCCTTTTGCAAAGGATCTTTTCCTGTTTCCTCTGGCAATTTTCTCCTCCTCTTTCTAACTGGGCCTCGATACAGAGTGAGAGCTCTCATGGAAGCAGTCTGCCCGGTAGCTATAGCTACTCAACCCTCACGACTCTGAGCGCCACCGAAAGCAGTCATTGCATTTCCTCCTTTCAGCTGTGAGCTATTTCACCACGTTGTGGGGAACGAGATGGGGCTGGAAAAAGAATATTTTGTGTAACACTTTTTTTCCTCAGGTAGTGCAATGGCTCATAAGATGTATTTCTACACAGCTTGATTCAAAGGTGGCAGAATCTCGTGGATTGAAGATTCAACAGTGGTGATTGACTGCTTAGTCTCTGTGTCCCAAGTTGTTAATTTTCTAATTAAATATTGACACGACACTGCAAATGTACACTTGAACTGTTCACTCTTCTGTAGCTATATCAGTGCCGTTCAGCCTTGGTAATTGTTAGCCGCTCTTTTCAGATCTATTTTTCAGGCTGTTTAAGTCCTCCGACTGATTCTTTCTTCTTTTGATCTCTCATTAAGGTTGCTGCCATTAACCCTAATCATCCACTTGCTCAGATGCCTTTGCCCCCATCAATGAAGAACTGCATTCAGCTGGCGGCATGTGAAGCCAATGAATTGCTACCCATGATCCCTGACCTGCCTGCTGACCTTTTCACATCATGCCTCACAACACCGATCAAAATTGCTTTGAGGTGGTAAGTGTCTCACCTGTTACGTGAGGAGAAAGCATGGCCTGCAAAGCTTGTCTGTTGAATTGATAGACATGTTGATTCAGATATTTTATCCACACTAAAGTTACTCTGCAGAACTGAATTACAGGGATTTGAAGAGCACACCCCCGGGCTAGCATCTTATTAGTCAAAGCCAAGAAGGTGAAAACATTCTTTTTTTTCTATTTATTACATTTTAGATTCCAGCTGCATACTTGGGTTTGGGCAGATTAAGGGATTTACTCTACTGGAAATTAAAGGTATCTGCTTTCACAGATACGGAGCAGAAATACCATACAACACAATGCAACTTTATTTTGTAAGTTGTCTTTCATACAAACTATATTCCAAGTGTTGTGGGGTTGCTGTACCTAATACAGTAGTATTAATAGCACAGTGAAAGAAACTGAGTAAAAACAAAAGAGATGTTTCAAAACGATATGGCAAATCGAAGAGGTGAGCAATACAAAAGCATGGTCCAGACACAAGGCACTGGACGAGAGCAAATGTCTTGCACAACAGTCGAGCGATTGTGTGGTAGGACAAAGAAGGTATCAGCACAGGGTGGGGGCGTTGTGCAGGGTACATCAGTGTTAGCTGCCACATTCGTTGTCTTGTGGATGCTGAAATAATCCACCTGAACTGGGTGCCCACCGCTATCAGAAGGAGACCACGAAAGCTCATCTCCGTGATCCTCCGTTAAGATTTCAGTTGCAGCCCCAGAATGAAAAGCCCGGCAGCCTTTGACAAACTGAGCTGATGTAAGCATATAATTAGGGGGAGGAATGATCTTTGGTGGGTTCCGTTTTGGAATTGGGCTTTGATAGTAGTGTTAGGGTTTTCCTTCTCCTGTATCCTCCAGATACCGGTAAATGCATCTGCCAATAAACAGTTCCCTTGCCACATGTCGTACACTTCCCTGCATTAATTTCCTCCCATTCTGTAAATTTCCCATCTTCAAAGCATCTGAGGAAGTGGGATTTTCTCCCATGAAAGCTCATGTGATAAATAAATATGTTAGTTTTTAAAAGCACCCCAGGACTCTGTTTGTTTTTCCTGCCACGTGTGGCTCTGATTTGATCCACGTCGTCCGCAGGCATTTTCCTTCCACTTACATTGCTGTGGGGTCAGTGTTTCCTTTTTGTTACTGAAGAGCCTGCTGCTTGCTTTCCTTTTGTGAATGGCTGATGTTCTCAGGCTTATTTGCCAGGGTGGTGGGCAAACTCTTCACTAGACAAGCCGTTCATATGGCTTACTCCAGCCAGGAGGAGCTGTGTGGTGGATTTGGAGCTGTTATGTGACAAGAAATGAATATTGCATGTCTGGTCTGACTGTAGTAAGCAGGGTTGGAGGGGTATTGTACGACGGTAAGGGGTAATTAGTTTCAGACCGCCACTCATTTAGCCAATTGAGAAACAATACTAGATGTGTTTGCTTTGAAGTTCCATCACCAATACCCTGTTGAGCTCAACAAGTTTGTCAAGGAGTAGGATCCACCTAGTCAACACAAAGGCACCCAAATTTGAGAAGCGAGACCAAGAACTTCTTGAGGGGCACAAAGATAACCTGCTCAGGGAAGAATGAGGGGGTTGTTGAGAACGGCTGTTGAGAAGTAGATCTCACAGACAGAGACTCCAGAGGCCAGATGGAGCAAAGATGGACTTTCCTAGTGTGTTTGTCAAAAGATGGCAAGCTTTTAGATAAGTTACGTGTTCCTATAAGCCTTTCATTGTTTTAAAATCCTTTTTCTTATGTTCTGCCATATTCCTTCTAGTAAAATTAAACTTAACTTAGTTTTAAGAAAGCTATTTGGTCACTTCATTAGCCACTGGCCATAGCGTGTGAAGAGAAGACCTTAGGGTGCCGAGTCCAGTTGGGTCTGCTAAGTTGATGTACAGCATAATATAGCTTGGCTCCAGTCTAAGTGGAAGAATCTCAGGTTTGCACACCAAGATATACGGTCAAGAAGCTTAACTTTCTAAGGGAGTGACTTAGTGAGACCAGAAGAGTGGACAAAAGTGCAGCCCCATGATTGACAAGATGCTTGTAAAGTGAGTGTCTCGGCTGTCTAGAAGGCTCAGGACTTCACCTGTCCAGGTAGTGAGGTCCAACGGATACTGCTATCCTGGACCCAGCCTCCTGTGGTGAAATTCAAAGGCTGCCTGTGTACATTTTTCTCCTCTAAAGGTGGAAAGGAGTGTTATGTTGTGAAAAATAGGCCTCGCTGTGTGTATAAGGAAACCCAGAGAGAAGATACAGATTGTGAACGGAAGAAAACAGTGCCAAAGAAATATCTTGAAATGTTATTGCTACTGTGAGAGAACTGCTGTCCAGAATGGTGAGACACACCATGTGGGGTGAGGGTGGTTTGGATTATATCATTTCTGTCCATGGAAGTGAGGCATAGCATTGTGTCTGAACCACCTATCATATTAGCTCTGACTAACAGCGTGCAGATTAAATACAGGTGTTACTGAGCAAAATGCAGGCTGTCTGGTGGCGGTGGGGTTGCCTATGTTTGTCTCAGAGTTCACAGTGGAAAGTGACAAAGGTCATCGGCATTCAGAGTGCTGTGATTTTGTCCCAGAGAGAGAAGAGTTTTCATCAGAACTCAGAGGCACAGTGTATGGAAAATCTTGAAATAATTGTATTTAAGGAAAGCGGCATTGAGGTAGCTGGCTTATCTGAGCAACTGTTTCGCATGTGTGCTTTTAAATGAAAGTAGTGATAATACAGTGGGACCCACTGGTAGTGAAATGCTTTTGATACCAAAAGATCACCAAGTGGTGTTTGTCACCCCAAAGCCTGCCCTGCCCCTTAGGCTTGGTGTTGATCCCCCTTGAAGAGCAGCTGTTATCAGTGGGGCTTCTAGAGGGAACCTACGCCACAAGCCGCATGGGCGCCCACTGAATTCCATTGGTACCATGTGGGGCCCTCGTTCCCCTGGGCTTTATCAGAGCTTGACTGCACACGTTATTCCCCCACATGGGGAGGGGAAGGTTAAAGACCTAAATAAAGTGCTGAAAAGCCATTTGGATTAGATTGTGACAGAAAGAAGGATCCCCTCCAAACAGATAGTGTCCCCGAATCAGTGGAGATTTCTGCATGTTTAATAGACGTATAGACGGTACACGTGGCATTGGGATCTCTTTCGCTCAGCGAGAATAGAAGCGGTACTTAGGGTGATCGGGGCATGATGTGTACTCATCAACAGCAGGTGGTTGTGAAAATACATCGTTTATGGATGGAGGATGTTAAAATCCTGATCGTCATTAAGCTCGGCCTGTCTTGTTAAAATCAGAAGAGTCTATTTTAACTCCTAGATGCTACAGCTCTTCCTACTGTATCTGCTACACTGCTTATCAGTATTGTATGACAAGCAAAAGTGTATTTTCCCTTCTGTTCCCTGAATCTGTGCTCCCTCACTGTTCTCGACTGCTTGGCACTGCAGTGATTGGTGGGGTATCTGTTCCAGAGATCTAGAGCAAACCAGGGCACGTGTCTGGGCAGTCTAAAACTGTGATGTTAAACCCTGTGCCCTCAGAAATATATCCATTCCTAGATTACAATTGAGTGGTATTGGGGCGCTTTGTCTAAAACACACCAAAACCTGCATTAAAAGAGCATTATTAACGTGGCAGAGTCAGTAACTCAGAAGTTAGAAGATACCAGAATGTAGGTTACCTGTGCCTTTGCCAAAATGGGTTAACCCGAAGCCAGATACAAATGAAGAATTAGAATAGGCCACACCAGCTAGACCAGGTTTTTCCCCTGTGTAGACAAGCCCTGAAGAGCTAAAAATTCCACTGACTTTCATTGAAACTCTTGCTCTTAAATCACGTAAGCTCTTTTCAGAAAGCGCAACTGGAAGTCAGTGAATGTGGCTCTTTCCAGTGTTCCCCTCCAGAGACTCCTGCCCGCGACGCCCACCTTGTATCCCATGTGCACTTAACGAGTTCCACCTGACCCACTGAGGCAGCCGAACTTCATCTTCACACAGAGCTCTCACCCCAGTAGCAATTTGGTTCAACAGGGAGTCCTTAAACAGGTCATGTTACCAAATGTGCGCACGCACTCTCTCAAAAACCAGCTTCGTCTACTACTCGCTGCTTTATTGCGTGTGGACTCAGAGGAGGATGTGCTCCATATTCTGCAGAGAAGTGTGCTGTTAAAAAGATGGTGATTCTGCAGGTCAATAAATTTGGAACCCATGTATTTGGAAAAGGCATTAAAGCAATGATGTTTTAGTGCGGCTAGAGAAGACCGGAAGGGTACATAAAATATTAGGGTCCTTAGTAGGGAGCCTTTAAAAACCTTCAGCCAGTTCCAGCACAAACACTTACATAGGCGAGAGCTGAGGCAATTTGCAGTTTTAGCCTCTTGGGAGCTTTTAGTGCACTTGAGTTATAAATGTAATTCAGGAAAATAAATTTGGGGTAAAAAAATGTGCACTTTCCCCTTATTTTATTGGTTAGTGTGGGAAGAAAAATTGCTGCTTATGGTACCTTAATGTCATTATGCACCAGAGCTCCAAATGATTTCCTTGACTTATCAAGAAGTATAACCTATAAATCAAGTGAATGTGCCTTTTTCCTCTGCTGGTAGATTCCTAGAGTCCTTCTGAGCATTCAAATAATAATTGTTTAGTATGGTTTCCTATGTAATTCAGGTGTATGTGAAAGCTGCAGAATAAGAAAAACAGCAGAGTCCTGTGGCACTTGTAAAGACGAACAAATTCATTTACCGCATGAGCTTTCGTGAGAGAAAATCCCACTTTGTCAGATGCTTTGAAGATGGGCAGAGTAAGGTGCATATTACCTGAAGAGGATACAACATATCTGAGGGCAAACTTCTATCTTCTCTAACAAAACCCACTAGAGCTGCAAAAATGAATCTTATTTTTAAAATTTTCAGTTGCAAGTGCTTTGGAACCCAGTAGATCAGGGGAGGACTGCGCTCGGGGAACGTAGCCCTCCCTTCTTTCCCTGAGCTGGCAGGACTGTGGGAGCATATTGTAAACAGCATCCTCAGATCCATTTGAAAGCACCATGTTTTGCTATTAAGAAGTCTCCCCTGTCTAGTAATATATTATCTTATGTTTATTTCTGTGGCATCTCCATCCCAAAATGCATTACATACTGTATATAGGAACCACTTCACCCACTGCTGAAATACTTCTGTGCTCATTAACAATTCAAACAAGTATCCAATAGTTTAGAACAGGAAGTAAACACCGTATAGGACTAAAATTGCAAGCGTTATTTAAACAGACCGTGTAACTCCCCAAATTTGGCAGCTCACCAGAGCTAACACCCATAAAAATGAAAATGTCACAGGCTCTTTTAATGACCCCAAGTCGTAAGGGCCTCGTTTTTATATCCTCTGGCAGACGGTGCTTCTGGAATCCTACCACCGCCCGACACGTTAGAAGACGTTATAAAAGCCTGAGTAACACCAGGCATCAGTCTTTTTCTTGGGGTGCTGGCTCCTGTCACTTTGTGCCACAATGTAGTCATTTGTATATAGCCTACGTTTGTTTTGACGACATCTAGGAAATGAGAGGTTAACAAATAATACATGGATGGATATGAAAGCCTGAGTCAATAGAGTAGCAAACAAACCGCAACAATATTTACATTTCTTTTCAATATTCGGTCTTTCAAGCAGCGTGTCACTGGGGCATGTTTCCATTGTTCAGAGAATACTTTGGGGACTGCATTTCATAGTATTCAAAGCACATTCCTGAATGTTCTGGTTCTCCAAGCTGTATGGAGATTTCGGAATAGGTAACTTGTTTTGAATAAGGGTGCAGCTGAGAGGGGACGGAGGGTAGAGGAACTGAGAAGAGGAGGCCGTGACCCACTTTCTTTACTCAGAATAGTTTTGTAGTCTGCACAGACTGATTTTTAAATGAAAGATCTTTTCACAAATGTGGGTTTTGCTCTATTTGATTGAACAGAGAACTAAATCAGATGTGACATTTTTACTCTGTTTACTTAGCTTCCTCTTGCTTATGCTATCATTTTACTTTGTCTGTGCCCACTTCAAAGTGGCGGGATATCTGTGTTAGACACAAGTAGCTTTCCCATGTTATAAAATGGTGTTTAGCACATAGTGTTCTCCCATTTGCGGACTGTGATCTGGTGAAATCCCAAAGAGCCCTCGTGGAATAATTGGATGGGGAGTCACGGGAGGAGCCAGTAATAAGGTTCTTGTGTGATGCAGTATAGACAATGCCATGGCGGAGCTGAAAATGGGGACGGTGCATTTTGATGAACCGTTCTTTTCCATGGAGAAAACAAAGGTTTGGGGCTTTGCTGATATATGATGAAGTGGGAGCTGAAGGAGTGAGATGCTTTTGGAACAGCGGTGCACCACCATAAAAGCAGTTAAATGATGTGCGCATTTTCCCAGCAGGGTTTGCTGGACCCATGTTACGTGATCCAGAAAGCGAGCACATTCAGGGCCAAGCACCAGTTCTTCCCTTTCCTAACTCAGAGCATTGAAGGGTAATCACAGTGTGTTTGGGGAAGAATTGGCATTTTTATGTTAAGTGTTATAGGACGTTCACACTTGATGGATCCAGCTTTTATCTACTGCTGTGTGTTCTTAAAAACAAACCTGCGCCAACAGCCCTAACATTCACATGTAACCCCTCGGCAGTGGCTTCCTGGAGGCCAGGGACCAGAACTTCAGTGTCTGTTCAGCATCCCGTTTAACAAAAAGTGCTCTGATCCTGTGTGCGGAGATTGCCACCGTGAATGTCCTGTATAGATGCTTTATGTGACAGCCTAGGCACTCTTAGCCGTCTCGTTCATCTCCTCTCTGCCCCATTACCTTCCCCTGCCTTTCCGTCAATACGCGCTGTCAGAGCAAAGCTTGTACATTTGGGAGTAGGATTGACTGAAAACAGAAGAGACGATTACTAAAGAACATTCAGGCCTGGTTCTTCCTATCAACTTCCCAAAGCCTTTTCAGAATAGCCAATAATGGCAAAAAGAAAGCTTGCCAGAATCTGACACTGTCCACGGTGAAGTGTTTCATTAGCGCCTTTACCAGAGGAGTGCTCACCTCATCCCTCAGATAAAAACCAGCAGCATTCATTTCCCAGGCAGCTTCCTCCCTCGGTATGGATAGAGCACATGCTAAAACGAGCCCTCAGTGTTCTTGTAAAATAAACTCACCTCTCAATTCTTCCAGCTGGACCTTTTCACATTTGCATGTCTTGGTCCATTAGTGGCTGAATAAATTACCGGTTGGGGTAATACTAGGCAAGATTGTTTTGAGCAAATGGTTTATTTGCTAAAATATGAAGTTTTGGGTCAGCCAAAGCTGGTCACTCAAATAGTTTCAGGTGGAAAAAAAAAATTCAGGCTTGAATCACAAAACCAGTAGAGGAAGAAACTGCTGTGTTACTGTCTCCTAATAGCTCAGTGGGGGAGATGCAGGTTCAAATCCTTGCTCTGGAACAAGGACATTGATACCCCCTCAGGTTATTTGGGGGTGGATCTTTCTCCATCTCTCCTGCTGAGTGTACCATAGTTGAATGGTCAGTGGGTGAGAGAGAGAATTGCTTCTAGCTGAGTCATTAGGGTACTCACCTGGGGTGTGTGAGACTCAAGTTCTGGCTCCAATGAGCGTTTAATTAATTGCAGAGTGTAATGGCTTTAATAGCTGAGATTGAGGGAGCCCCAACCAAAATAACCAGTAGTCTGGTGGCTCGGTCACTCAGCAGTGTTGGGGGAGACCTGAGTTCAGGTTCCTGCTCCAGAGAGCAGATTTGAACTTGGGTCTCCCACATCCCAGCTGGGTGCACTGGGCTACTAGGTGTAAAGGAACGAACACAGCCCCATCGTCTCTTGAAACTAGTGTGCCACTTCTTTCACCTTCCCTTTTTGGTGCCCACAGTGCGACTTGAAAATGGGCTGGATTTATTTCTGGCTTCCCAGTATTTGAAAGGCCTTATCTGATGTTGCTCTGTGGTTTGCATGTGTGTAAGTATAATGTGAAATGTGGTTTACACTGGAAACAGGCAATAGTAGCTGTTCTCTTGCAGCATACCTTCTTAATATGGTGGTTTGCTTCTCTGTGGCAAGTGTAGCCCCTCAGGCGAGGAACAATGGCGTTGTGCTGCCTCATCAGAACCACGCTGTCCCTTTGCTGCTGACAGCAAATCGTTCTTTAGGTGAGGTCCTGTTGCGCACCACAGTTTCTTAATATGCTCTTCCTCACAAGAGAGCCGTCCTCTGCATGTTCTGCCTGACACGAGTCAAGAGGTCTATTTAAACTTGCACCAGTCTGAGGTATTAATATATACCTGTCAGCATCTCTCACATGGCCACATGCAAACCATTAATCCTATGGGCATAAGAACCGCCCGTGCTTTGGTGTTAGATCCCGAATCGTGGCGTAAACTTCATCTTTGCTAAAAGGTACGGCAGTCATAACGCAGACCAGAGACATCTTCACAGGTCAAGTAGCGATGGTAAACTTTTAAAAGTCCGCTCTCACCCTCTAATCAAATTGAAGGAACCGGTGGCAATCGAGCTGGTGAACAGGGCTATCAGTGCATAAGGTTCTGTGTGTATGTAATGTTTCTGTGAATTAAAATTCTGCCCAAAATAGCAAGAGTTTTTATACGCCGCCATTGTGCCATTCACTGAATGAGAACCAGAAATGAAATTAAGAACTGACTAGATGTAGAGGAAATAGACTGGCCTGCTTGCATTGACTAAGCTGAAATAAACTAAGCAAATTGCCTACTTAAAAAAAAAAAGTCAGTGTTTAATAAGCTAATGAGGTTTTAGTGACACAAGTGAATTGAAATGGGACAGTTTCTTTTAAGGTACTGCTAAGGAGTGGGAGGAGCATTCAGCATCAGTAGAAAACATTGCCAAGCACCTGTATGAACCATTTTCAGTTTGCTGCAGGCTCCTGCTCCTCCTGTTGTCCCTCTGCAGAGTAAAGTCCTTTTCCATTCGGCTGATGGCTGTGATGCTGACGGACCTGTCCCCGGCAGTCTAGCAAGGACACGATAGCTCCCCACGTACCCTGCTACGCGCTCTTCAGTTTCTTGGCATCATGTCCTTTTCTGGTTGGATTTGCTCCCCTGCAAGGGTGGAAGAGGACTGGGTCTCGGCACTGACTCGTTCCCTCCTCATATTACTATTCCAGTCTGTGCCAGCAGCAGAATGAAGCTGACTGTCTGCAGTCTCTGAAGGGCCGCCTGTAAAAATGGACACTTTTATACTTCGCTGGATTTCTTTTTGCTGAAAAAACTCCGTTAATGCCACGTGGGTTGCAGGGGGAGGGGTACTCATTGTCCTTTTCCAGTAGTACTCCCAGTCTAGCTGGCCAGGAGAGAGAAGATTAGGAGTCAAAACTGTGCTGGCCTGTTGCAGAAAGCAGTTGTAAAGCAGATAAGGGGGGAGGGTGGCATGGGGGAAGAAGCTGATTAGGTAGGTTATATAGTCCCACTGGGTATTTGTGGGGCTGGGGCGCATGGAGGCAATACGCAGTGAAAACATTTGGAGGGGTCATTTGCCATGGTCCTGGAGGTCAGGGATAGTGTGGGGGCTCATCTCCCTTTAATGATTGGTGCACCGTCTGTGGGCAGCTGCAGTGCTGGCTGCCAGCCTGTAGCACCCAACTGCAGTGAGCTTTCAGACCCACCGTTACAGCTGTCAGTCCGCTCTCGCAGCTGCACGTGGGACAGTCAGCAATGCAGCAAAAGGGAGCTAGCTCCGCATCGAGGTTTTCAAATGAAGAGCTGCACTGCTGAAAACGCATTCCCTGCTCCGGATTTTGACAAACACCCACAGTGAACAAAACTGCTCCCAGTGCCAGGAGACTCCTCTCAATTGGTATGGCTTCTTGGAAATCTTTTTTTGCCTTTAAAGAATGTAAGGCGGATAAACTCCTCTGTCCTATGAAACTTCACCTTGTGTGAATAAAGAGATTCCTTATGTGAGAGGAGGAAGGGAAAGGTCATGTGAGAGGCCTTTGAAAGTGTCACAAGATTTACAAATTGGCTTTTATAGCAGTGACTGAAAAAACTGCAGAGGGAGGTTGTGTTCACAGTCAGCAAATGGGGAACAGGGTAACTGGCCCTCCCCGCCCCCAGGGGGCTGGCCTGGGTCCTGCTGTGCCCCCTAAAGTTCCACCCCCCCCCACCCCCCAGAGCACACTATCCAGCGTGGAGATCTCTGATCTAAAGTTCCCAACATTATTGATGACCCACATTAGTGTCAGAATGATTCCACGCGATGGAATGTCTGCTTTTTCCGTGTGTTTTAGAAAAGTACACGCACCAAAGAAGTTAAAAGCACATTAAGCAGAATTTTTGCAAGAACAAACACTCACAAGTTCAGAAATACCAGAAGTAAAGATGCTTGTACGGTTGGGGCTTCCAGAGGGTTACTGGCTGACTGTCCCCACTGTGACTTGACAGCAGTAACCACAGAGAGAGATTCTGCCATTGAGTTGCTCTTCCTGAATATTCTTGACTAATTCCAAACATAATTACGGTGATGCACAGGAATTTCAGCAGGGACCCAGAAATGATTACCACCCCCGTGTCTCTCTAAAGGCAGTTATGTCCACACGTAGCCCTGGAGTGGAAAGAGTTCAGCGCTTTTGCGACTGCAGTATGACAAATCTGCCTCTAGGAGCCAGCTCGTGCGTGAAGTAATGCTGATGTTGTGCGAGAAATGAAATTAGTGTGTATTACCCTGTACAATGGAAGGTCTCTGAAAGGCTGTTCTTGGGAGCCAGACTGCTAGACTTTGTCGACTTGAAAACCACAGGATTCCTTGTTTGTTTTGCTGAACTAGACTAACCACGGCTCCCCCTCTGGAACCTGAGAACCAAAGACTCTTTGTTACTGGTACTTCCATACTTCACTAGTGACCAAGAGGTGCTAGGCATTGTATTGACCCGTAGAAAGACACATCTCCTGCCCTAAAGCATTCACAGTCTAAAATGTCTTCTCCGCTGCCAACCTTGCATTTTAGTTTTACTGAAATAAAGATATGAAATTGATTTCTTTTACTGACACTGTAAAGTTTTTACTGACATCACTAAAGATTCCATAAGCAATATAATAATGTCATAAAAGTGTGTGCTCACTTGCTATATTCTGTACACAAGAATTTGGAATTACACAGTTGTTTTAGCTGCAGTTAATTGATCGATCTGGTTCTTTGGGTATGTGAAATAATAGAAATGACAAAGTCATAGTGAGCACACTTCTATGGTACAAGAACTGATTCTGAAGGACGACAATCAATGTCAAAATATCATGTTTTGTCTGTAGCCAACTTTACTGACATTTTTATTTATTTACAGATTTACCGAGAGTGTTAAAATTGTACATTTTTTGACTGTCAGTAAAGTTACTGATGGTTGGCAACCCAGACCCAATTTCAATTATTTGAGCATGTGGTCTTCAATGTAGGGCTTTTGGAAGCTCCTCTTTCTCCAGGGAAGTGGACTCTCACTATATCTTGGGACCGAGTCCTCGTCATCAGAGAAAAGTAGAAGAGCATACAGATCTATAGGAAAAGGGCCTAAAACATAACCTGGACACTAATTTGACTGGACAAAAATGGAAGATCCTAGAATACAACGTGGGATGACTTTTTTCTGTTTCAAGGTCCCTCTCAGCAAGCTGTTGAGAGGAGAAGTGAGGAGGCATATGTTAAAGTGTGTTCGGTATGTTTCCATTCAACACTCATGTCTCTCTCCATGTTATCCCCCCAGAAGGTGTAGTTGGCTGAGTGTATTTCCCAATGTATGGTAACACTTGGAGAGCAAGCTGACTGAGTCTCCGTTCAGAAAAGACTGACGGGATGCTGGTTGGTTGGAGAACATAACCAGAGGATATGGCAAAGATGTCCTCCCCTCTAAGGGCATATGTCTGCAATTCGACACCTGTCAGGCTCCCAATTGTTGTTAGATGTCCATGTATCTACCGAGACCAGGTTGGCTTGTTTCCATCTGCCCCTGGCCAGAAGGTTGCAGCGCTTTCACTGTGGTCCAGCTCTCACAGCTATCATCCATGCTTTTCTCGCTTCAAGATTCGACTATCGCAATAGGTAGGGCTACACCTTAAATTAGCTTGGAAACTGAAGCCAGAACAGAATGCAACTGCCTTCTTGTTTTAATGCTGTATCTTTCCATAAGCCTGAGACTGCTGATTGCAGGGTCTGTGCTGGGTGTCTCTTGATCCTGACCTTTTAAAGCCCTTAATGTCCAGGGATCTGCCTGCCTGTGACCCTTTGCAGTGCTAGGATTGCCGAGTCAATGGAAGCTCTCAGTATGGCGTTCCTTGGCATGAGAGAGTGGCGAGCAGGGAGTTAGCCATGATGGTTCCTTCTCCCACTTCCGTAATAGCGCAAAACTGGTATATTGAAGGATGTTGAGATTTAGGGGGTGGTTTTATTTATTAGGCGTTAGGATTTTATAGGAGCTTGGGATAGGTGATCTTTTAAAGACTGAAATAGAAATAAAGAAGACTAAAGAAGACTCCTTGCTCTATGGCACTTGGATAGTAAAACTCTCTGAATAGCAGAGTTAGGACAGACCAAAATTGTTTTAAAATGTATTTGGGCATGAGAGTGCATAACACTTAGAAAAACAGAACTTTGTAAGAAAAGGGCATTTGTCAGAGAACTTGAACGTGGGCTGGATTAGAGGAAATTAGTTTTATTGCTAAGACACTGTCCTAAAACTCAAAAGATCTGGACTTGGACTTCATGTGTGATCTTGCCACTTCATCTTTGTGCCTCAGTTCCCCATCTGTAAAGAGTGGATGATTAATACTTCCCTACCCCACAAGGATGTTGTGAGAATAAATCTGTAAGTGCTTGGAAGTTGCTTAGACACTAAAGTAAATGGGTAGATGATAGATTAGTTAATCTTTGGTAAGAAATAATGTGATAACTACCAACAGCCCATCTCTGAGTGGCATTTTGTATAGAGAGAAATCAAATGGGAAAGAGAAATTAGTTTCTGCATTATTCAAATAAAATCTGTGAGATGCACTGGAGGTTTTGTTTTTTTTTGTTAGTGCTTCTTGATTACAAAAGGATTCTTTGGGGCGTATTTTACTTTCTTCAATCCTGCTTAAAATTCTTCTCACTGCTGCAAGAACCAGGATAAACAGATATCTTCTTTTACTAGCATTATGGAAGGAGAGTCAGGACTTGGCATCATGCCACCAGGCGAGGAGAGATTCAAAGATCTGCAATAACATCAGTTTCAGATCTTTCTAATATGGGCAGACGAATTTGGGGAGTGATACATGGGAGGACATTTTGCATGGTTTAGCAGGATAAAATGCACTTAAGCGGACTGTTGAACTCCTAAGTGGTGCTGCTCTCAGCATGATTCCATAACCCTGTATTTTTAAAGAGAGTTGGCTTTGCTAAAGTTGTCATTTCTGATAAAAAAGGCTAGGTACTTTGTTCTGCTATACCATTATTTTTCGTTTTCCCCCTCGCTCAGTGGTGCAGTGAAATTGGTGAGCTGTTTTTCTAGCCTTCCAAGAATTTATAGTAGGAGGGATGTTTATAGCTCATATGAATGCAGAAGATGTTTGTTTCTGACCTTCCAGGAGAATTTTCTGGAAGTTATCCAGAAAAGCTGCGACTTAATCAGGAACACTGGCCTTTCAAGTTATTGAGAGAGGTTACCTACGTAAAGGGAGGCCACAACGAAAATGAAGGCACCAGGAGACTGCAAATGAAGCCAAGGTTTCATTTAAATGTATGTTAAAAGTTAAACAAAACTTACAAATAATGTGCATGACGCAGTGGTTGGTTTCATTTTTGGGAACTGTACTGGTTAGCGCAGGAAGATAGACAAGTGCCTGCTGTGGGTTTAGCTGATGTACGATGGGTGTTAAATAAGATACGTTTGTTCCAAATCATCAGACCTTTATAGTTAGCTTACATTTACCTACGGCATCTTCCATCCTGTGCCTCTGCACAGGGATCTCTTTACTTACCACTGAAATGCAGCTAGCCCTGGGGGGAAGGGCTGCAGCTGAAAAACATCTCACAGCACCACTAGTGAAGAGTTTTCTGCAGGACAGAAAGGCAGTATTGTCTCCATGGGCAGTAGTGGGGGGAATGTAGGGAAGCAGAATGGAATTGTCTACTTGGAAAGAATCCAGGAGAATGCCTTCTCTTTCAAGTAGCACCAAACGATCTTTAGCAATGTGATTTTGGCTTTGTCCCGTCTAAAGATGTGAACTCCGACAGTGCCCTTGGCCCTGGACGGGTGTGTTAGAACAGCATGGAATCAGAAGACAAGTACCAGCACTCCCTGTAGCCCCTTCCCTCTTGTTTTTTCTTGACGTGCCCAGTCAGGACACGGAGCGAGCCAGCCCGTTTGTCAGGAGAGAGCGCTTGCAGCATCTCTGGCCAATGGAACTAGCATGGCAAGGGTCGTTTTGCAGAGTGTGCGCCTGCTATTTAGAGCAGGCCAGGTAACAGCGAGAGCTCTCGTCACACTCAAGCAAGCTTACAGGCTAGTGTTTTGGTAAAAGACCTTTGACCAGCCCGTGCTCCTCTGCCTTTCCTTTCAAATCACTGCTGGTGATGGCTCTGGTGTCAACGGGACAGTGCTTGTCGGAGACCTTTCAGGGCAGAGGAGGTGATTGTGTGGTTGGTACTGCAGCTAGAAGGTACGTTCCTCCAAGTGGCAATCACCTCTGGAGTGAGGGACCATTATGAATTGAGGAAGAGGGTGGTTTCAGAGAGTTTGTGGGGACGTGGGAGGGGCTCAGAGCATTCCCTGCATTAATCTCAGAAGCACAGTCGCATTGCTGCAGCAGTCCCGGCTCCATATACGTGAAAGCTGCCTGCGCTTGCTGTGCTATTTCCTTGGGGCTGAATTCCAAAGAGAGATGTGGTGAGGAGCTGGCTAGCGGAAGAGAGTTTCCCCGGCTAACCAAACGCGATCTGGTTTTATTCATTATTCCGTTGCCTTTGCGAAGCTGAAGGCAGCACTGAAATGTCTAAAGTCTGAAGCTTGTTTGTGCCGTGCCCAGAGTTCATTGCCGAAAGCTCCCAAAGGCAGTGCTAAGTGACAGCTCTGTAATGTATGTAGTTGGGGAAATGCCTTTTTACAGCTGACCCTCAAAGGCGTACTTTGGTTTCCTATTTTAGAAACTGAAGGAAACGCTTGACACAGGGATTTTTTTTTTTCCAGCTCCACTGTTTTGAACGCTTAAGTGGCTATGGGAGGCCTCTCCCCGCTACGGCAGCAAGGGCTGCTTAGGAGCCATCTGCCGGAATCTCTTGTAAGAAAGGAGCCTGTAAAGGATCTGTTTGCCTCGTGGCAAGTGACCTGTGCTGCTAGGCAAGAGACGGCCGTTCAGTTCTTGGTCTCCTGCAGTGTGTCTTGTAAGGCGCTGGGGTGTTGGGAAACAGCACAAAGGAAAGTTTCACATTCCAGCTCTCAGTGGCCTGCAGCTATACAACCTTATTCTGTGATCCCGTTAGATCTCAGTCACTGAGCAGGGTGAGGAGATCTCCAGAGAAAATACTTGGTGCTGCAGAGAGTGGTGGCGGTGAGTCAAAACCTGCCACTTATCTTTCGAGGAAGCAGTGAATGAAGGCACAATGGGTGCAGCTTGTTGTTAGGGAGGAGTGTGGTCATCTTTTGGATGAGACAGAAATTGGAAGCACTGTCAGCATAGTTAAATAGTCCCATGGCACTCTTTCCACGAATGGGGACGTTAAACCGGGTCTCTCAGTCCGAGCTTCCTCAAATGCCTCTGCGTTTTGGAGATGGGTTTTTCTGCCTTGCTGGTGCCCTATTGCCATGCAGTTTCACCCCACAGGCATTAGTGTTTCGGGGAGTGGGGGAGGGGGTGTTCCTGTGTAGAAATTGTGTATCAATTTAAGGCCCTTTGGGATGGAAGGCACAAAATGTCAGAAGCAGCTTCGATTGATTGTGGAACCCTTGAGCTTTTCGGAGCTTTGACCTGTCCTTGGCTAGAAAGGTGCTTGCAATGCGTGTTCTTGAAAACGAGGTGTAACAAGGGGAAAGCTGGAGGCCCCCTAGAACTCCACCAGGTAGGTAGGTACCTCCTGGACATCAAGGCGCACAGATGTCTGGGGTTCTTGCTCAGTGCTGTACCATGGAGACCGGCGGAGGCAAGTGGTACAGCCATGGATTGGCCTGGAAATGGAGATGGAGGATTTTTTCCCCTGGTTCCAAAGAAATCTCTGGGAACATGGCCCTGCCGCTCAGACTGTTGATGGGATGAGGATCTGCACCAGGCAGTTGGATCCCTGAAGGTTTCAGGCTCTCTGCAGATTCAGGGTCCCATTCAATAGGTTTTCTTCACAATCATAAAGGCTAGGCTCTTTTTTAAAAACACCAACTTGTATTCTGCTGGAAATGGGGGAGACATGGGTGACATTCTGCATAAGAGAACTGGGGTGCAGAGGAGGAACTCACTGCTCAGATGGATTTTGCTTCTGGCTATTTTTCTCTCCAGGACTACCATTTTCCAGTTCTTTCACTGAAGGTCACCAAGAACATCCCCCAGGAAGTCTGGATAGGGGGAGCCACCACTTTAGAATTGAGCAGACATCTTCTTTTCCACTTTAGATTAGCTTGTCCTGGAGTCTCTAGATATTGCCACCCACACGTCTAACAGCACTCTGTCTTTTCCAGTGCCAGCAGTTCTGAAAGGGTAGTGCCTTTAATTTCAGGAGAGAAAGGGAATTGCCATTTTATATTTTAAAATGATATAGCTAAGGTGTTTGATCTTGACATGTTGCTCTCACGCTCTTTTCCCTCCCGCCTGCCGAGCTAGTTCTCTTCAGGGAAACTCGACCAACACAGATCATTATTCCACTGGCGTAGGCTAGCTCTGCGTTATTTAGTGTCTTGCTCTCCCTCCCAAGGGACTGTACTGAATGACTGTGAACCCTTTTTTTCTCTCTCAATGTGTTGGGAAACTTTTCACTGTGGCAGTTATAAAACCCCAAGCTTGACACCGTGACGATGGAAATCACTGCACAAGCAGGAGTGCGGCAAATACTGAGAGCCTTGTTTGATTCTCATTATGCCGCAGCAAAGTTTTCCAAGCCGGGTGTTATTTTAGAAGCAAAAGCACTGTAATAACCATCTTCCTCGTTCTTCCCACAGAACTGCCAAGAGTCCTGTCATTAAATATTTAATTAGTATGAATTGTTTTTTTTCTGTTCTTCACAGGTTTTGCATGCAGAAGAGTGTCAGATTGGTGCCAGGAGTCACGCTGGATTTAATAGAGAAGTAAGCAAGATTTTATGACATTAAAACCCCTCTTATTTTCCTGATTTCCGTTCTTATAGTTGATTTGATGAGAGGGGAAATTGATTTTCTGTTTACAAGGCTTTCTTCATTCTGCTTGGGGGCATGCACCTCTTTGGGGTGTTTCTGTTGCATAAGACTTCCATGAGGGGAACAGGTTTCTCTCTGCTCAGTTTTCTTTGACTTTCTTACTCTGGTCTGTAAGTTCCCCATCTTCAAGCCTCTGATGAAGTGGGATTTTCTCCCACGAGAGCTCATGCGAAAAATACATTTGCTGGTCTTTAGAAGTGCCGCAGGACTCCTTGTTTGTTACCCTCTTAGTAGTTTATTTAGCATTTGTTCTCATGCCCATGGGCTGGGAGAACAAACAGTGGCAACAGAAGAGAGAATCAATGCAGTGCCTGGTCAGCAGGGAATGCTGCTTCGGTGGAGTCTTCTACTTGTCCCAGAGCTTGGTCAGACCTTCTGATGTATAGGGCACCTGGGTCTCATTTCTCATCTCGTGAACATACACTAGCCTAAGATCTGTCAGCCCAGAATCCGAAGTTTGGTCATCCTGGTAACAGTTCAGTGTTGTCAAGCCACATCGGTCGTTGTTTTGGGCACCATGGTTAACATAAGTGAACTTGTCAGTGGGGAACGCTGGAGATGTTCGATAGTGCTCAGAGCTGTCATTTCCAGAGAGGTCACATGTGAATTGAGTTTAGTGCTCTCAGCCTGTGTCCCAGTGTAAAACCAATGGAGTAAAAGCCTCTCCGACAGCGTCTGTAAAGGAAAATGCTCAGTCAGTGAGTGAGTTGCCTTGGTAGAACCACATGGGAGCTTCGCACTGAAATGGCTCCTGCAGTAAAGAGGACCAGGACTGGAAGAGATGGAGTACTGCAGGCCAGGGTTGAGAAGCCCTGGCAAGCTGTCGTGGGTGCAGAGTTCTGGAAAACTGCGGGGGAAACTTTCTCAATACTTACCCGAGGGATGAGTGTCTCTAGCCACAGCTGTCATTTTCTCTTTTGTGAGCCATAAAATCCATTCACTCCCCTGAGCCTCTGACTCGTGTGTGTGTGTAAAATCAGAAGTAAACAAAACACATGTTGTCCCTTCCTCACCACACTGCAGTGTTCTTCCTTTCTGATAACGGTACTAGAGCATGGAGATCTGTTGTTCTACTCTCGTCTATGACTACTGTTAATGGACAGCCCAGGGGAAAAGTAACCAACTAAACTCTTCTCCAAAACACACTCCAGATTATAAAAAACACCCAGTTATTGAAAACCTCGATTACAATTAATCCACTGCATTCTTTGTTCTCAAAGAGTTTTTATAGGAAGGTATTTTTGTCGTCCCGGGAGGTAGGAGATATTTTATGGATGGTCTCTGAGATCTGTGCCATGTGGTTAGTGTTTTCAAGCTCCCTATTCTTAGAACATTGTTGTGTACCCAAGTTAAATTGGCTGGGAACAATTAATAAAAGATCATTGAATTTCTGTGATGTTTGCCTTGAGAAACGCTCATTGTCAGTATTAATTAGAATCAGCCATAGACTCAGACTTCTGACAGGTGAATGTCCAAGCCCAGCTATCCTCTTTCAGTTCTCCAGATTTTGTCTCATTAGGTGAAAGGTATTCTCTATGGTGTTTGGAGAGGTTGGGTTGGGGTATTCAATCAGCAGGAAGACAGCCGAAGCATTATTTCTTGCTTTTTTAATAGGTTTCTGTAGAGTACAGTGACTTGCAGCTATCATTTATTGCTCCCAGACTGCCAGTAACAAATGATATTTTGCAACAATGGTGATGAGTGTAGGATTGCATCAGCTAAAATTCCCAGTTCAAAGTGCTCTATCTTCTCCTCTGGTTTATTGCATTGGTAAAGTAGATTCATGTTGCATAACCTTCCCATTATAACGCCAAATAAGTTTCAAGGTATAGTTCAATGTCAGTAAACCTTCCATGAAATATACTTTACAAAATAGGTCTACACTGGACACCTGAGCAGTTTGTAGATGTTTAATCGCTAAGGAAGCCATGCTGACATCACAGATTTGATCTGTGTGAAAAGGTGACCAGCAACTACACTTTAGGTGGGAGATTACAATTTACAATTCTGTTACAATTACAAATTACAGTTCTATTAAAACAGACATTTTCAGACCATCTTTAAGAGACCCAGTAAGAAAAGAACAGGCTTGTGCTATGAAGGAGGTGGCTGAAATGTCTGAGAGGTCTTCATTGGTCAGACTGACCTGATGCGGTAACTAGTCAAACCCTGTGGAAGGGTTTGAAGGATTGGAACCTGCCAGGATCTCTGTGTGGGAGATGGGTGATGCCTGGCAAGCTTGGCATGCAAATACATTGTTTATTGTTTTATGATGCTTTCTCTGTAATTCTTTTGTCTTAAATAAATGTCGAGGCTGGCTGCCCACTAGTAAACACGTTCAGACCCTGGAAGAAAGCGGAATGGCGGATGCTAGACTAAGGACAGATCTTCTGGGATTAGCAAACCCATAATCCCCAGTGAAGGAGAGTGATGCAGATCCCCAGCCATAGAGAGCTGGCAGCTGGAGGCCAGACACCTAAAGGGGTCCATGAGGAGATGACAGAGGGAGGGGGTAGAGTGCATTTAATGCCAGAAGTGTGACAGGATTTATCCGCTTCTTTCTGAGTGACGATCCAACCCAAACCATTAACACTGGCAGCTCACGGCCCTTGGGCAGTGACAGATTCTGTAGGAAAACGAAGATAAACCTCTTCAGCTCATCAAATGTGTAAAGAAGCTGGTGCAAAAAAGGGTCAGGAATCTGTTAGAGGAAATAAAAGAAGTAGGAGCTCTTTCATTTGTCTCCAGAACTATTTTCCATTCTCCATGAGCTGTGTCAAGCTTTTAGGTTTTGTTTTCATTATACCCACGCTGAATGCATTTCTTTTTCCTCTTTGCCGTACATGGACTTTTACTGCAGATTTTTAAGTCTCACATGGCAACACTCTTTGTCCCAGCAGTTTCTATAACATCTTCATGTCAACTCCCAATATTTTTAGATAACTAGCTTTTTAACTAATGCACTGTGCAAGGTGCCCTGAAGCTGGACTCTCATTCCTTGTAATGTGAGGAATTGGAAATGACTCGTTGGTGTACATCTTTTATTTGATCTTGCTGTATGATTTCTGAGGGGAGAATGGAACCTGCCCAGCCCACCTCAGCAAAGCTACCGAATGAAGCTGTCCCAATTGTTTTCCGTAATGTGTCTGCACTTCCCCATTGGATACTGTGCCCTGTGGCAGCGCAAGCCACTTCTCCTTGTGTGAGAGTGTTTCTAAGGAGGTGAGGAGAAGAAAGGAAACCAGCAAGTGGGTTATACTTGTCTCATCTCATGCACACAATGCCTGCTAAAGCTCTTTCGGAAGTTGCGGGTGATGATCCGGGCCTGGGGGTTCCTTTGCCTATAGGTAGGCTTGGCCGATTTGATTTTTCTCAGTGGCTGTCGGTAAACGTTGATTTCAGCTGGGACAGCACAGCTGATGAGAAATGCTATCAATCACGAGCAGTTGGTGGACCTGCACAGTTGTGCGGTCACCAGCCAGGCAGGTAACCGTCTGCAGCTCCAGGGTCATGGGAGGGAGCCACACCTGATCCTGGCAACGCAAGGCTGGAGGCTCTGTTTTTGGTGGAACAATCTTAAAAATAAAATTGGATTGAAAAATCTTCAAAATTAGAAAATAAAAATCGAATGCTGCCAAGCCTACTTACAGTGGGATAGGACAGAGGGATGTTGTTTCTGATTTTGAGCTGTCTGTGAAGCAAAACTGAGAGGTTCTATCTTTAAACCCTGAAAGAGTCATTAATTCAAGCGGAGATCTCCTGGAGGCATCACCTAAATATATTATCAAGCATTGACATGTGAAATAACAATGAAGTTAATTATCTTTAAAAATATTCCCTGTGGAAGGGTCTCTGTGTCTCCAACCCTGGTATGCATCTTGCTGGCTAAAAAAGTTACAAGAGGGAAATAAGTTTTCAAGGCCTGTGTGTGCCAGGAGACCCACCGGCTTCTCTTACTGCAGGGATGAGTATACCGTCGGGAGGGGCCTAGGGTTTCAGGGGCACTGTGAAGTGAAGAGTCTACAGAGGACAGAGTTGAAGCTCTCTTTTTCTTAGCCCCAAAGCTCAGAAGGGAAGAAGTGGCATTTCTTCTTCTGGAGAGATGGACTCTGTCCTCCCCTTCTAGGAGTAGGCACGGAAGACTAATCACTCCCCCTATGTTTCTGCCTCCCGGGAGGTTGCTAGGACCAGATGAACACCTTTTGTCCTCACCTATTTTCCTCTTCTAATGTTTTGCCTGAGAACAAGGGGTACCTAAGTCAGACACGGTTTGTCCCCTTTGACTGTGAGTCACCTGTAGTTGCTCCTGGAGGACAATCTACTTTGCTTTTGGAGCTGTGCATTTCCTTCAAATCCAGGCTGTTGGTACAAGGTGCTTTCCGCCTCACAGAGAATTTCCAAAAGAATGAGAATTAGAGTGGAACAGGTTTAGCTCCATCACAGGAGGCCTCCACCATACCCAGAATTAATGAGCTAAGAATGGTCAGGCGTTTCCACCATCTGGTTGGCTTATGAAACTAGCATTCCTTCATATGTCATTAACTTAATCTAGTGCAAACACGTGAGTACCTTCAAACTGAAATGGAGAAGAAAAGTGTCTCATTTGAAAACCTCTTTTGTTTCACAACTAAGTGAGAATACAACATGTGAAGCCACTAGATGGACTTAAAATGCAGGAAATCTATGCAGTCCAACCGGGCAGCTTAATATGTGTTATCCTTCTTATAAATAGCTAACGGGCAAAAGGGTTCAGCGTATTCTCAAAGATGTAAAACATAAATGAAGGGGGTGGGAAAGGGTTAGTCATTAAACTGCTAAGTATTGACAAAGCTGTTGCGGTGTCTGCCAAGATGGGTTTCTGGATTTATTGTGGAATTTGGCTGGGTGACACAGTCATCTTTTGGGTTTTTTTCAAGCCAAATGGGGCTGAGTCTTGTATAACTCCAAACTGAAAAAGGTAAAACTGACTTCTCAACCAGTGGGGGAGTCTCATCTTTCATTGCACCAATTTCTGCTGGTGAGGGGGATGAGCTTTCCAGTTCCACAGAGCTCTTCTTCAGGTCTTGGAAACACGGCTGCATTCTCTGCCGGTGTCATTTTAGACCCACGTGGGCTGCTTGCATCTCTTACTTCTCCCTGAATCTGTTTAATGGATGTAGCCACAGCTGCATTTTAAATAATGGAATAAGGAAAGTCTGAGTATATTAAAACAGGCAGATGTGCGGGAACAGGGAGGAGCAGTTTTCTTTGTTGGCCTTGCTCTTTAATTTGAACAAAATCCTACACATTGTGAACTGGTGACATAATCCGTTACTAAAATCTTTCTGTATTAGCTGCAGCAGTCAAAGCTGTATAAACATGATGTGGCCAAACAGAAGTTATGAGTCCACTTGATATAAAAGCGATAACATTAGGAGCAAGTTAACATTGATTTTCTAGATTTATAATAATTCGAAAGCCTAAATACTTTAAAGCAAGAATCATTCATTTGTTTCAGCAAGCTGACTAGAAATCACATAAAATTGGTAGCTGCCCATGCTCTGGCCACTTTAGTAAATGCCCTGGATTACAGTAAGATGTCTAAAGAGTAGACGCAGAAGAATAGAGAGAAAGTGAGCTGGCAAAATAGTTTCTTGCTTTTTCTGACTTCCTTTACCATAAGTGCTAAAAATCATGTCAGGTCACGTGACAGATAAAGTAGCAAAATCTATCCTTTTTGTCTGCTTAGCATGAAAATCTGGAACCACATCTTGTTTCTAAAATACATTAGAAAGAACAGAAATCCTAACAATCGTAATCATCCGATACCAGCTGGAAATGGTGGAATCATCCATAATAATGTAGAAAAGCAGAGATATTGAATACGTATTACTACTCTGTATCTGGGATAAAGACAGATGAAGGATTCATATGATATGATGGTGATAAAATACTTTCCATCCAACAGTAGATGAACTGAGGATAACAACTGGGGATATTAAATAGCAGCTATTAAAGCCAGTCACTTTTAAATCAGCTGGTCTGGATAACTTGCATCCAAGAGTTTTAAAGGAACTGTCCAAGAAATTCTCTGTGTTGTTAATGTTGACTTTTCAGTAAGTCGTGGGCTGTTGAAGAAATTCCATAGGAGAGGAAGAAAGCTAATGTTGTTCTGTTATTTAGAAAATTTCGGTAGATGACCTAAATAATTATAGCTCTGTTACTCTGGCTTCGATCCTGGGCTAAAGAATGAAATGGATGATATGGGACTCTATTATTTAAAAGAAAACAGTAAAGGAGGGCGATTAATGCCAATCAGCATGGGATTATGGAAAATAGATCTTGTCCGATTAACTTGATTTTTTTTTAAATGTGATGTCATGCTTGCTTGATGAGAATAGTGTTGATAGACTATACTTCTGTGAGGCATTTGACTGAGCACTGCATGTCATTTTGATTATAAAAGTAGAATAATGCAAACTAAACATGGCACATGCTACATTGATTAAAAACTGATTGATAGATCAAAATGTAACATTTTTACCAGTGACCTAGAAGAAAACATCAAGTCCTCTCTGATAAAGTTTGAAGATAATAAATTGGAGAGGATTCAGAGAAAAGGCAAAAGAATGATTTAAACATTGGAAAACATGCCTGCTAGAGAGAGACTTGAGGAATAAGATTGTTCAGGTTAACAAAGAGAAGATTATGGGGTGACTTGATCAGTCTGTAAGACAGAAATTTGATAATAGAGTGCTCTTCAAAGTAGCAAACAGACATAACAAGATCCAATCCTAGAAGCTGCAGCTAGAAAAACTGAGATGAGAAATAAGATAAATATTTTAGTCTCTAGTTCAGCCAGAGATTAATTTGGGAAAGGACTTGTGGCATCTCTTAGCCGGGAGATCAGACTAGACAATCCACGTGCTCTCTTAGCGTCTCTGTATTTCTCAGTGCTTGCAGAAGTCTGCCGCAGCACCTCTAGCACAGAGGGCTGCTTGGCTGTAGGCTACCACGGGGACATTCATCACAGTCTGGGCATGTCAGGGCTCTCTAGGCGTGTCCAGTGCAGCCCTGACAAAGGGTAGGGCTTCCGGGTGAGTCCTAAGGTCTCGCTGCACAGCACTATACAAGACACACAGGAGGCTTAATTCAAAGTAACTAGAACCATGGCTACCTAGGCTTTAGTTAGTTTGAATTAAGGGCTTCCTTAATTCGAACTAATAAGTTGGAATAGGGTATTCGAACTAAGGGGTTAATTCAAACTAACTAGTTCGAATTAAACAATGTGGCCATGTTAATTCGAACTAATTTCTTAGTTCGAATGAACCGGCCATTGAAATGAATGGGGATCGCTAATTCGAACTAAGCAAGTGCTTGCTTAGTTCAAACTAACAGTCCAGGGTGGCCATGCTAGTTCCAATTAAGCTAATTCGAACTAACTAAAATTAGTTCGAATGAGTTAGTTCGAACTAACTCATTCGAGCTAATTTTAGTAAGTGTAGACATAGCCATAGATAGTCCAAGGTACGTACTTCTAGAAGAAGGAGCACAAGGTAGAGCCTAGAGGAGCAAGCTAATGGATTTTCCATTTCTAATTTATTATTGGATTTATTAATTCCTCGTGGGTGTCAGGGAAGACGTTTTAGGAGGCAGGCTTTGAATGAGGTGAGGGGAGTCATTTGATGGACTCTGATTTGGAAGTCACTGCATGCATAATGGTTGCTGTAAATAAAAAGTTCCAAGACAGGAGAGGGTGGGAAATGAATGGCCTATCGAGTTGGGTACCACTGGCAGAAAAGAAATGCCAAAAATCGGAGGTATATCGAGGGGTTGGACTCTGCAGGGTCCTGGGAATGAAGGTGAGGAGTTAGAACTCAAGACTGTGGACTAAGGGGAGCAGGTGGAGGGAAGCTTGTGGTCTGGTTGAGTGAGATTGTACCAGTAATTCTGCACGCACTAGAGAGGACCATATAGGTTCCCGGGAGGCCAGAGAGGGAGGAGCGTCTTGCAGCGGTCAAGGAGGAACAAGTGTTTTATGGGTAAGTGGGGGAAGGGTCAAATTTGTTAGATATTTTGGAGGGGAAAAATGGAAAGAGAAATCTGTGAGAGAGCCACTCTGTAAAGTCAGTTGTCCTTCCTAAGGCTTATTGGTTTTGCGGTCGAATGTCTTAGCCACTTCAGACTGTATATGAAATCTCTGCTTTCTAGTGAGCTTGCCATTTTTTACCCAGATTTGGGGATCAGTTTGCCTGAAACTGATGATTCCCCCCAGCTCAAAAATCAAAGCAGTTGCTTGGCTCTCTGGTCCTTTGCTGTGGCCACCATACTTCTATGTGGTATGCAGTAGAAACTCAAAGTTACGAACAGTGGAGTTGCAAACAACCACACACCACACAAGCAGGCACAGCAGAAACAAAAAGAAGAATTCAGTACAGTACAGAACAGTGTTAAATGTTAATTACAAAAAGATGATAAGGGAAAGTTTAATAAAAGAGCTAACAAGGTAAGGAAACGATCTGTGCTTGTTTCATTTTAAGCTGAGGGTTAAAAGCAGCATTTTTCTTCTGCACGATAAACATTCAAAGCTACATTAAGTCAATATGCAACTGTAAACTTTGGAAAGAACAGCCATAAGGTTCAGGTCAGAGTTACAAACAGTGTCCCTTCCTGAGGTGTTCCTAACTCTGAGGTTCTTGTGTATTCCCTTTGCTGTGGCTGAGACCAGAAATAAAGTTTCACTTAGTATGGCGCTCAAATTCTTCAAAGTGCTCTAGGGAGTACTTGTTGCAAGATTTTTTCTGAGTTTTCTTGCTCCTTTTGATAACTCTGAAATATGCTTTTTAGAAGAGCTGCCTTCCTGAGAAGTGTTTTGAATGACAGTTCCTGAGGATGGCAAACATTTAAAACCTTTTCATCATAATTAGCTAAAAATATCAATTATAGAGAACACATGTTTTTATTATAATCCTAGGACAAGTCTAGCTAGACATGAAGGCAGAAGTGTATATTGTAATTTAAAATTTAGCAGTCTTTAAACCTAGGAAAGGAGTTTGCTTTCTAATTAAGGTGTAGAGTTTAGAAGTAAATTACTCTGCACCTTCTTTGGGGAACTCAGATTTCTAATGATCTAGCTTAACCCAGCAGCCCGATGAATAAGCATGTTGCTGCCTTTACTGTATGTTTGTAGCATTAATCCTTTGAGAAGGAGCCAAAATAACTCACATTTTTGGAATGAATGCTGGAGCTAAGTAATACAATTTTTTAAAGGAACACATAGAACATTAGGGAGCTTGGGAAGCTGAGGGAACTGAGAATGACACACAGTGTTTTTTCCAGCTGGGCCATTTCTTGGTGTCTGACGCAGATAATTAATGAGCAGAACTTTGTCATATGATAGCTGTTCAGTTTTCTGTTTGAAATGAATTAGTGGTCACAATCATTTGTAATGACCAAGTGGTACATTGTCCAGAATCCATCATAACTGGTGCGAATCATATTCCCTTTCCCGCAACCCTTTATCACACATCTTAGTAAACACACCATGTTATCTATGGCAGTGTTTCTCAACCTTCAGTGGGCCGGGGAACACCTAAAGGTATTAATTACTTTATGTGGAACACCTGATGGAAACATTCTCAAAAAACCCAGTAACCATGGTGGGAGATTTAAAATGCCTCAGCTGCAACGAAGTTTCCAGGTGTGTGTCAACGTGTGCTACCACACACCTTGAAGCTTTGCTGCAGCTGGGACACTTTAAATTGCCCCTTCCGCACTCAACGGGGAGGGGTCAGGGTGGGTCAGAGAACACCTGCACAGTGTCTGCAGAGCACCGGTTTTCCATGGAATATTGGTTGAGAAATACTGATCTATTCGGCAGGGACAATCTTCTGAACGCTGAGCAGGGCCGAGTCACTTAGGAGGGGCACTACAGCTTTCTTGCTGATACCTGCTCTGTAGCTGTTTTGAGAACAGTGGTCTCAGGTCTGCCAGTCAAGCACCTTTGAACAGCACAAAATTCACTTTCCAGAAATCACTAGAAATAACAAGTTTGATACTACTATTCCCTTTGTTTTCATTATAACTATTATGGAGTGTCACAGGCTGGAAGTCAGTACTTCATTAGTGTCTGGCAGTCACTGGTAAGATGAGTAATGATTCACCAGGAACTAATTTAGAGATGAAGTGGGAAAAACAAAACCCCAAGAGACGGTGCAGCAGAAAGAATGTGAGTAATTGGGTAAAAATGTGGAAATCATGCTGTAACTTAGCAAAAAAACCACCAAATGCCCAGAGAATATTAATTAGTCAGAGTTGCCTTCAGAACTGTAGATTGGAAGTGAGGCAAAGTAGCGTGATTGGTTAATATAGTCGTTCAGTTTTTCATCTGTTGAGATCCCAGTTCAACTTATGAGCAGGTCAGGCATGCGTAGTAATTTTTAGACATTCCAAGCCAACCCATCATTAGTGGTGTCTGCTCAGGAGTGACCCAGGACTGGACTAAGATGACAGTGGCCAGGTCACATGCGGAGCGCCCATTGGCAGATATCTGGGCAGGAAATCTACCCAAAGCCACGGCTAGTGCAGGAAGTCAGTCAGCAGAAGTCACACTCAATTTGATAAAACCCAACACATTCATAACAGCCCTCTGACCTCCTTTCTTTCTCTTCCCCACATCCGGCCTATTCGGGAACATTCAACAGAAGATGAGAGACCAAGAAATCTGGTAGGAGAATGGAATGAAGTCACCTCTGCTGCAGGGCATTTTGATAGTAAGGTCCTGGAATTGCTCAATTTCAAACATTCGGTGCACTGATTTCCTCTTACGTTATCCTCGAGTGATCATGTACTTTGGCATTCAGAATGTGACCATCCATCCCTTTAGCAGTTCCCCTGGTGATTGCTGTGTGCTTCCTTGGATATCACTGTGCCTCAGCCACATGGCAATAACAGAGCAAGGCTTTCTGACTCTCACTTCCGCTTAGAATTCCAGGAAGGGCCTTCTGCTGTTGTCCAGAATCAAACAGTTCTTCTCACTGCACAAAGCTCTGTTCTCAGCTCCCTTCCAGTATTTTTTAAATCAAAGATTTTATCTTTTATCACTTTTCTTTCCTAGGGGTTAGCATGTCCAGCAAATTCTTGCCCATCTCTTTGGTGCACACTCCATCCACCAATCGCCAACTTTGCCCAACAGCCATTAGCAATGACATTCTTTCATTCCAATTGAAAGCATCCGGAGGATCAAATCTGTCCATGTTTTGGTGCAAAGCGGACTGGCTTTGTCCATTTTTAAGTAAACAGAGTTGTTGCTAAGGCTCTGAGCCAAACCACTCTAAAGAAGATTCATTTCAACAAGAATTACAGCCTGGCTTTATAATATATTCTAAATGTTTCTGTTGATGCAGGTCACGGAAACAGTGCTAGAACAGGTTTGGGTTTTTATTGTTGTTTGGGTTAGCTTTTTTCTAGCATGGCAGAAGACACAAGGTGCATATCCCACTATAGAATAGAGATATTATTGCTGGTGCCACTAGTGTGCGTGGCTCTATAAGGTAATGAGATCCTTGCCCCAAAGATCTTGTAATTTAAAATAGGCATGAACACACCAAATAAAAACAGTCCAAGGTGCGAAGGAAAGGTGGACAGATAAAGAGTGGGGAAATAATATTGACCTTGGAGGAAATACAATTCTTAGTTCCCCTTTGTAGGCTGCAAAGTTTGAACAAAAGCGGGGCAGTTTATGGCCTCAGAGTTCTTTCTAGACAGTGTAATGAAAAACTCCAGAATTTGGCCTTCAGTGTATTTTAGGGTTTAAATATCTCAGCAATCAAAGGATAATAGTGACAATTTGCCATCGTACTTATCTGAAAAATGTGGCTCATTAGTAGTTGGGTTGAAGGGTAGGAAAGACTTTTGGGTTGTTTTAAGAATGATGATCCTGAAGGTTTTTGTTTTGCAGTAAATCATTTTGTATAGAAATGGAGCACTTAGTTTTATCCCCATTGTTAGAGAAAGAGTCAGGCTCTAGTGTACTGCAAAAGCCTATTGTGTATGCAAAGTAAAGATCATACTCAACAAGATTGTTTTCATGGCAACACTGTTCTATTGCTTAATAAAGATAGATGATGGATTGAAAACAAAAACCAGAAAGTTTTAGAACATTCCAGGATAAATACTGTCACAACTTTAACCGTTTTGTTGACTCTTTAAAGAGGATGGACAAGGATTCAGGAGGCAGCCAAATCAGTTAAAAACTTGTCTTTTCTGTGTCGACCTCATGATTGTTTGAGAATGAGAGATGCTCCCTTTGATTGAACTAATTACTAACCATTGACGTGCCGTGATATATCTTCTAGCTGAATGACTTACATCGCAAGATTCTGGTGCTTCTGTACCCTTTGGGATTCCCCTCAGGTATGCTCTTTGGGCCACAAGTAACATAGGAACCCCAGAGAGCTAGCAAATATTAAACGAGAGGTGATTGGAGCCCGGTAGAGACACCTACCAGACCTGCTGCCTCACCACATTCCCCATATCTTAAAAGATAGGCACGAGAGGGATCCGTGATTACACTAGCGGCAAGAGAAGACGGTAAGAATTGGACTGAGGATCTAATGGGGGGGAAGAGTAGAGGTCTGGATAACCAACCCACTTTTGAAGTTTCCCTTTCACTACTTACGAACACGGCAGGGAAATCTGGTTGTAACATGTAAACCATATATTTTAAGAGGCATCTCAATTTTATAGAAATCAGCTGTCCAGTAATGAAGTTAACGTGGTGAAACTTTACTCCAGCGGAGGGGGAAAAGCTGGCTTCCTTTCGAGTAACTGTTTTCACTGTTATTAAAGTGAGCCATAGGATTGTGCTAAATTTCAGATAGCTTTGACAGTTGCCCCTGGCACAAGTTCAGTGACCTTGCCATTTTCATAACCCTTATTTCTCACACGATAGTGCGGTGATTTGGGGCTTCGTAAAGGAAACTGTCGGGAATAGTTGCTGGAAGAAGCAGTGGATACTATAGGGATGTTAAATCAAAGTGAACAGCTGAAGCAGCCTGGCCTTTTCCCCTCTATTTTTGGCCCAGATTAAGAAATGACAGGTGCTAGGTCCTCACTGGCCATGGCTCTCCAACGATTGTCTACATATCATAAGAAAGACCTCAGGAGAAGGGAAACCAGGAAGGCATCAAAGCCCCACTCAGGACAAACACTTTATGGAGCTCTGCTGCCTCTGCTTATTCCAGGTTTGTCTGTTTTTGTAGTCCCATAATGACAAAAGGGAAAAAGCATTTGCAGTTTATGGTCGGAGGACTGCCTGGAAAGACTGGCTCCCACACTGAGCAAGCGAATACACTCAGAATCTCTATCAGTTGTTTTGTCTGGAAAACAATGAGATACCCACATCTAAAGAAAATCTGCTTATTTCCGTGGAACCCAGCAAAAATCAACAAAATGAAAGCTGACTCTAATTTCTTTAGGGGGATGGAAACGAGACTGTTTAACGTAAGGAGTTAGTTTTTCATTTTACCGTAAAACTGTGAGAAAGGAAACAAGAAATGCTGTATTTTTCCTTCCGTTTTTTGTTCCATATTTTATTTTGTGATATTACGCTGCAGCTCCTGCAAGTAATGGGTGCAGGCTGATATTACTGAATTCCACTGCAGGTTGATTAAGTTTCTAAGCTCAGGGGGTGATGGACTTTCTCGGGTTTTGGCTGATTAATTATCCCTAGTATTGAATTGATCTTTGTTTGGCATCTGAGAGTTGAGAATTGCTCCTCCAGCCTCCCTCTGAAGTTAAAATTTGATTCCAAGCAAAGATTGAGATTGACTGTTATCAGATAGCATCCAGATAAAAACCCTTTCCCCAGATCATTCAGCCTGTCATTCAAGAAACACGAGTTTAATCTTCACTGCTGTCACAGAACAGGAGATCAGGGCATCTCATCTAGAAACAGAAGGATTGCTGATTTTTTTAATGCAAAGATTAATCCTGCTAATTTTTCTAAACTTAATTGCTCTCTGTGTAACATGCAGAGTAAGGGTGCCACCAAATATCTCCTAATGTATGCTGGCTAGATGCAAGTTAAACCCTCTAGGCCGTGCTTTGTATGCAGACAGGCATCATTCAGAGTACTAACTAAGCACTTGTATACCTGTCCCGTTCCTGACAGCACATGCACCTTCAGAGAACTGGCAGACCTTAATGAATGTTCACAACACTGGAGGAAGGTGGCAAAATCTTTTATCCCCATTTTATGCCTGGGGAAACTGAGGCACATGGAGACATGACCTGCACAAGTAGCATAGGGTGTCAGAACAGGAAGTAGAGCCAGATAACTTTTGACTCCCGTCCCATGCACTGGCCAGTAGAGTGCTCTGCCTTTCCTAGGCAGCCTTTCTTTTTCACAAAACCTTACAACGGTTACAGTCTTACAAAGGTTTCGAGCGTTGTAAATGTTCAGTGTTGATACTGGACACTTAGTGATCAGTGTGAATACCAGCGAGACTCAGTATGCCTGATCTGCAGGTCCATAAGGGTTAATGTACAAAGTTTTCCATAGATATACTAGTTACATACAAAGCCTGACATTAACCACAGTATATTGTTGTCCCTAAGCTGGAGAGAGCAGTCACTCTGAAGGCTGTATACAGGAACGGCTTTCTACAGGGCTCTGCCTGGCAATGGCCTCAGGAACCCTCCCATGAAATCAGGAGTAGATTATAAACTCAGAAGGGACCAGTATGATCATCTAGTCTGATCTCCTGCACAATGCAGGCCACAAAACCTCACCCACCCACTCCTGTAATGAACCTCTGACCTAGGACTGAGTTATTAAAGTCTTCAAATCATGTTTAAAGACTTCAAGGTCCAGAGAATCCATGAGCAAGTGAGCCATGCCCCATGCTCCAGAGGAAGGCGAAAAGTCCCGAGAGCTCTAGCCAATCTGTCCCCAATCATCTCCTAGATGGAGCATGCCCCTTTGTCTAAATAATAGCTTGTTATACCCTTTTATAAAGAGTTTTCCCTTAATTACCTCTCTAGTCATTATCCTATATGGCAGTTACCTAAATTGGGTTCTTACCCTTGATTCCATTCTCACCATGATAATTGGGGTCACCAAATCAGCACCTGGTGATAGGAGGGGCCCCTTGGCAATGAAAAAGTGTACCCCAGACATTCAAGGACAACTTGTTGTTCCCATCACTGTTATCTCTGTGCAGCTGCAAGCAAACATGTCGTGTATTTCATTTTGCCACGTGCCATGGAATGCAGAAACGGAGACATCTGCAAGGTTACTCAGTGATCCTATTCATCTCTGCCAACTGGAAGATGCTGCAGGGGTCAGAATAGCCAAGCAAGCAACTAAAGTGATGTTAGGTCTGTAGGACGGTGGCGTGGCCATTTTAATTGCACTGGGCTGCCAACATTCGGGACAAGCACCTATTCGCATTGCATCCATTGGTTTTTAAAAAGCAAACGCATCCAAAATATAATATATGCCCTACTAACCAGCAGGTGTTTTCAGTGGCGAGTCTTTGAGTGCAAAACATATAATAAAACATAGTTTCTCAAGAAAGTAGCTTGGATTGTTCAAGTCTCTGGTTGCTTTTAGAGAACAGCTTCAGGCAGCAACTTCCTATTTTAGTCTGTGATTTGCAGATTTCATTCAGTAGCAGCAGCCAAAATACATATTTCTGTGCATCTCACATGTAATAAAGAGAATTAAGTGTGAAATTGCACTTGGAAATCTCTCTGCCTCTCCCATGTGGGCCAAAATTTGATATTCTGATATGGGCTCTTTCTACTTGCCTTGAAAATTAAGTTAAAGGGACAGTCAAGAAGCTTATGTTCAATATTTGCTCTACCAAGGAGCCTGAACAAGGACTGCTTTGGATTCTAACTATATTAATGTAACTAATATAATATTGCAAAGAATCGCCTGGATGTAAGTATACATTTGTGAGACCTTCCCCAAAGAAGTTACATGCTCTTATGTTCTCTCTGGGGCAGCAGTTAACAAATATCATTTCTAGAGAAGTATATTTTCCCTCTGACTCCACACCAAACAGCAAGAATTTTTAAAAAGTTGTTAATTTCAAGTTGCTTGAGAAATACCGAGTTACAACAAGGGAAGACAGACTCCTCCTGAACCCTGCAGAGGACATTGGGAATGATAAATTCACCTGCATCATTTAGGTTTGTCTCCAGACTTTTCAAGTCTGAAAGTGTAAATGGAATTGATGAGGGGAATCTGTCATGGTATTTTGCTCAATTTGGGATGCTCAATTTGCCGGCATGAGTTTTTTTCATGCTAAAGGATACATCTATAATTTTTTAGAGCTATTGAGACTGATCAAGAGGAGCTGGAAAAATAATGTAGTTCCTAAACTCAAGAACTAAGAGAGTTTAGTGGGTTTTTAAAAAAAATATTTTAAAATGACAGATTTTGAACCCGTGTAGGGAGCATTGATTTTACTGTAGAAAAACATACTGGAGGATGATCTGAATGGTAGCGGCAGGGTGTGGGATATAGCTGGCTTCTATTTTGCTTTCGGGTACCTATTCTGTTGGGGGTCTTTTAATTTTGAGACTATGTATGGTCTCAGCATGATATTGTCTTGAGTTATTTTATAGCTCCCTGGCTTTTCACAAAATATGTATTCTAGAAGGATGTTGCCTCTGCTGCAAAAAATTTACAATTGAAGGCCCTCAATGTGCAAATACTCAACTGAACTTAATTTTAAGCAAATCAGGAGTCTCGCTGAAGCCAATGCTTAAACATGTTTGTGCTGGTAGGATCAAGGCCTACATTTGGGTGGGCCATACAGGGAGAAGGGACAAGTGGAGGGTTTTCAAAGGCTCCAGTAGCCAATCACACAATTGCTCAGATTAAGTATGTGTACTTCTTGGTGGTTCTATCAAGATATTTTGCCAAATGTAAAAATAAAGAATATGATGATGAAAAATATTGATATTCTTGACATATAGAAAAGGTTATGGGAAAACAATTCTCTGATTAGTGCACATAAGTAAATGCCTACTTAGCTGCATTGTGAAGTTTAGCTAAATATTTTAGATGAGTCAAACACTGCAGTTCAATTAAACTATTGTCATGTCATTGGAAAATTAACTTTGAATATTATATTTGTTTGCGCTGAATAGTCATTTGTGTATCCTGTAACTTGGCAAAACAAATTCTTCACATTGAGTAGGAGGAGCCCTATTCGCTAACTGACAGGATAGAGTTGGTAAGGCTAAAAACATTTGTTTTTAAGTTTTTAAGAAAATTTGACAAACAATTGAAATAAAAAAAATAGTCTAAAGAGTGTGTGAGAGCTTCTGGGGTGTTTGCAGTGATTACGGTGGTAATGGTATGAAACTGTCTGTACAGAAATTTACATTTAAAAGGAAAGAACTTGGCTGTATCACTTCAAGCTGAAAAGCCCCAAGGTTTTCCTCCATCTGCCTTTTTATTACACACCAGTAATATACATTGTGGCCCATGTTACATTAATGAACTAAAACTAGACTGTTACATTGCCAGTCACACGTCTTCCTGGGCTGACTGCACATTTCTGAAGTTTGCTTATCATGTGCCAGATGGTGTGAACTCTGAGCCATGGTTTGAGCAGTAATCAGAGAGTTGGAAACTGGGTGGGAATGGCTTTGCTTTTTATAAAGAGCAGATCAGTGCCAGAAAAGGAGTGTGATAGAATTGACAAGGAACAATGGGAGGATCCAGTAACATCCCACAGCCACTCCTCTAACACAGAAGTACAGCCTGTGGAAGTCTGGTCAGTTTCAACAGTCCCAGCAAACCAAGGAATCCTGTTTTGTGCTGAATAACTGCCCTATCCTCATTATTATTTACTCATAGACTTTAAGGTCAGAAGGGACCAGTACGATCATCTAGTCTGACCTCCTGCACAATGCAGGCCTCAAGACCTCCCCCACCCACTCCTGCAATAGGCCACCAACCTATGACTGAGTTATTTACCTCCTTAAATCATGATTTAAGGACTTAAGATACAGAGAATTCACCGGTAGGTGAACCATGCCCTGTGCTACAGAGGAAGGCGAAAACCCCCCAGAGCCCAGGCCAATCAGCCCTGGGGGAAAATTCCTTCCCGACCCCAAATATGGCGATTTACTACTCCACTAGTCTTTGTATCATCTGCATATTTGATCCACAGAGTGGTTACTTCCTAAATGTATGAAACCTGAACATTGGGACCAGTGGCTTGGATTGAGGTGAAGCGTAAAGAATAATTTTGGTTTTCTTGAAGCTCCTTTTGCTGTTTTCTGCTAGACAAAAAGGTGTTTTTGGGAGCAGTGGCCTGTCTCCTCACTGAGGCGAGAAGGTATATTGGTTATGTCCACACTAGGAAAAGTTAGGTTGACTTCGTTAAGACTTAACAAAGTGGTATCCAAGGATGTGGACTAAGTCCACTTCGTTAAGTCGACCTAACTGCCCTTAGACCGACTTAACAAAGTGGACTTAAACGCCCACACTGGGCTTAGGTCAACTTAAAGAAGGGTTAGGTCCACTTAAGGAGGCGTAAGTCGACCTCATGGGTGGTTCTTATTAAGTCAACTTAAGGAATTTCTTAAGTCGACTTAATGAAAGCCTGGTGCAGACGCGGCTTAGTTGAAGTTGACTTAATTTGCCAGTGTAGATGTAGCCAGTAAGTATAGCTTGGACCACGGGCTCCACCGTAGCAAATGCAAAATTTTAAATTTTGCCTCAGCCCTATTATAAGTGTACTTTCGTTCCATACTACTAACCTCCACATGCTGCTGTCTCATGTCAACTAATTTTGGATTCATAGGCTGCTTTGTCTAGTGCTAATCTTACTCTGAGCTACTATTAAGATTTCCTTTGCTTGAGAGAGAGTGTGTGTGTAAATATTTCAGTATTTACAGAGATTTAAATTGATGTCTTACATCCCAAACACTAAACGTTGAGAAGCCCTGTTAGTGCCGTCCCCTGAACCTCCCAAGACAGGAGATGTGTGGTCAATAGATCATTGTTTGGAAGGCTGCCAGGGTAGGAACGGATCAGCATCACTACTTCTCCTTTCAAAAATAAAATAAAATAGAAAATTAGGTTTCTCAGCACTCTTAATATGACCCCATGAAGTAGACTCCCTGTGCATATTTCTGTTTGTGGAGTTAGGACTACAGTCTGGGCCCAAAGCTGGAGAACCTGAGGATGTGAACGTTAATTGAGTGGACTGATGCCATCAACTCACGCAGCCCAGAGAACAGCTTCCAGCTGCTATTTGATCATCTCCCTCCCTATTATATTAGCAATGTCCTGGACCCTTTAGGGAAAGGAAATTTGCTCTCCTCAAAGAATACGAAATACCAGGGGTAGAAGATTTTTATACTAAATTTTTTTTACTTTGAAAGTAAATAGCAGCTGGGCAGATTTAGATGGTTGTGCATTGCACAGTGAGATAGTCTAGACGCTAAATGTCTGGGTTTGGCTTAAGTAGAAAAGGCAAAATGACAGCTCTGTAACTCTGATGTTGATGAAGAGAACGTCTCTATCACAATCAAGTTCTTGTGCAGTACGTGCATTAAAATCTTGCAGCTCTTGATGTTCCATTGTGTACCAACACTGCTTTCCGAGAATGCTGACCGGTTTATCAGAAACCCTTTGGGATAGAGGACGCGCCTTCTGTGGGAATAAAGAAACCATCTAGTGAGTTTAAATATTTACCTGACTTATTTTTGAAATCGTTACTGTGGTGGCATCTGAAAGCTCTAGCGATGGATACATACAAAATCTGTAGGCAGATGTGCATCAGATTCACTTGAGGCAAGTTTTCAAAGAATGTACTGCAAGGAAACAGCAAAATGCGCCCTTCATAAATAAACATGAATCACCTCAGTGTGAGACATACGCATCGTCTAATGTGCTTCAGTGGTGTGGCTTGAATAATGAAGAGCATCTCAGTTGGTCTTACTACCTTATGGCTAAACAATACCTTTCTAATTCATTTACAAGAACAGGGAGCTGTGAAATAAGTCTGTTACCCTCAGCCTTTAACAGTAGGGCTGCGTTTCCCAACCTGACCTGCTCTTTATCATCATTTTGCTGCCTGAGAAGTTGTTTTCTGGCCGAGCATCATTTTGTGCCAGTGGATGGTGAACACTGAGAAGTTCTTATCCAGAGGCTCTTTGGAGCATGAGCTCAAAGTTACTGTATTCATTATTAAATACTTGGACAGAAGTACTGTGTGGTGAATAAAAGGAAGAGACACAGCAGATCTGATCTGAAGAACAAACTTTCTGGAGTTCTTAACAGAATCCCTCCCTGCAGTGACGCTCAAGATACCTTTCCCCCAGCTCAACACGTTGTTGATTATCTCTTGATTATAGTCCTCCATCCAAAATTTCAATCCATCAGAAAATTCAGATATTGCTGCTCTTTTTCGATAGAATGAAATTTGTTCAGCAATATTCATTCTTGATAAACCCATTTGACTCATGATTCTATTATCTTCTACATATTTTCCCATCATTTTGCTAGGGAAAGGAGTTAGATTTACCAAATGGTAATATTTGGGATCACTTTTCTTTCCTTTCTTTGAAGATCAGTATTACGTTTGGTTTACCTCCAATTTCCAGTACCTCCCCAGTTGTCTCATCCTCTTCTCTCCTCTCCCACTCCAATACTCAGTGATATGGCAAACTCCTGTCGTGTTGTTAGAAGGCATAAGCACCCAGCCTGGCTGATCTGTAGCTATTCTGATTTTTAAAATATTCTTGTTACCTGCTCTTTATCAATTGTTTTACTATTTAAGAGTCACCTCAATTATTCAAACTTTTCCTTTTTAGCTGTTGTTAGCTAGAATCTCAGTCATTTGAGTGCTACATTAGTTCAGATAGTTCAGGTGAGGAGAGGGCAGAAAGCAATGACCCAGAGTAGGGAACAACATATGAGGTAAACTAACATGTGGAGGAGGGTTTCCTACTCAAACAAGGAACTTGAGGAGGAACAAGGCAACTTCTGCTAGTAAAATTATAGCAAAAATATAGTGAAACCTGTGGCCTTGGGTATGGTCTAAGTGCATGCACGTATGATATATATATATATATATATATATATATATATAATATATATATATATATATATAGTAACGCACTTAATGAAACAATCTCTTTGTAGGATTCCTGGAAGACTGAATGACAGGAGAACTCCCCTGGGAGAACTGAACTGGATCTTCACAGCAATCACAGACACCATTGCCTGGAATGTCCTGCCCAGAGGTACGACTGCCTGGCAGTTAACAGCACATTTTAAGGGCTACCTGCTCAGAGGAGAGGAGTAGGGTAGTTAGATGAAGGGATTAATAAAAGAAGGCAGAAGAGGGAGAGCCTGATAACAGAAGAGGTGGAGAAAACCTGAGTTGAGATGAGACACCAGTAAAAAGAGTCCACGCCCTGGAAAGGGAAAACCAAAAGAGAGGCAGAAAGTACATTTCCTAAGAGGAGTGAGGGGAGAATAGGTGTAGAGCAGGATGAACAACTGAGGGTTTTTGTTTGCTGGTCATGCTGAAAAATAGAGGGGAAAAGTTTCAATCCAGGTCATACTGAATTAAAAAACAAAAAAAAAAAATAAAAAAATTAGTGAATCGGAAAAGTCAGTTTTGGGTCTCCAGGGAGGTAAGTGGCCTATTTGAGAGCAGTAGCGTAGAATCCCTACCCCAGAGCAGAAATTGAAAGATGAATTGCTGAACTACTGAGCCAAAAGTTATAAGGTGGGCCCTCCCACAGTCATCTCCCATTCAGCTGTTTTTTAGTCTAGCCTGAAATTTTTTTTTCTGGCTGAAACTATTCAGTCAATTCATTTCAAATTCAGAAGTAGTTTTGGGTCGACCATAACTAACTAACTAACTAACTATAATATATATATATATATATATATAATTTTTTTTTTTTTTTTTTTACTAAACCAGTCAAAACACTTCACTCAGCTCTAGCTGTGACTTCTCAGTGGCGATGCTATTCTCTCTCCTCTCAGGCAAACTCTGTGAGTGTCAAGGGACAGCAAAACTATTTCAGGGGGTTTTCGGCTTTTGTTTTCTGTTTTCTTTTTGTTGGAAGAAAATGTTCATTGACCAGCGTTTTCGTTCACGTATGTGTGTGTCTGCTGCTATGAAATGCTTCTTACAGATCACTGAAGGTACCTGTGTCACACACGTTATCTCTCTGCAGATCTCTTCCAGAAGCTCTTCAGACAGGACCTGCTGGTGGCTAGCTTATTTCGTAACTTCCTACTGGCAGAAAGGATTATGAGGTCTTACAGCTGTACCCCTGTCAGCAGCCCACGCCTACCTCCAACCTATATGCATGCAATGTGGTAAGTCACTGCTTTAAATGCTTTCTGCAGGTGCCTTGTAGAGATTTCAAGAGCTGCTGTCATATGAGGTTGTTACCAACTGAAACTGCGTAGCACTTTCCCGATTCCATCAGTGGATCGGAAATGGACGCGGATGTGGCAGCTTAATTCGTCTGTATTTCTTCCCTCTGTGTGTAGCACCCCATTGATCGAATTCTGATACAATTCCCTAAGACAAAAACTTCACTTCAGCTAAATAACATTTCAGCTTCCATGGAGAAACGATGACGCCTCAGCTGCCTTTGCAGTCTAAGTCTCCTGTGATAGTAATGGGGAGAACTGGGCTAGTTGCAGTTAGGGAAGGAAGTTTTGTAACTTTCACAGTAGACAGTAAAAGGAGTTGGGATTTGCCACAGAGTTCATTTCCCAGCACTCTGCTTCTTTGTAGATGATTAATAGAAATGCAAATGACTCGCATTAGGGGAAGCATCTTAACTGCATTTCTGACTAATAAACGAATGCTGAGTGAATACAAAACCCTCCTTAGGATTCTTAGTCTTGTCTAATTAAGGCTAGAATTGTGCAGAACTTGGCTAAGTGCAACCTGATAGGGTCAAACTAACACAAATTCTGTAAGAGAAAATGATGCCTCTGTAATCTCCAAAAAGATAATGAAGTAATAGATAAATATAATTGACTAGGCTTAACTTACTTGGGTATTCAGAAAGCTTTGGATAAAGTCCCTCCATCAGACTGTAGTGGAAAACCAGGTTTGGGTAAGGTGCAAAGCAGGGCTTTTTTTTCTGCTGGTATGCACTGCTACTGTGTATCAGCACCTATTTTTCACTGGCTGGCCCAGCTGGGGGCTGGGGTCAGCAGGGCAGGGAAAGGAGCGGGTTTCTTTTCCCCTGCTGATCCCAGCCTCCAGCTAGGCAGCAGGGCTGGCTGGGGCCAGGAGTGGTGGCCGCGGGCCATAATCCGGCCCACCAGGGACTGGAATCCAGCCCGTGGTGGCCTGGGGAGTTGCGGCCAGGCAGGAGCTTTTTCAAATCTCCCGCTCCAGCATGCTCAGATGCATGGCTCCTGGCAGGAACAGCCTGGAATAGCCTGGTCAGGAAGCACTCCAGCCAGGTAAGGGGGAGGGGGCTGGGAGGGTCAGGGAACCGGGGGGGGGGGAGCCGAGAGGAGGGGGGGAGGGGTCCGGGGGGGGGGGGCGAGAGAAGCGGGGAACTGGCGGGGAGTGGGGAAGGGCTCGGGGGGTGCTGAGAGGAGCCGGGAGCCGGTGAGTGGGCAGGGAAGGGGCGGGGGACCGAGAGGAGCAGGGAGCCGGTAGAGGGACCCGGGGGGAGGACGAGAGGGGCGGGGAGCCAGGAAGGGGTGTGGGGAAAGGGCAGGGGGTCCAGGAGGAGCGGGGAAGGAGCCTGGGGGGGAAAGGCGGGGCCTGGGAAGGCTGCTGGGGGCCGGCAGTGGTGGAGGGTCCGGCCCCCAGCCCCCCTCCCCCCCCGCCCCAACGGCTCCTGCCAGTGTACCAGCACTTTTTTTTTTTTAAAAGAAAAAAAGGACTGGCGCAAAGTCACGTCATGGAGAAGCTGGTTGAGGCAGCAGAAGTCCCGTTGCGTGTCTTTTCCTGGGGCTGGAGAGAAGTTAATAGTTTAGTATTTGGGATTATTGTTTAATACGTTCCTTAACAATTGTTGGATGCTAGCGACTCATTGGATGCCCGAAAACAAATGAGCACACCTGAGTGCACTGGTGGTCGCTCTGCTGTGAGCTTTTCGCAGATTTTTGCACCTGGCAGATCAGAAATTGAATGCTGATGACCATGGGCAGTGGCTGTGCCGTCATTCATAGTGATTTGATCTGCAGGAGGCCAACAAGAAACCCCTTGGATCTGCCATAATATGTAAATGATAACGAGCTCAGATGCTTAGTCCTATGACACATCAATCTGTGTTCCTCAAGGACCTGGCTTAACAGTTTTCTGCTCCCCCCAGCACTAAATTTTGTAGTTGCTACATGAGTGTCACCTTTCTGCTATTCCCACACATCCACGCTGAGGCAGGCGGTAGGTATTGTGCGCCTCGACTCCCTGACATTTTATTTTCTTGTTTAAAGCCTCCATAGTTGGTGATGGTTGGCTTCTCCAGCTATGTCAGAGTGGCTGCCTTGGGGCCGTCCCTTCAACTCTCTTCCTTTACCCCTCCTTCATTGAGATGCTAATCTGGCCCCCTGCTCTGCATCCTTTTACACCCAGCAATTGTGAGTGACTGGCCCACTCCCTCCCTATCATAAAACCACTTGGGCTGAACTTTCTCTTGTTCCGGTCGCTGGATAAGATGGAATCCATGCCGAACACTGTTCATGTCCCACTCCTTCGCTGGTTGGAGAAGCAAGCTTAGTTCTACCATGTGCCTTTGCTGTTCAGAATGCTGGTTGTTAAAACCTACATTGCTACAACGCCGTCAGCTCTCCTGAAGTGCATATAATTTATCTCACATTTCAGATGTGAAAAAAACATGCTGGAATAGTCTACTGGCGAAATAGCAATTATATGTGAAACACAGTTAAGTTTTCTTCCGTTTGTTAGTAATGCTAAGGAGTCACAGAATGCACAGGCAAGCTGCAAAAAGGAGTCTGCTTTGGAACTGCATGAGTACTATCGAGTTCTTTTCTCCACACAGCTCTCCTCTCTTTACATACATTTTAGATCATTAGAATGTCTCTTGGGCTGTCTGCCACACAGAAGACGTAAGTAATTTTAGTGATTCCCTGATTATAGTAAAATGCAATGAATGGATTCTGAACTTTGCACTTGCTGTCCACTCCTCCCCCCTTTCTGGGAAATGCTGGTCAGTTATAAAAACAACTTGCAGCACACATTGCGACTCAGCATCTCTTACTGGAAACATCCTCACAGTCTGTGGGAGCGTGGAAAAAACAGAAAGCATCCCCTGCTTCTTGTAATTCCATTCAGCCCTTGGCTTTAACACAAATGGGCTACAAAAGGCAGAGTTTGATGCTCAAGTTCCCCCCTTCTCTCCTTCAAGTTAGATCTATGGAGCTGGGTGCAGTGGCTCGTTGTGTCTGCTGCAGTTGCATTACTGATAGGAAACCAGAAAGGAGTTGACAGATATTGCGACAGTGCACAGCTCAGCCATGAGTGCACCGCAGGAATGTGCATATGCTGTGAAATATTCTTCTACTTGACTTAAGCATCACTAGATCTCATGAATAATTATGGCTGCTCCTTTCCAGAAGTTAAATGTAGATCATTTTGTCCTATTCTTTTGGTGTATATCTTTGTATGTGTTTCTGCCTGACGGTTTTCTCTAGACCGTGTTCACATTTCACATAATTTGAGGATCCTGAATAGATTAACCCTTTTCTGGAAATCGTCACCAGGTGGCCAGTGGCATTGGAGATGTCTCTCCCTCCTTTCACCTGAAAGTAAATTCTCTGTGACCAATCAAATCAGCATTCTTATCACCTTCCTCCGTAGATCAGTGCTTTTCTCCCTTCTGACCCTTCTAGCCAGGAAATGGGTCTAAAGGCAAGCCTTGCTTTTTGAGGCTAGGTTATGTCCATTAATTCGCCAGCATTAGGATGCACTTGGAAGTCAGGCACCTGGCTTCTGTTTCCAGCTCTGCCACTGACTATGTGTGACCCCAACTGCGTTACTTCACGTCTCTGTGCCTCTCTTCCCCACAAACCCGTCCCTCTCTTGTCTGTTTAGACTGTAAGCTCTTCAGGACAGGGACTCTCTCACTCTGTTTGTTCAGCACCAAGCGCAATGGGACATGGTCTTGGGTGGGTCCTGTAGGTGCTGCTGAGGTACAAGTTGTAGTAATACACGTTGAGTGGCTGTCCAGTTCAAAGCTGCATGTGTTTGTCTGTGATGTATGCAGGGAGGAAGAGACCTTTCTGTCTGCCTGCATGTGGGTCTGCATGGCCAGGGATCGTTGTTTATACATTGAGATCACCAGCAGCAAGTTGTGTTCATGGTAATTAACTGAATTTGCAGACATTTCCTAATGTGGCTCTCAACCTTCCCAGACTACTGTACAAAGTGCTACAGCACAGTGTTCCAAAAAGCTTGCTGACTTTCTCGTTTTTACCATACAATTATAAGCGAAATCAACTGGAATACAAATACTGTACTTACATTTCAGTGTATACAGCAGTATAAACACCTCATTGTAGGAAATTTTAGTTTGTACGGCCTTCACTAGTGCTTTTTGTGCAACCTGTTGTAAATCTAGGCCACGATCTAGATGAGTTGATGTACCTGCTGGTAGACCTCTGTGTGCCCCTCAGTGGTATGTCTGCCCCGGGTTGAAAACCACTGATGTAGGTCATGGCTTTAAACAAGGCCCCTTTATTGAGCTCTGGCAGAGATGTGCTTAGAATAGTAACAGAAATACTGCTACAGGAAATACAAAATTCTAGTTGGAGAGAAAACCATAATGTAAATTCCCAATAGCAGGTGAGGAGGGAGATTTGAACACTGTGGGAAGTGTTGCAAAAAAGGTGCAAGCCTGCAACTTTTTTACAGATGGATTTGAAAAGGACTTCTTTTAGAAACGTCTTACCGTCCCAGCAGGAGCAAAGTGACTGAAAGCTTTCGGAGGCATTTGGCTGCTCTCTGTTGGGCTTTCAGGTGACTCCTGGTTTCAGTCAGAAACATGAGGCTTTTTGCTCTCCATCTCATCGTGAGTGTCTAGTTCCCAGCAGAAAGGCTCCCACCTGGACGGATCAGATTCAGGAGAGGTCCAGAGCTGGTATAGCAGGGCTTGGGTTGAGGTTCATTGGATGAGAAGGGGAAGGTTGCCCATTGCTGTCTCTGTCTATCACTAGCAGACCCCCATTTTCATGGGCACCTGAACACTTACCAAAGACTTTGTAGCACTAAATGCTTTTCAGATACGTAGGTCTGAATCGCTTCCCTCTTGGCTTCCTGAGAGCAGGTTCAGCGAGTCTGTAGCATCACTGCGGAGCTGCTGATTTCAGACCGATCGATATTTGAAAATTCAGTGCAATAGGACGTTTCACTGAACCAGACATGGCAATGCCTTGTTCACTGTAGCCAACCCAGACTGAAATGTTTACAGTGTCAGAAGTGTATCATTCAGTCATGTTAGTCCCCAGAGCACAGATGGCTGAAAGTCAGATTCCTTTCACAGCTCCCCCAAAATCATCCACTCCATATCAAAAAGGAAGGAGCCAGATACATTGGTTTTTCTGTGGTGGAAGGCGATCTAGCACCAGCTGCTTCAACAGAGAGAGAACACAAGGATGAGAGATCTCAGTAATTCTTTACCAAAAATGAGATGTGAGGATTAAAAGCATCAGGCAGGCTGCCTCAGCCCAGAAAATTGGTGTTAAATGTAGTAAATTCTGTCTTCCTGATCTGCCGACTGCTACAGTGTGAATGGGTGCAGAAATACTGAGGCGGATCTCTGACTGTGTTTTATTTATGTTGCTACAGCCAGCCACTCTGCGCTTTCCATTCCCTGCTTGGCAGCCCAAGCTTTGGAGCACCCCAGAAGACACAAACTAAAGGCAGTTGGAAGCAATCAGGATAAATTATTTAAAAGTTATAATAGTCCCTAGTGTCATGAAATCAGTGTTTGGGTGAAGGGGGGAGGAAGGTATGTTTCCAAACAAAAGTGAAATTAAAATACAAGGTAAAATACGTGAGCCCTTCCCTCAAGGGAGGGGAGAGTTAATGACAGAATCCAGGGAATCTTTTTTTTTTTTTTTGATGTAGAGTCACGGGGGAATCCATGCTGTTTCCCTCTCAATTTCTGCAGTCCTTCCAAGTAATAGCTTGCATTTTGTATTTCTGTGGAGGATGCCTTCTCGGATTGATTGAACAGTAATGATGGAGGTGTTATGTACAGCTGGATTGCTTTCCTTCTTGACTCCTTTCCTAGGCATGTCCCATTCCATTGCTGGTTTAATAAAAACAAACGTTCTTTCCAATCTGATGTAGTTTTCAACTGAGTGAACGGAGCTGAATGTCAGACTAGTGAGAAACTGAAAAATGCATGTTTCCCACATTGACTAGACTGGTTCTGTCCCTCTAAATGTTTGAACTGGGGCATTTCTTTCTACCTCTCTGACTGCTGAAAACCTCAACTTTAATAACTCCAACTTCTTTAATTAGGTTGCACCAGAGCAGAGCGTGGCAAGTGATCCTGTAAATTAACCTAGTCTCATTCCTACTCCCTTGCTTGAAGTTTGGCTCTGTTCTGAAGGGAAGGGCTGGTCCCTATACAAACAGAAATATAAGTGTAGCGCATACAGTCTAAGAAACATTTGCACGTGCGATTCATTTAGGGTGCCTAATGCAGGCCCCCCAAAATGATTGCTGGGTTGAGTAATAGTTGAAAATGAAGGTCCAAAAATATGATTCAGGCTTCTCAGTTGTTTTCTTGAGTGAAATGCAGGCGTACATGCCACACAGTATTTTTGCAGCCGAGTGGGCATTAAAATCGGGGAATATTGTCTCCCGAAGGAGCTGAGTCACTTCTCAAATCTAACTCATCAACCATCCAAACGGTTTGAAAACCCTAACGTGCCTTCCTGCTCAGCACCCACCTAGTGCCTGAATCGTCATCTGTGAGGACATGGTAGCTGACGCCCACTGCCATCGGTCAGTTAATTCTCTCAGGTCTGATTTCACTTAAATCATAGGAGTCAGTCAGGTACAGGCCCAGCTGCGCAGTCTCCAGAGTGCATTCAAAAGAGCAGGTGACTTGCTTCTGCTAAGAGGCACTGTACTGAACTTTCCTCGTTCGGCAGCAGCGGGTAAAACCGTGACATCTTACTAAGAATGTTCTCAGGTGGAATAACTCAGATGTGGCAACGTCCAACTCTTTAGGAGAGCACATGGCAGCTATTGCAGCATCACTTCAGCACATCTGGAAACAAGAATGGGCATTTGAATACTGAGAAAATACAGTAAAAGGGGGGGAGAAGGATCATGCTGAGCTCTTATCCAACCCTTTTTATTCCTAGTATAGTGAAAACTAATTTTCTAAAGCACTGTGCGAACAGTAATCCACGTAAGATGCCTAGGAAGGAAGAAAGAAAGTAAGTGTTATCCTGGGCTGGCTCTCGTGAATCACTTCCAGAAGGGAATGGCACCCTTTCTTCTCCTGCTGCTCTCCAATTTATTTTCTGTTTGTGTGCTGAGGTGTAAGATTAGTTCAGAGAGTGTATCTATAAATTGCCTACCTTCCTTGTCCCTCCTGGCGAAGCGAAACCTGCAGTCCTTATCTCCTCTCCTTAATGAGTATTTTTTCCCTCCCCGGTGGAACCTGAGTCTTTCTACTTTCCCCACCCACATTTAATCACCCCGTCCTTTTATCATTTTTATATTTTTTGGACCTCCCCAGTGCCCTGTTAGTGAAGCTATATATTTTTACCTGCACAGTAAGTTCATTATCTAAACAAAGATTCAAGTAAAAGATTAAAAAAATAAGTAAATAAGTTGCTGGTGTCTTTTTGGCAATTTGAATTAATATAGTGTTGGCTTCAGTCTGAATTGTATTGCTTGCTACTTTTCTTTTTTTAAAGATTCAGCAATAGCATTGTTCTTGCGAGAGAGTGGGTGTGTTCTAAGTAGTTGGATCGGGTGGGTCTATGAAGAAATTCACGTTACTCAGTAGCTCTCTAGATTACAAAGGGCAGTCATTGAAATTTGATATTGGCCATTTCACTTTTCAGAAGTATTGAATAATATTGGGTGCTGTGGCTGCATTGATTTTTAGTGATCTGTTTTTAGAAGACTAAAAAGTGCTTTGGCTTTAATCTGCTGAAATTTCTTTTCAAATGCCATATAGTTCTTGCTGATGACATGTTTAGAACCCTGCAAGGCTACGCTGGACAATTTTTAGAGAGCCATTAGTGCTCCTTAACTGAAATTACTCTGAGGAGCTCAATATATAAAGCCTGGTCTACACCTACAATGCAGGTTAATCTAGCTGTTGTTCACACCCCCTGAGCACCATACACACGGATGACTCGTTGGATGAATTCTTCTATTGACTTAGCTTCTACTGCTTGGAAAGGTGGATTACCCACATCAAGAGAAAACCCACTTCCATCCCTGTAGGAAGCGTCTGTCTTGTAGGACTCTATGGCACATCTTCAGTGCCACGTCTGTAGCTCCTGTAGTTTAGACATGTTGTCAGTGCCAGGCCTCGGCCGTGTAACGACCTACACAATATCCTTCAAAAGCAGCACAAATCAGACTGTGGCGCTTCTCCTCCCTGGCCCCTTTTCACCGTCCGGTGATAAACCATAGTTCAATGGTGTTCACCTCAGAGAATTTCTGCCTGGCACCTCTAATGTCTGAGAACACGTCTACATGGCAATAGAAAATCCAAGCATTGAGTGTCAGCCCAGGTCAATTGGCTCCAGCTGCAGTACTAAAAATGGCAGTGTGAGTTCGTGGTCCGAAACCCAGCCCCTTGTGGGTCAGCTGCAGCCCATCACCCATGCTGCTGGTCTCCTACAGCAATGTAGATGTGCTTCTCGAGCTCCCCCACTCTTTCCAGCCTCTAGAGTTAGAAATAGTCAGTCACCCTTCCGGCAGAGTCAAAGAACCCTTCTATATTATAACTGCTTCTACCTCATCCAGGAATAAATATCTCCCTCAGTAGCTCTGGATAACCATTTTGCTTGCAGCCTGGGTATTTATTGAGCATGTGGGAACCATTTATTTCCTGTGCTTTGAAGCAGTTTTGATTACTTCCCGATTACCTCTTAATTATATTGGTAGCAACTGGAAGGTGAACGCTGATGATGCAGGAGAGCAGGGTTGGGGCAAAGACAAATGACATGTTTTGAATCAGTGGGAAAAGGTAGGTTTTTTGGTTTGGTTTGGTTTTTTAATTCTTTCTTCATCCTGAACGTGTAGATTTTTTAATTGTAAGCAGCTGGTGGCTAGGCTGAGGGAATGGACTCTTCTATGCTTGATAATACAGCAGAATTATTAAGATGTAAGACGTTATTAGAACAGGTAGCTAAAATCCACTTTATCGATTATAACCGCGAGTCCTGTGTTTGCAATTAGAACCTCTCCTCCTATGTCCTCTGTGACAAAGAAAAATTGCTTCGCCTATTGATGCTAATCCTGTGGCCATAAGCCATGGAGGAGCCATTCCATCTAGTGAATCAATTAGTTACTGGATGAGAAGTATTTGGTGGTGGTGGGGTAGTTGATTTAAGTCCCCTAGCCTGTCATCTGAAAATGCCTGGCTTCAAATGCTAAATTCAGAGGAGTATTAAATGAGTTTTGAGGGCGGGGGGGGAGGCGGGGAGTAAATGTTTCAAAAGTTACTAAGTCCCATTTTTCAGAAGAGATTTAGGCACTTCGGAGCATGTCTCATTCATTTTTTTTTAACAAACAGAACTTAGGTGCTTCAGAAAATGTTTCCCTAGAAGAATAGCAGCCCACGTGACGGAAACATCCAATAAGATATTGCTGGTCTGTATTTGGAAGAAATAAGATATAGCCATTTCAGACAATGATTTGACCACCTTAGTTCTGCTGACAAAAGCCCTGTGCCTCTTGTGTAGGTGGTTTTATTTTGTTGGCGGAGTGGGAAGTGTAGTGGGTACCCCAGGACACAACTTCCTAGTGCGTAGACCCCTTAGGGGGATAATCACCTCAGCGTGAGCCCTCAGCGCCATTCTGGGGTGAAAAGAACTGTGGAGTCACTGCGTGTATACACGGGAAAACGGTGCGTCGGATAACCCGGGGGCTGGAAATGAAGGTTTAAGGGGCTCGATTTATTCAGTTTATCAAAGAGACGACGTGGTCACTGTGTCTCTGTAGTTACACGTGGAAAAGGCACTGAGTGAGCGGGTGGTAGAGCTTCTGAACCTTGCGGTTAAAGCCTAATGAGATCCACTGGGTGCAAGCTGAAGTTAGACAAACTCAGCCTTGAAATAAGAATTAATTTCTTAGCAGTGAGGGTGGTAAACATTGGAACAGCTTAGCGGGGAAATGGTGGACTAACTTTTGCTTGGAGTCTTTTAAATGAGACTAGAAACCTTTTTAAAATATATGTTTTAATCCAGCATCTGGGAGAAATTTTATGACCTGTGCTCATGGGAGGGAAGCTGGCCTTGAAATGTGTGAATCTCCCTGTTCATCCTCTTCTTCCATAGGCCTTTGGAAGAACACGATTTGCCTGCATCACCCTCAGCGTGCTCATAATTCTTTCAGCTGCACTATAAGATAACTGTAATCAAATCTCATGCTTCAGCGTTTCAGCCAGTTGCCTACAGATATCAAGAAGGAATTTTTCCCTTGACGCACAATTTTTCAGATGTATTTGTGTTGGTGGTGGAGTGCTTTCCTCTGAAGCATCAGAGATTGGCCACAGCTGGATCAATGCTCTGGTGGTACAGAGAAACCTCTTTCCTCAATGTCTGATTGATGTGCCTAGCTCATATGGTCAGGATCAAACTGATTGCCTGGAAGTTTTCCCCAGGTTAGGCTGGCAGAGACTTTGGGGAGTTGCACCTTCCTCTGCAGCAGGAGGTCTTTCTCTGCTAGGGTCCTCTGGGATTTTCTTTCTTCATCAATTCGTTGCCTTTGCAGGAGGCTCGAGCTTTGGACCCTCCTGTACTCTGCCTGTGGCACCCAACAGTTTGGTCTCTGGAGAACTGAAGTGCTTTAGTCTAACTAAAGTAACGGGGATCAATATAGGACTGTCTGGGTTAACTGTAATGGTCTGTGGTATGCAGGAAGTCAGAGAAGATGACCTAGTAGTCCCTCCTGGCCGTAAGCTCAAAATAAGGAGAGCGTGTGAAATCAGGACTTGGCCAAGGAGAGAGCCAGTAAACGGTGGAGTTGGTGTCAGGCTACTTGGCAGATTAGCCAGGGGTGCCTTGCCTTTTGCCCCAATAACTTTCCTTATTTCAGGGACATTCATTTCCCTTCCATTATACACCCCAAAAAAATCCTGCATGTCTTGTGTGTACTCCTTTCCAGGAGATTCCCAGGTTTTCTCCCCATAAAACTTTTTTCACCATGTACAACTTAAGAAGAATGAGAACGAAGATCTTGAAACTATTTTCCCATCTGTTTCCTTGGCTCATTGTATATGTGTCACCAGAATGAGTGTCTCTGATTAGTGTAGGACAGATCTCCTTCAGCTAGGTAGCTCTGCAAACCCTAGGTCTGAGGAGATTAATGCAGATACGGCCACTCTTCAATGGTACGTTTTCTGACCGAGTTTCTAACTCTAGAATTCTGATGAGAAGTTTTATCGTGATCCTGCCAGACTATCAATGAGTTGTGGGACTCAGGACCTGTCAGCAGGAGTAATTCTTGATGAAGCATGTTGGCACGTGTAACAGACTGAAAGCTACTCTTTGAAAGGGTGTACCAGCACCTTAGAAGTGTGTGCTTTAGGATTAGGAGTGACGTAAGAGCTATGGAGCTGTGTCCTGGTGGTGGATATTAATAAGACAGCAATGAGAATTTGATAATGAGAACATCAAGGTTCACTTTAAAAAGTGGCTGTTAGAGTTAAAATTAGAGCAAGCACAGACTTGTTTTCTAGTTAAGCAGAGAGTTAATATCAGCATTTCATGAAGTTTTGTGTCTGCAAGGACTAAGCGGCAGTCATACGGTGTAGCAGATGAAGAACAAGATGCCAGACTCCATTAATGCCAGTAAGAGATGAATGTTTTTACATTTGAGTTGTGCCTGCTAACTACACACTGCACAGAGCAGAGGAGTTGTAAGAACTTCCTCCTCTCAATTTACAGTCTACCCGAGTTACATTACTGTTCCAGTTTATAAAAATACATCTCTTGTGCTAAATAAACACATGGGCAAAAATATATCACAGAGTCTTCCTACCTTTCAGGAGATTTGGTCTCTATATAGAGCTAGTATGCTTACCGAGATTGTGTGGTGTGCATTGTGATTCTGGACATCGGCTGCAGTCCACATCACCGCTGCTGCCACCGCTTTACGTGAGTTCGAACTGAACTCCCTGGAACGGAAGAGCAGTTAGATATTATCTAAGCCAGCTTCGCATCTCTGTTCAGATTTCTCCCAGTATTGCATACTTGTATCCATGATGATTTGTCTCACTTGTTTCTCCAGGCAAGCTTGGGACCTCGCAGTTGATATCTGCCTTTCCCAATTACCAACAATCATAGAGGAAGGAACCGCGTTCCGGGTAAGTCACTGAGACATTGAAACATGTTGTGTCCAGCCTCATGAACTCTCCTTTTTCATTAGGTCTTGCATTCGTGCAGCCAAGGAACTACCTTTCCTGGGTGATCTTCTCACTTAAAGGAGTAGGATTAGGGCAGTTTAGAATCTTTCATTAACATATAACATTTCTGAAGGAGTGAATATACTTGAATTCAGACACCCTGCTTGTACAGGCATATGGAGTGAAATGTGCAGATACATCTTAGAGCTCTTTCTTGGTGAGATGTTCTAATTAAGTTGGGGTAAGGGATTCTGTTCACCGCTAGTTTTCATTGTCTCAAAAGTCGATGGGAAGGAAGAAATCCTTACTGGCAGAAAAATCTGTAGATTCTAGGTTTGGCTTTTGACATTGCAGAAAACTCAGCCAATGAGTTTTCTAATAATACAGCACACCACTGTGATATTACAATTGGGCCATTTTTAATAACCAGGTGAAAACCCACACACATGAATTACTTAATGGAGGTATCATCAAATAAATACAGAACAAAGTCGTACGCAGTAAGTCTGGTGATATTTATGCCATTTCTTTGACAGCAGATGACTTAGTAAGCGTGGTTTGATTTAATGAGGTTCACTACATTTGTTGCTGTCCTTTAGTTTCTTGCAAGCAGCGAAGAACATAAGATCTGTCCCATGTACCTTTAAATTAGACGGGTTTCTCTTGCTGTTCGTCAGATGTCTCCTGAATGGAAACCTTTTAATAATGTTGATCACACAGGTTTAGGCGTCCGGTTGGTCGTAATGTTGTAATAGGTAGAGGATGAATTCCATTAAAGTCACTTAAGGAAAGTAAACAGAGTTTCCCATATGGGTTTATTTTGGTTTCTGATGTGCCTATAAATACAGCAGTTTTCAAATCCAAGAACATAAGAGACTCTGAAAAAAGGAAAAGGCCATCTTTTCCAGCAAATGGCTTTGTTTGATTTTAACCCCCGTTTTCTTTCTCACCCGACCAGTCTCCTCCCTTTCACTGGCAGACACACTGGCAGGTGTTTTTGTGTGTTCACACTCTGTTTCAATGACCTTTCTCAATAACTTACTTTATGAATCTAACCATTGTTGGAAATACTTCCACCTATGTTTCCTGTCTATTCCAAGTTTCATAGCCTTAAATGATGAATTGATCGATTTGATTTTTGATGAGTGATCCATGTTTAAAAACAAATCCCAAGAAACCCTAATTAGCTAGTACCTCACTCTGAGATTCCCAGGGCAGTGTTTTTATTCAGTCATTCGTTTGACTGTAAGACTCTCGGAGTGGGACAGTGCTGCCTTAGGTAACGTTGACAGAATATTATCTCCACAGCTGTTTGAATGGATCAGAGAGAAGGCAGGTGCGTTTGCACTGTGCAGTAAGACACCCACAGCTGGTGCGTGTCACGTGCCTTGGGTTCACGGGCACAGGCTGCGAAGCTCTAAAATGGTTGTATACACTCCGGCTCAAGCCTAGGCCCCCACTTGTGGCCTGAGCCCCCGTGAGCTGCCCCAGGCTAGCTGCGGTGTTTTATTGCAGTGCAGACCTACCCAGGGATTGCTGTAATGACGACAGAACGAACAAACCTGGACGAGAGAAACCATTGCTCTCTGTCTCCCATTTTCTAGGAATAGGACCTAATGTAAGTTTATAAGGAAGGCAATATAGTTATACAGCAAACTCGCTTTCTCAGTAGGTATAGCAGGACCTTACCTGCAATGCATCCAGATCCATTCCAGTGACTGGCTGAGAGCCCAGACTGGATTTATGGCAATGAAGTACCGCATGGGTAGACTCCTTTTCTGATTGAGCTGGTTCGGAGAGAGTAACTCCAATGAAAAAAATGCAAATTTGTGTTTTTAAACAAGCTATTCCCATGCAAACTAAATGACTATTAAAGTTGAAACAATCAGAAGATAAATATTTGCCTAGTCCAATGCAGGTAGTTTGACTTTCTGTATAACCAGTTTGAATAGAGGCCAGAATATAACTTCAAACTCTCTCTACCATAAATCCATAATAGATTAATGTAAACGAGCATTAGGCAGCCTAGCAAGTGAAATAAAAACAGGTATCTCTGCTTTGCAGCATATGTGATTTCTTCTAAAGCCTTCCATGTAAGGAGTTTTAATGTGTCCTAGGGTACGGGTCTGACTGATGGTAAGAATCCAGGGACGGGGCTATAACTTTTAGTTTACACTTGTATTTTGGCTTTCGGCCCGCCACACACAAACAGGATAAATCCCATTTTTATAGTAATGCCCGTGTATATCATCAAAGTGTATTTTCCCAATAGGTGTACAGGCTGATGTTCCAGCCAAGTGCCTGAATGCAGCACAGACATTTTGGCTTTTTTGAGGGGGAAGCTAGTAAATGCTCACAAACCCTTTAATCCCCTTCTCTTTTCTATACATACTTTATTTTAAAACCGAAATAAACGTAAGTGCTCCTGCTCCGGCCTGCAGCTCTGCGACACAGCTCTGTTAGTGCACGTAATATGCCCCTGAGGTAGTCTTGGGCCTCTTCTGAAAACTGGCGGCCAGTTTGGCTGATTTGCGGCATGTTTCAGGCGTGAGAAGAGATTTATATCCCACAGTGAATAGGTAAGAAGTCAGCAAACTCTATTCACTAAGCAAGAAGTGGGACCTGAGAACAAGTCATCGTCCAAGCTCCAGTCAATGCCTGGTGTGGTGAAGGCTGGCTGTAGAGGTTTGCAAGAGGAAGGAGGGCTCTGCTTTGTCAGACAGACATAAGGACGGTGAAGCTTATATTTTTTTAATTTAAGAGGGCGTGGAAGGGGCTTAGCTTTATACTGGGAAGCTTTGACAAATGATTGAAATGGAAAGACATCCTTGATCCATCCCTTGTTTTCTAAATCAACAGTCTGTCCTTCAGCCTCTGCTACATACCCAGCAGGAGGTATTGTGTATCAGATGAGGGGAGCCGCTGCCAGCCAGCGCTAACCGTATGTCTCAGAAACGGTTGGTTAATGCGGGCAGGGGGTTAGTCAGTCTGTTTCATAACCGAGCTGGCAGAAGCAACAGCTGGTGTCAGATGTAAAATGCGCTAGTGAGAGTGTCGGAGGATTACTGAGCTACCATTGGTACTCTGGCCTTTCTGGCCACTCTGGTAGTTCCTAGTCCAGCCCTGGAGAAAAACAATCGATGATCACTCTGCAGGGCTCGTTTGTTGCAAAGCGTGTTATAAAAACCATTAGCCCCTGATTTCTGGTATGAGATCTCCTTGCTCTTCTCGGGTCAAAGCTGGAAACCTGGGGTTATCTGTCGGAGAGAAGCCTGTAGCCTAGGCATGGTCTGAGATGCCGGGGATGTGTGATGCATGTATGGTGGAAAGTGAGTTCATTCTGGAAGCTGTTGTGCCCAAGGCCTGGCCCTTTCTCACCCCCTGTTTGCATTACAAGCCTTAGGTGGGAAAGGAAGAGTTCTCTCCCGGGCTGGCGTGTTGTCATTAACCCCTTAGTGTCACATCTGAGCTAAATAGCAATGCATATTTTGGTAAAGCTTTGTAACTTCCTGTCTAAATCTGTTCGCCTTTAGAAGTGCCGCAGGACTCTCTTGTTTTTCTGTCTAAAAGGAGTTAGAATTATATCTCAGGCAAATGACTCATTTTCCCTGCAAAGAGAAACTGAGTATTGAAGATCCAATAGTGGCCAGATGTACTTGCCCTTTAAGCCTACCCCACACTCTGCACTTATTCTATATAGCATTTTCTGCCCAAAGATCTGAAAACGTTTTCCAACAAGGAAATACCACTTCCAGGGTCTCCAGTTGCTAAAAATAAGTGAGCACTGATCTGATTGGAATGAGATTCTCCAGTAGCCATGAGCTGCTCCTGCACTTTGTGATGGGTTATTCCTTGCACACAATAGGATTATAAATTAGATCAAGGGAGTTGTCTGCATGTGTAAGGTGGACTGCCTCCCACATCTTTTCTCCTTTAGTAATGGTGTGTGATGTAGAAGGGGGATTTAGGGCTAGCTAATTCATTTGCGTCTTTGCCTCTTATGACACACAGCTCCTAACCTCATTTGGGAAGCAGTCGGTATACATGTATGGTCGCTTTATGTTCTGCACACACACCAGTGCAATCCAAACCAGGCTCCAATAATCTCATTCGAACTTGCCCCCAAACAGCAAATCTCAGTTTGTGGATATACTGTGCATTTTTGTTGTTGTTGCTGCTGCGTAGGCATGCCTGGAAGGTCACCCTTTTTGTAATACCACCACAGTAACACTTTCTGCTACGAGTGTTTAGCACTCTCACGGCTCTCTTTTGGGTTATCCTTCATAGCATTTCCCCCCGTGTCTAGGCTGCGGGTGGCCATCACAGTTCTCACTCTCATATGCTTGGAAAGGGCAGTGTAACTTAAGCTCTTTGTAACTCTGTGGTCCCTTTTGCTGTGTGCTGCTAGAAAACTACATAACCTTTTTACTTTTAATCCAATGTATGAATATCTCAGATTTTGAAAAAACTCCCCTATGTTTTTAGGTGTTCCTGCTCTGCACAAATTGCCCACCAAATGTGATTAATCCCAGATTCCTTTATCAAGCTGGTCCTGTGCCCAGCAATCTCAGATGTTTTCCAAGTGCAGGGCAGTGTTCCATCCTTTCCCCCCATAATAGCATACCCTCTTGGATTCTGTCCTGTAGTACCCCGCCAATCTGATGGATTCTGTCCTGT
>ML685805.1:10003386-10101145 GCA_007922175.1 Pelusios castaneus | reverse complement strand
GGATTCTGTCCTGTAGTACCCCGCCAATCTGATGGATTCTGTCCTGTAGTACCCCGCCAATCTGACGGATTCTGTCCTGGAGTACCCCGCCAGTGAGTTGCAGGTTTATTTTCCTATGTTGCTGTGATTTTTACTGGCTAAATCCAGGAAATTCATTATTCTAAGAAGCTGTTCCAGATTCTTCTTCTTTCCATATTTGAAGCCCTTAAAAATAATGCAGAGGCCCATCAGGATGAGAGGGAATGAAGGTATTTTTTTGTTTTTTTGATAAGGGAAGCCTCTGTACAGTCCCAAAACTGCATCTTTAAATCACCAGCATTTTTCGTGGGAGATGTAAGGCAGCTCAGGGGTACGAGACCATAGCACTTGCTGGATTATTTTCACCTTGGATTTCTCAAAAGGCAGAACCGGGCATTAAATAAACTTTCTCTACAGGAAGATAAATGGATAGATGCTCTCTCTACTGTGCCTGTGGAAAAATGTGTTAAAATTTTTCCTAAATCTTTTTGCTCTAGATACCTTCTTCCCTCGCCATGTTCCTCCTTTTCCCCTGCCCTTTTTTAAAACAAATGTTTATATAAAGGGAGGCTGGCATATTTCCTGTACTCTGTGAGGTTGCATGAGATCAGAGAATTTCTTTTTAGTAGCTGTGTGCCCTAACTGAAAGGCGTAGCTGTGGGGAGCGACCCAGTATGCTGGTAAATTGATGCCAAAGCCTGCGACTTGGACTTGGGTCCGGCAGTTGTCACACAGGTGCATGCCCAAATAAAGAGGACACCACAAAACTCACTCCATATTCTTGTCCCAACAGCACAGCCCATTCTTTGCTGAGCAGCTGACCGCGTTCCAGGTGTGGCTAACGATGGGCGTGGAGAACCGGAACCCGCCAGAACAGCTTCCAATAGTTCTGCAGGTGGGTGGCCTTGGCAAGGGCCAGGTAGCGAGCTAGGCTAGCTGGATTGCTGAGAGCCGCAAGCTGACTCTGTGTATGTGTTTACACACGTCTTTTCCCTGCCTGCCAAGGGCTGTGCGCTCAGCCAGATGGTGTTTGGGTACATAAGTTACGTGGGCTCATTCAGGATTAATTGGACCTGACTGTGTTTGCTAGACCCTTGTTGATAAAGACACACTTATCTTCCCTCTTTGTCCCCCCCACCTGTAAGCATAAATTTTTGCTGTCATCTATTAGCCACTTCTACAGCATCAAGCTTCCTCTCCAGTTTAGCTGTGAACAGCAAAGCCTTTTCACAGAATGGTGCACTTGCTGTATTGCTGCCTCCCCTTCTCATTTTCCTGCTAGCTCTGTGAGGCAGGACCTCTGTCTTCCTTCTGCGTCCGGAAAGCGGGAGTGGCTGCAATCGAAGAGATTAGTGATGGTTCCTGTGACCATCCCCTAACAGGGAAAGGGGGCTGGGGCCATCTGTTCAGAATATTGGGAAGCAACAGAGGCATGAGCCTCAGGCGGCGGCTGCTGCTGCTCTGCGTTCCTTCCTGTCTGCTCGGAGTGGTCTGAGATCATCCGTAGGAAGGAAAACAAATGGTTTCAGAGTGAACTCTGGGGAGCCTGTGTCTCATCTTAATCCAAGTTTCATGGGGAGTGAAGAAAAATGTGATAGCAGCCACCTACAGCCCACATTCACGCACATATTCTCCCAAATGCAAATCCTCATCAAGGCAGCGCTGGTCACGTCTCCTCCTGCACCAAGGAATGGGGTTCCAGTCTTCCACATGTCCAAGGACATCTGTTCCCCCCTCCCCTCCCCCCCCCCCCCCCCCCGATGGACAAAGACTCACCTTCCCTCTAGCAGCGCTAACTTGCCTCATGTTTGACGGTACCGTCGGTCTTTTGGAGATCAAATCTGAATTTTTCTGAGCCTCCAGAGCCTGAGATCAGTTGGAAAAATAGCTGTACTATTTCTCTCTGGCACTGCAATGGGAGCAGGCAGGTGTCTTTTGTGGTGCTAAGTCCACTGCCTGGCACAGAATTGGTTGGAACGGGAAGTGCTTCGGGTACTGAATCTTACAGCAGCAGAGGTCTCACCTGGTTCAGAAATACGCTTCTCTGATCTCAGGGGTGAGACGGGGCCAGTGTGAAGGGTGGACAATGCGTTCACGCTCTGCGGTATAACAGGATTGGGTTTTGAGTTGAGACCTGTCAGTGAGTGACTGGGAAGGGAACATTTCAATCCCTTCTTGAATGCCACGTTGCATAATCTTACGTCTCCTAAACTGCACCTTGGTGACTTAAAAAGGTACATGCTGCTCCTCTGCTTGGAATGTATCCCGGGAGAAAGGGACATTCCTGTGGCCCCAGGAACGTGAGCCTGTTTGGCTGAGGGCAGGAAGGCGGTCCTTTTGTAAAGGGTCTGTTGTCGACTCTCAAGCACTGCAGTCCATTTAGAATCCCCGCTCTTTTGGGGAAGCCGGATTTCTGATGCAGAGAGAAGCAGGTTACAAAAGAGAACGGTGAGATCATTTAGTCTGAGAGTCTGACTAGAGGATTCTTAATCCTTGTCGAGTCCCTTCCTTTCTAGGCTGGGTGACTGCGGACAGGTAGGGTTAACACTTGCTCCATGGAGGGAAAGAGGAGATGCAGAGGGAGTGTTTTTCATTCAGTGCTGCTCTGCAGTAATGGTGGTTTCTGCTGCTGCTTCTTGGGCCTGATTTCTCCTCTGCTGCGTTACCGTGGAGCTGTAATACTAACGCCTGGAGCCCTTTATCCGGACATTCCCCGTCCATGCCTTGGCAGCTCTGGAACTTGTGTTCTCAGGGCTCCCTGGCCTTTACAGACCCACTTATGTGCTCGATTCAAAAATGTTGCTTCCTCCTAATCTTGAGCAGGGGCCTCTCTTGCTGGACAGCCATAGGAGAGTTCTGTGTAGTTGTCCGATCTAACAAAACCCGACTGATTTGAAAGCTGTACCTCTAACTGCCACTGCGGCCCCTCTCTTCAGTTTATAAAGAAGGTTGTATCCCCTTTTTGGCGATAACTCCTACACACCTGGTTTGAAAATCTAGTTCCTACAGCAATTCTATCTTCTGCTTTCTTTCAAGCTCAGACTGCTATTGTCATAGGGGCTCACTTTTGTCATTAGGCCCCTGTGCAGCTTTGCTCCAGGAAAGTGTATGAGCTTAAAAGAGAGCCAGATACATTTCTTAGATAATGAATTGCAACTTTAATTACATCTTGGAGATTTGTATTTTATACGAGCCTCTGCGGCATTAGCAGCAGTAAGGTGCATTAGCACACTCATTTAGAAATCTTAATAAAATTGCATCTGATTTTTTCTGGTCTTCGACAGAATTTGTGGATTTATTTCATTATTAAGAAAGGGAATAATATGTGGAACATATCTGCTTTCAGCCTTCTCTGCCATTGCACCTTACACTTAACCTGCACCACCCTCTCTTACTTCGCTCCTGTCCTGCTCCTCAGCTACCCTCCAAAACAGCTCCCCCTGTGGTTCTAGTGCCAGGCGTCTTAATTATGTAGCAGGTTTATGGTGTGGGCAGGTGCCCAAAATCCTCTCTTTTGCCCTCTATTGGGGTTTGAGCATTACTGAGGAAGGTCCGTATGTTCGCTCTGTTCTCACATGAATGCCATCCTCTCCCTCTGTCCCTCCACATGAACCTCAGCATCGAGTGGGCGGTAGTGTGACGCAGGAGTTCCTGCTCAGGATTAAACCCTAAAAGATGGTTTAATTTTCAAAGGGAGAGACCCCCAACTAGTAGAGGGAGGGGTCAAATAAGGGAGCTTCTGCCGTGATCCAGCTTGGGAGATGTTCCTTGTTCCGGAGAGCGGATTAAGTACTGCGTTCCAAAATCTTACATCTGTTCAAGAGACTCAGAACGGCAGGTCTGTATTTCACACCACAGGAAATGTATGCCAGTAGAACCCGTCACTGTTCTCGCCCAATTCTGTTTTACTGAGATTTTTATTTAGGACGAATGTGACCTCTTGTTTGACTCCTTAGTCTCTTATGTCCGTTTGCCAAGGAGAGCAAAGCCTTCTTTCTGCTTCTGAGCTGTTTTGGTAACGGGCTGAGATTGGACTTCCTGGCACTGGATGCCACGCTGTTCCTGCTCTGTCTCCATTCTTCCCTCTGTAAATGGGGAGAGAGCAGTTCCCAGCCAGCATGGCGACTCCTAGCAGGCCTGGGCTGGATCACAGCTTCTGTGCCTGAGGGACCTGAACAGATGGGATAAGCGGCGGGAACTGATGGAACCTCGGCCTGGAGCTGGGAAAACAGACCGCATTCCAAAAAAAACCATTTGCATATGTCTGCATAAAACTTTTCCGAGGGGAGCATTCTGCGTTAGGAGCTGGCTGTTACTCAGCTCTGGCTGGTGGGGCAGGCTCCAGCCAGTCGGCTCTCTTGCCTTCCAGCGTCATTCAGAAGTTTGAAACTTACGCTTTAGACAAAGCCGATGTGTGAGTGGGGACCCCGGGACTTGCAAGGCTTTCTGTTCATGGCACTAATCCTGGTTTTCCGCATCTCTGCAGGTGCTGCTGAGCCAGGTGCATCGGCTGCGAGCTCTTGACTTGCTGGGGCGATTTTTGGACCTGGGGCCCTGGGCGGTTAGCTTGGTGTGTACAATGCTGCATTGGCCCTTTGATTTCTTCTGTACAGACAACGTGTGAATGGTGATTTATGATCGCAGGAGGTGGAAAATATCCTCTGCCTTTGGAGCAGTGACCCCTGTCTCACAGCAGTCAGATGGCCTGGAGGTCAGCTAGAAATCAGTTGCCAGAGCTTAAGCAGGATTTGGAAACTGCTGAGAGTCCTTTATATTTAGTCCACGTCAGCTTTAGTCCACATTGGCCACGTTTGCTCCTTCTCTTTGAGCTGCCGTTATGAATAATGACTGCTGCATAAGGGAAAGTACATGTGGAGACACAGGCAGAGCTATTGGGCAACATCTGAACCAATTCCCCAGAAGAAATGAGGTCCCTGATCGCAAGCAACACTCGTGAGCATCCTATGAATCCTCTGGATTGGGAGCTGCTGAGGGTGTCAAAACATATGCACTTCATGGGGCCAACTCGAAATTGCCGTAGCCTCCCTTGGGCTGCTTCGGGCCTAAGTGTGAGCCAGCCTTGCCATGGGAGTGTGCGACATCCCTCAGCCTCCTTCACTAGCTTCATGTCTTGCTTGGTCCATGGCAGCCCAGATTTCTGCCTGTTTACAGCCTTGACACATCACTGGGGCAGCACATAGGCGCTGGACTGTGGGCACAGAATTCCTCCACTCGTATTTATTTTGCACCACACTTGTGTAGACTATCTACAATACCTACTCAGGAACAGGGAAATGCTAAACAATTGAACTAGCTATGTGTCGTCCTGTATGCTATTAGTCTTTAATACCGCACAAGTAGCTTATTTAAAACCCTCAGTAAGTGTGGGAGGCTCGTCTGGTTTCCAGTGCAAGGGTTGTAATTAATGAGTTTTTGCAATCTGTTTACTTGTGGGAGCAAATAGGCCCCTCTGAGGGAAGAGAGTGGCACATCATGAGGCATGAAGAATCATGCAATGTAGAGAATAAAAGCTGATGCTAAATTAACTCTTGGTCTCTGTGGGCCAAATGAGTCTGGAAATATCTGGGGATATCCAGGAATGAAGTCAGAGAGAAATAGCTACACAGGGGTCCCCTTTGTGCATGATATTGATTCCTACTGGGGTTCCCATATGTGCTGTGTGTCAGAGCTATGTAAAACACAATTCCGACACCTGTCCAGCTCTCCTTCTGCAATGGTCTAAGAGGTGTACGCTAATTTGCTGGTCTGTCTTTCTCCCCAGGCTCTATCGGTTGGCATTTTCCCTTATGTGCTGAAGCTGCTTCAGAGTTCAGCTCGAGAACTGAGACCGCTTCTTGTCTTCATCTGGGCCAAAATCCTTGCGGTGGACAGTGTGAGTAATCTTCTCTTCATCAGTTTCCAGTAACATCCTTTACGGTGATCTTCGTTAGCCAATTCCTTTCAAGCTAGAGGCAGACGGTGCAAGCTACAGTAAAATGCAGGAGGCTGGATTTAAAACCAACTGTTCATTTAGTAGGGGTTACCACCTGCGTTAGAGCTGCTGAGAATTTCTGAATGTGAAATCCCCTTTGGTGCAGTAGCAAGCCTGCTTTGAAATGATCTTTGGGCTGCCTGCTCATTCGCTGGACTCTTTGTAAGTGATCATCAGCTCATGAAGGAAGTTATTCCCGTCTACATGAAGTGAAATGTCACCGCTCAGTTTATCCCGCACTCATGCTGAAATCTCACTGTAATTGGGAGAAAATCTGGTTTCCAGTCCTGGTGGTTTTGTGTACAAGGGCGACCGAAGTTCTGTGGGTTGTCTACACTTATGACACCGCGTGGAGTAGCAGACACTCGTGTCCAGCTGGCACAGGTATAAATGATTGAGTAGACAGTGAGGCATGGATTAGATGAGTAGAGTACACTCTGCATGGCTCTCTGGACACCCGAACAGTGCCTCTTATGTCTGCACTGCTCTTCTTAGCAATGTGGTGTCCTGCTGCCTCCCCACTGCTGCAGCCTTCCTTTGCCACCGGGAAAGGCTCCCGCAGCAGGAAAAGGGTCTGTCGTGGGGGAGCCAGAGCCTTTCACCTCTGGAGATAGCTGCACACACAGTGACAGATGTGGATGCCACCTGCCTTTCACTGCACGGGTGTGTGTGAGTGATTCAGTTTCTTGGTTTTAAACGTGGTTTGGGCTGGCTGTGCCTTCACCAGCAAGAGTGGTCTCCAAACTCCTCGTAAGCAAGTGCTGATCATGAGCATCTCCAAACCCCTCCTAGAGACAGAGCAAAGCTGGTCTTTGGAGAGTTTAGCTATCACTCTCGCCGTACATCTAATCTGCTCTTGTTCTCTGAGCTCAGTGGCAGCTGACGCTGGTGGGCGTGGACGTGCAGACCAGTTCAGAAAGGACGGGGGACTGGACTGGTCTGTGATTCTGGCCTTCTTTCCCTCTGAATACCACTTTTGGCACCACTTTGTTATTCTTCAGGACCAGGCTTTAAACTGGGCTCACGATTTTTTAATATGGCCTTAGTGAAGACTCTGGTTTTTGGTAGAAATATTTCAACCGTTCGTTAATTGCAGCTGCAAATATGCGGCGATGCGTGTAGTCTCCAGGTTGGACACCCACAGTTAATGGCAGGTGTCGTTATTAACGGACGTAAAATTGCATCAACTGCTTTTTAAAGTTGAGCTGTCCTGTTTGAATGTTGGTTGTGCGTTTTCATGATCTTTTCTCTTGTTCATAGTCTAAGGAACGATATTGGATCTGTTGGAGTTCTTTCTCCTCTCTTGATCCAACATTTAGTTTTTATAAATATATTTTGGTTAACATCTTAAGAGGCTTTCGAATGGCAAAGAAAATGAAAAAGATTAATCTGACAGCTTAGTTTTGATGCATGCTCCTCCACGGCTGAAGTTTCAGCCGCTGAAACCCACACAGTACATAGTAGGTATATTGTAGAAGCCACTTAATTAGCATGCACCACAATGGAAACAAATATGCCAGTGAAGGGATTGTCTTGTTCAACAGAAGAAATACTCGCATTTCATGAACTCTTTTAAAAATAAGCCTGGAATCTTCTTTCCAACCCGGACTGGGCGGAGACTTGTCCAGATGTGTTTGATGAGGCATCCTTGGCTTGTTACAATAATCAAAAAATTGTGTATTGATTATGCCTGCAATATATATTAAAATCCATGCGACTTTATAGCACATTTCTTTCCTCCCCACCTCTGCATTTTCACCCCCATCTCTCCAAAGATAGAATTGAAACATACAAAGGAGGAGACCAGTGGCTGCAGGATCCAGAAACGGAAGGGACAAAGGGAGAAGGGTTAATGTGGCTTTTAGTCGATAGATACAGCAGCGTGCAGTGTAGTGTTTTGGCTGTGAGGAGCATGCTCCTATGCGAACGTAGTACTTTCAGAGAGATTTATGAGGGATTTGACAACTGCCAGAGTATGCCCTGTGAATGAAAGTGGAAGTATTCCCAGCTGCTGAAAGCAGTCATGAAAGCCTGTTTTCCATCGTGTTGACTGAAGGATAGATCCAGTTATTAGGCGGCACTGATTCACTCTTGCTAGCGGTGGTGCAGCAGGAAAATGTGTGTGTGCGTGGGCAGGCCACAAGAATGTTCTCATATTGGCCACGTTCCTAACGGGAACGGGAAGTTCCTAACTCCCTTCCAAGTGCGGGTGTTACATCGACCATACATGCAAAAGCCAGAGCTCCTATTTTCAAACACTTCCCCAGAGGCACTTCTTCCTGGGTGGATTGATTTAAGTCAAAATGAGTTACATCGGCAATTTCAATATGATTTAAATAATCAATTTTAATCTTGTTTTTCACTTGAGCTTTTGAGTTATTTTCTTAAAGAAAGGTGGATTCTCATTAGTTGGACATTCTTAGAACACGTTGATTTACATTAAAATGTGGCCTCAATAGGGCACCTCTTTTGCTCCCCAGGTAGTATATTGTAGTTGTGCATATTTATTTAAGCAATTATAAAGCTTAACATACATTTTTACATTCTTTATGATAGAAAATGGTGAATGATGCATTTCTTATTTACTAGGTGATTAATTTTTTACTCGTGGTTTGCATCAAGCTGTATTTAGCTGGCGCTTGGAATTTGGTTAAAATGCACAAAACTAGCATTTAAAATGGTTTTTATTAGTTAAATATAGCTGCCTTAAGTGCGCGGGGTACATAAGGAAGATAAAGGTTATCAAAACGTGTTTGCATTTAAAACTAAATAATTTATTAGACAATAGAAGTTAGTTAACTAGCTATCTGTAGTCAAATTCCAAAGGGGGAGCCGTGTTAGTCTATTGTAGAAAGACAACAGAGTCCTGTGGCACTTTTAAAGACTAACAGATTTATTAATCGCATGAGCTTTCGTGGGAGAAAATCCCACCTCCCACGAAAGCTCATGCGATTAATAAATCTGTTAGTCTTTAAAAGTGCCACAAGACTCTGTTGTCTAGCTATCTGTAGTGAGCGTATTGATTTGATTGTTTCTGGTTGTCATGTCCTTCATCATTTAAGAACTAATTGATCCCATCCTCTCGCATCTAGTTTTTATTCATAAATTGCTGGAGAAAAACAAGCTTTCCTTTTTTTTTCAACTCCCAATCGGTTTCTGAACTTTGAATGAACTTAATATCACTTAAAATATTCCCACCATAGTCAGTGAGAAAATTAAGAAAATAAATACCCTCCTCTAATGGAAATTCCAGACTTTCAAGGGCACCCCCAGTTGCCTAGTGAAGCATAATAGAGGGGTAAATAGACAGTAAAGCCACTGTCTCTGTAGAAAACAGGGAAGTAGCAGGCATGGTTGTGTTAATTTAATCTCTGCTTAAAACAACAAAGTTCAATATCCAGAAAATGCGAAAATACAATATTAGCAAAGAAAGAACTTGAAGTTTCTAAGAGTTTAAAGACAGTGGAGAGCAAAAGTGTGAGACTGGTCAGAGAGATGGGGTTTAACCCTCTAAATGGCCCAGCTAAGTGTTCTTTGCTAGCAAGTTTTGTGAGGAACACTGGCATCTTATGGTCAATACAGATGTTCCAGAGGCTATTCTCTAGGTCCAGGGATGCTTTTACACAGCTGCACATTTTCTGTGCTCCAGTCCCTCCCTCACACTGGAAATCTTTTGATTTTATGCAAGCGCTAAACTTGCCTATCTGCCCTCCAGCACTCTTTGTTCGTGTGCCCATATTAGTCATGATACAAGATGCTCAGAGGGGAGACGTTATTGACACTGACTATTAATATTGGTTTCAGACACTGCATAGAGAACATGTTAGCAAAGTGTATGTTTCAAACTGTCCTGGAGTTACATGACTGGCTTTTTCCCCTCTGGCTCAGATGATCGGATGCTGTTGGCAGCGTGTTGGGATGCAGTGAAAGATGGGCAGTCTTTTCTTAGCTGGCATTGGTTGTCTGCACACTGGTTTGAGGGGACTTTGTTTTCCTAAGGGTCCACAATATAAAGGCCATTAAAATGTTGGGAGGAAGGAAACCAGCTCTCCTTTTGCACAGTGTTACCGGCAAACCATATTGTAGCTGCAGCCTGACACTGATTCATTCCCTCTCTTCTTTAGTCTGCTGCAAATGGCATCTTTTGTTGCTTCAGTAATGAAATATTCTCTTGCATCTTTGTCTTTCCAGCCCCCTCCTTTCAACAATTAGTTTTCCTCCACAGTCCTCCATTCCTGATTAAAAATACATGAGTCTGTCTCTGGAATTAAACATACAGCAGAATTGCACCCACAAGGGGAGTTGAAAGCAAAGTCAGGTTTTCCACCCAAAAATGTCACTTTAGCACTACGTATTCTTGTACTCTGACCTTAATATGTCAGACCTGGAGCCTGAGATAGCATGCCAGCAAAAAGAGGGGTCCTGGTGGTGATTATCAGCATTTGAATCCAGGCTGCTGTCTGCTCCTCCTGTAATTCTGTTCCGAAGAGCCCTGATTTCTGCACACTGTGCAGCTTAGAACAGTGCTGGGGTTCATCTACCAAACTTTTTTTTGTCACATGGCCAGAGATCACGTTACAGCACGCTCATGTCCCATCCAGACTGTAACATGGTTTGATCTCACATGTGTAGATGAGCAAATAGTGTTACCAGACTAACACGTTTCTTTCCATTTCATGCGTGTGACGAAATGGGATTATATCCAGGGCAACTCATGCAGTAAATAAATGTGTTAGTCTTTACCAGTGCCCCAGGACTCCTTCTTTGTTTTGTTGAAATAGACTAACACGGCTCCCCTCTGGAACTTGTCACCAAACAGTGTTCCAGCTCTACGTCAAGGGTTGAATGGGCCCGGAAGGCTGAGCTCTCAGTCAGAGTGGAAACTCATTGATACAGGCCACTCGAGGGGAAACATGCCTGGTACTGAGTGGGAGCTTAGAGAGATGCATGCAAAGAGTGTGTGCAGCATCGGCGTACCAAAGCCAGCCTGAAAACTGACACATGGCCCTTCCTCCCAGTCGGGGCAGGTGGTCTGTGAAGATGATGTGCTTTGAGATGGAAGCTCAGGGCAGCTGCTTCTGTCTGAGGAACTCTGGCATTTGCCCAGGATTCAGACGAGCTGTGCAGATAAATATTCTGTTTTATATGTAGGGGTGATGCACAACGGGTCACCAAAACAGTGCATCTGCAGAGAGAAATTCAGCTCTTGTTCCTCCCAGGCAATGGGACTGGGATAGCAGCCATCAGCAAACCAGATGGAGAATTAGATAAGAAGCTTTTGTAATATATTGTTTTAATTGTTTTACTTTTGTAAATGTCAGAAATCTGATCATTGAATTCCTCCTCTTTTCACTTTTGTGGTTCATAACAACCGTGGTGAAGGTATGCTGTGGGGCTGTTTCTCCCTCAAGTGCTTTGAAAAACCAGAGGGCATCTCTGCAGTTTGCATTCCTTTCCAGTGCCACGGGGGAGTGGTGCCACTTGCTTTAAATAACACAAGGCCCTGGCCACCTCTTCAGGCCAAAGAGTGTATGACTGCAATCCTGTCAGGGGAATTGGCTCTTATTTTTGTTTCTCCGATGAAAATTGGGATTGAGAAGAATGCTTAAGACATGAAATATTCATAAATCATTGGAGGCAAAAAGAAGTTCTCTCCGGGTTATTGTACTCACTGTTTTCTCTCTCCCTGTCTCGTTTTTCAGTCATGCCAAGCCGACCTTGTGAAGGACAACGGTCACAAATATTTCCTTTCGGTCTTGGCAGATCCCTACATGCCAGTAAGGACAAATCGTCTTTTCCAGACTTATTGAGAACTTGCTTAGATCATCTTGGCTGTCGTGCCTCTGTTATGCTGCGGTTGGTGCCACTGGGGGGGACAGCGTCGCGTTGTTCCCTGGTGACACCCACTGCCGTGTTGAGGAAAGGCTGCTGAGCTGGGCCCGCGGGAAACTGATCATAAAGGGCCGCACCAAAAGCACTTACAGACCAGACAAGTTTGCAAAACCGATTCATAACAAGGATTAAGACAGAGATTATTTCACTTTTCTTGATATTCGTTTCATCTGCTCTGAAATGGGAGTCGGAGGTGCCCTGATAAACGGACTGAAGTGCTGTCTAATTTCATAGTAGCTTCTGTAACAACCTCTGCAGGAATGCTGTTTTGTATCCTCCTACAACAGATATCCCTAGAGCCACTCCAGAAGTAGTATATGTTAGGGACTCTTTCCCTCTCCCACCCCCCCACTTTTTCTAGTGATAAAAGCACACAGCTGTCACAGACATGAACTAAATAGGGTCCTGACCTTTTCTGCACTAATGCTTTCTAAACCCTGAATGTCAATGAAAAATGCAGTGGAATCTGGACTGCATTCCCATCTCATAGACTCCAAGGTCAGAAAGGACCACTATGATCATCCAGTCTGACCTCCCGCACAATGCAGACCACAGAACCTCCCCCACCCATTCCTGGAATGAACCTCTGACCTAGGACTGAGTTATTCAAGTCCTCAAATCATGTTTAAAGAGTTTAAAGTACAGAGAATCCACCAGCAAGTGAGCCATGCCCCATGCTACAGAGGAAAGTGAAAACCCCCCCAGAGTTGTTACCAGTCTGCCCTGGTGGAATAGTTCCTTCCCATCACTCAGTCCAATGTAAAATATGATGAGATTGCTGCAAATTATTTCTTTTAAATGGTCTGTTTATTTCACTGTAAAAAAAACCAAGAGGAAGGAGTGAAAGATGAAGGCCCCCATTGCACACCTGATGACATAAACAGGTTAGGCATTCAGAGTTGCAGCTAGACACCTGGGTCAGCAGGGCATTTCTAGAGTTCTTCATTTGTCTGGTGTTGGGGTTTTCAGTACAGTATGTTTAAAAAAATAAAACTAACAAGCACGACTACACAGCTAAATTTAGGTGTTTTAAGTTGTGAAAATCTTCCAGCAATCCTTGGCTCTCTGGCTGCCCTCCTTTTACATGATGTCAGGCTCTTCCTGTTAGAAGCATGATTAAAATCACAGCATCTCAGTAGATGAATAGGCCTCAGACACACACTGCAGCTCAGCCACTGCCAAGCAGGTGAGCCATGCTTCTCATTCAGAGGGGAAGGGCACAAGTGTCCTGGCCTGTTCCGACCACTTGGCATTAAGGAACTCCAGAACCCAACTGGATTCTCAGATTGCTGAGATTTCACACCAGACAAGTCAAGAAAGCGAGGATGTTCTCTCTCTGTTCAAGCAGGGCAGCCTACAGCTCGTGTCTCCTTTCAGACAGTTCAGGACACAGTTACTTTCTGTCCTGTTTACAGACAGAAATGAGTTGTGGATTGGTTTTGTTTCTAGGCTGAACACAGGACGATGACTGCTTTCATTCTGGCCGTGATTGTCAACAGCTACAATACTGGGCAGGTGAGTCCCAATGTCTTTGAGTCTTACATTGCTTCTCCTCAGCCGCTCTCTGCATTGTGAGTTGTCTGACGTGCGTCAGAGCCTGCTACAGAGCTGGGAGTTTGCAGTGGGAAGGGTGGCTTTCTGGGTTTGGGTGGGGGGCTTTTTAATTTAAAAAATAAAATTACCTGGAAATTCTATGGAGGCAGTTTGTGCCCAGCACCTGGATATACGGGTTGAGGAAACACGTTACAGAATAGCACCCCATGCAAGCAATACACTGACATACTATTAAGGGAATCCTGCACAGTTCTTTTCAGCTGGAAGCATGGTGGCTGTGATGTAGGCCGGGGGAAGGGTTTTAAAGCCTGGAAAATGGTATAAGCCATAAATCATGGGGCTGTGACAGATGCAAAGAGTATTGCCGAGGAAGGAGAAACCAAGTTTATGGCGTTGAGGAAGCATTTCTGACATTGACAGTTGTGTGGCTGGCTATAAGAGCCCTCTGCTGACCTCCCCAGACTCCTCAGAGAGCACTTGTACAAAGCGTCTCCAATAAAATTTTGCAACAAACCCAGTATCTACAACACAATCTAGGTGCATGTCTATCTCTTCTCTCGAAACAATTCTATGATTATTGGTGAGAGAGGAGGCTGCCTCTCTAAATGAATTGCACTGACCTCTGTTCTAGGAAGCCTGCCTTCAAGGAAACTTGATTGCCATCTGCCTGGAGCAGCTAAATGATCCACACCCTCTACTGCGCCAGTGGGTGGCCATTTGCTTGGGACGTATCTGGCAGAATTTTGACTCGGCAAGGTGGTGTGGTGTGAGGGACAGTGCCCATGAGAAGCTCTACAGTCTCCTCTCGGATCCAATCCCAGAGGTAATATTCGACGTTTCCCCGTCGGTGCCGGTTGAGTTGCAGTCCTTCTGAGAGATGGTTACAAAGCAAATTACAAATCAGTATCTTCAGGAAATCTCATGAATTGATTGGTGTCTGATTAAAAAAACGTAGCTTTCCATTGTTTCTGCAGGAAGGGTGCTGAAGCCATGCAAGATCTGGGTCAGGAAAAACACAAGGAGTGCAAAGGATTATGTATTTCAGGAAGGAAGTTGTTCAGTGTGATGACTTTGACTCCAGGGCTTATACAAGCGCCACATTTCTTTGCTTACTCCTGTGTCAAATGCCCTTTAAAACTGTGTTAGCAGAAATCACTGCATATTTCAGCATGTTCCTGGATCTGGTTTGTCTAATTAGGAAAGCTGGTTTCAGCCTGGTAGATGAAAAAATGCAATTTTAATAAAATATACGTTTCACCTTTATGAAAACACTGTCCCAGAGAGAAGAAAACGGTGTGCCAAGTCACACTGTGATTGAAAGACCTAGAAGACCCCAGTGAAATTATACTACAGCTGGAAGAAGTAAACTTGGAGATATAGGACAATATCAATTTGCAGTGATTAAACTTAAGATTCTTTTCCTTCAACAATAGCATGCTTCCCATTCTGGGCATCCTCTGCCTTCTTCCCTTTTCCCCATTAATTTCCCAACTTACAGATAATTGTTCTGCAAAGGATCAGGTGGCGAGTTCTCAAGGCCATCCGCTTCCCTTGTCTATCAACCAAAGCAGAACATTGCTGAGTTCTGAGGCACACGCTCCAGGGCTGGTTCTGCTGCGTCCACCCCATTCTGCATCTCTGCTAAGCCTGGAGGTGAAGTGCCACACTTGACCCCAAACCCCCGGCCTGTGTGTGGTGTGGCTGACCCTTCTTCCTTTTTAAATCATCTGCTTCCTTTCCATGTGGCCATATCAAATAGCTAGAGGCTTTAGAGATCTCTAGTGCAAAGGGGACCCGGGCCGTACAAGGATAATTCCTTGTTCACCTTTATACAGTTAAACAGAAAGCTCTTGACCGTGCCGAAGGGAAAGCCACCTGCCGTTCCAGAGAATAATACACACCTCTCCGCACATGAGTATTTAGAACTGCACCAGGCGGCATTGCCTCAGCATCTGTCTTTCCTTTCTTTGGGCTATCTAGCCACTGCCATTTACACAGCACAGTAGCCCGGCTTTGGAGAGATCCAATTCAAGGCCAGGACTAAGTTGGAAACCTGATTTTTTGCTTTCTCACAGGTTCGCTGTGCTGCAGTCTTCGCACTAGGCACGTTTGTGGGCAACTCGGCTGAGCGGACCGATCATTCCACCACCATCGATCACAACGTGGCCATGATGCTGGCACAGCTCATCAATGACGGGAGCCCTGTGGTTAGAAAGGTACAGCAGGAGGGGCCCAGAGAAGTGAGGAGGATTAATGATGGGGACTTTCACAGTAAAGCTAATAAGCGTTAATTGTATGGGGTGCTGGGGAAGCAGACTCTTTGGACAGTGTTCCAAAGGATGCTAGACTGAAGTCCTAGGAATTCATGGATCTGATTCATCTGGAAGCATTTGGTCAAGCAATCTCTTGGCAGCCGGTACAGGTGTCTACTTCCTGCCCAGGAGCACACACACATATGGCTATCTGCAGTGCAAAGAGCACCATAAAGTTAGGGTGACTGGCCAGCGCCAGGCGATCAGGACATCTGCCCAGGGCACAAAGCCCTGGGGATGGAAGAATGGGGAGGAACTATTTTTGCTTGCCCTGGGCATTAAAATGCCTAGTTTATGGCTCTGTTGCTGGCCCAGAGGACTCTAACATGTTGACTACTATGGGTGCACACTCAAAGCAGCAGAGTATCGTTGCAGAGTAGTTTTTCTGCAGTTGCCTTTTTAAGTGAGGAAGCACGGGGTTCCCCATGCATTTTAGGATCAGGAGGGGGAAGACCAACACATGGGTAAGTTCTATTTAAAAGCATCCATCATTTTTCCAGAATGACTTTTAAATGGAGAGTGAAGTTTGCCATCTTCTTTAGAAGCCCGCTGGGGTCCATATTGTAGCTGGCCATTGTTAGTGGAGCAAAATGCTTGGCTCAGTTGGACTCGCCTCTCTCATTTCTAGTGGAATCTTTACACTGTGAAACGGATGAGACAGTGTGCTCCCTCTCTTGGTCCCAGATGACCTCTCCTCATTGGTTTTCTCTTGTTTTAATCTCTTGCCCTCAAAGAAAGCACTCAGAAGAGTTTCCTTTGGCATATGTGAGACTCTGACAGCAAAGGCTGCTTCATCAGCAAATGGATGCCCCTGTCCCAAAGGAGAAGCATCGATTTCTCCAAATCTCTTAATTAAAAATTCCTTTAAACAATGGAGAGTTAAGTCTTCTACTGACCGTTTGTATTTCTAGCCCTGCTGGTAAGGTTACGAAATGCCCTGAAAGGATTAGTGCCCAGTGGCTTCCTGCAAATGGTTCCAGTGTGTCATAGCTAGTGTGTGGCTCTGCTCACTGTACGGACGCTGTACGTCACGGATTTTGGAATGCCAAGGTCTTTTGTCTCGCTCGTTTTCTGGTTTCATTTCCCGTGAGGTTTATATAAATGTCAGTCTCCTCTCTGCTTTGTGCTGCTGCCGTGAAGAATAGGACTGTGCTGCTTTCCATATTCGGAAGAAAATAAAGTTAAACAGGCATGGAGAGCATGGCTTGGAACAGTGAGTAGGCCATTGATTGTGGACACAACCCCTGGGATCGGTTTCAGTGTTAGCAGCCAGGGCTGTCAGAAAGAAGCGTTAATGCCATTTGCCATCTGCCCTGAACGTGGGGAAATTCCATTTCCTGGGCTGCTGTTCTGAGGAGTCTCAAGAAGGGAGATTAATAGGCTTTTCATTTGCTGTGCAACATGAGGAATCCCCGGGAACCTGGTGCATTGTATAACATAATGACCGAATGAAAAAGAGACCAGATATTAAAACAGCGTAGTGCAGGCCACAGTACGTTTTGTTTACCCGTTCACCCACCCCTTCCCTTCAGCCAATGTCTGAAACAGCAATAATCTGTCCGAGGTTAGTGGACTTGTTTATAAGCTGGTTTTTTGAGTTTGAAATCAATGCAGGAATCAGGACCGGGAAAGAAGAATATGCCCTCTGGTGTCTTTATCCAGAACCCTGACTCCTAAGATTTCTGTCTGATTTTGTTACTTCCTCTTGAAACCAGAGCTGCATTCGGTCTCTGAAATGCTCTATTGTTTGTTACTCTTTTGATAGCAAAGTTTTACCTTACAGGACTATTGCTCTTAGATTAAATATGAAATATTAATTTGTTACTGGAAACATGAAGTGTGTGGCAGGCCTACGGGAGGAAGAGGGGAGGGCCGGGAGTGCAGTGGAGAGAGCCTGACAGCTCCATTCAGTGGAAAGATATCGTTGCTTTCGGAAACCACGAGCAGGAATAATACATACTGCTTACACAGTACTTCTGTAGTCCCTTGAAGTTCTGACCCTCTGTTATACAACTAACACACATTAGCTCCTTGTGGAGCATCTGGATCGTTCCAGGCAGAACCCACCTGCCAGACACAGCCAAATCCTTCCTGGCACGATTCATTTGCCAGCAGCTGCTCAATCGTTCCAGACATATTCCAACTTCCTGTTTGTTTAACTGGAACATTAGCAGCGCCACAGGGGTTGATGTTGAGCCAGCAATGAGAGGTTAAACCAGAGGCCTCAGGCTTCAGTTTATTCATCGGTGTAGCTGGTTTCAGTGTGCACAGTCTTTGGAATATTAGAGCTCTTGCTTGGAGATTTTGGCCTTAAAGAGGTGTTAGCGACAGACCTCAGCTTTCTGGCCAGTCGGTCGGTCCGTCCGGTGTTTCTTAGGGGCCTGTTACCACGATTCCTAAAGAGGTTCTAAGTTTTGGTGTCCGCTCCCCCTCCTTGCTAGGGCTCCCGTGCTGCAGCCATTGAGCCAGCGAGAACTGAGCGGGCTCCCTTACCAGAGCAGCTGCCTCTCTCCTAAGTTAGCCTGCAGAGGAATATAAGCCATGTTTTCTCCCTGCACTCAGCATGCTGCCGTGTTTCGGACTCACGTACCCATAGCCTTCGTGGTGGCACTCAGGGTTGGCCCTGGCAGCCTGCTGTTGTGTCTCTCTAGCTGAGAACACAGCTCCTTCCTGCAGGTCGCACATGAACAAACAGAGGGTTGGCCTTTGCCATGAGGAGCAAGCATCCTGCTTCTCAGCACAACTCATTATTTCACTCTCAAAAACATGCCTCTCCTGGGCAGGATGGCAGCTTGTAAGCGAGGCGAGGGAGCTGTGTTTGACTGCAGTTCAATTCTTTCTGTGGCAATTTGACAATAGCAGGTGGAATCAAAGAGTAGGAGAGCCTGGCCAGGAATAAAAGACCCATTGTTATGAAGAATTCATTTTGAAACTGAGTGACTGGCTTTCTTCAGATCTTTGCACTGAAGTGAAGGAAAAATCAATGCTTCTCCAAACCAAGTATGAAAAGGTGCCCTCATCCCCGCTGCAGATGACAGATGGGCATTAATTTTGTCAGAGAGCTGGTTTTGCAGGTGTGCAGAAGAGGTGATTTCCCACCATGTTAGCTCAGAGTAGAGGAATTTACTAACCTGAGCCATCTTTGTCACTGGTTTGTTGGATGGGGCAGGGGACAGTGGTAGGAGGGAGAGTTAGGAGGTATTATTATCGCTCTAGAGGCCTGTCCATCTGTCAGTAAGCCTCCTGTATCAGCATAGGTCAGGCTGAGAGAAGTTCTCCACATCCCACTGTCAGCAAGGTCACTCCATTCTTGTTCTCAGGCGAAGGTTTGAAGTACACAGAAGTCCTGATTTTAGAAGCATTGCGAGAACAGATTCTTGTCTAACTCCATACCTTGCTTGTTTTCGAGAGCAGAGAGAAAATAGACTCATGGTCCTGCTGGTGAATGACCTCACTGAGAAACTACGTTGGTTCTGGTTTTTCCCCCGGAGGGAGCCTTTGATTTGGGGAGCAGGAAATCTTACAGGCTCAGAAGAACGTAAAAACCCCCTGAGTTGTACTTGTTTTTGTCCTTGTATGCAGGCTTATCTTGGGCTCTGTCCATCTTGCATTGCTTTCCATTTAAGATAATAAATATCCTCTTCTGCTCAGAGTTCAGCATAGCGGTGCTCTTCTGAGAGCAAGCTCTCACGGTTGTGCTACATCCCTCCATCCATCTGTGTCAGTGCCAGGACCTGCTGTGCATTCGTCAGCCTAGAGGATTAGCATCTTTGAAATGCAGAGTAGGTCTACGCTTCAGTACAGGCCTGTGCATGAGCCCAGGCTCGGCCCTAACACCCGTGTGCATTCACTGCAGTTGTAGACCCAGGGACTCGGATTCTGCAGAGCTGGAGGGTCTGGGTTCAAGTTAAGCCAGGAGCCAGGCGCTGAGTCTTCTTGCTTTGCTGAGAAGATGTAGTCCTACTTGACTTGGGTAGAACTCAAGCCTAGGGATCCCCTAACATGGGTCAGCTAACTCGAGTCCTGCTAACCCTGGGCTTCCATTGCAGTGGAGAAATACCCTCAGAGGGGGACAGAGCGATCTCCTTGCTTCCCATGGCAGAGAAGCATCTGACTGGAGATCTGTGCCCCCTCCGTTGCCCCAAAAGCATATTTTGCCCTGGGCAGTAATTTCTGTTGAAAAGGGAGTTGTAGAATATGCAATGAACTAAAGGAGTTGTAGCTGCTGCATCCTTCTTCGAAGGATGGTCCCACTGTATATTCCACATGTGGGATTCTGCCAGGCAGCGTCCATTGGCCTGGACACGTGCTGTAGCTCTCCTTGTGTTCCTGACTGAGAGCATAAGAGGAAGTGCAGGTCGACTTCAGCCCAGTTCCTTCTTACCGCTTCATGCCCTGCGTCGGAATTGTGCCCTCCTTCACTCCGTAGCACACTCCTCCCCTTGGGCTGGCACAGCTCACTCCACACGGGCACAAACTGCCTCCACAGGAACGCTGTCAGCTGTTCCGCTGCAGGACATCTGCAGAGTGGCCTCCTGGAGGTCTGGCCGCACATTGGCTGCACACTGCCCTCTAGTTCTGGCTGTAGCCTTGGCTGTGGGTAGAAGTAAGATCAGCAAGTGCCTTTGCTCCCAGTTTCCTAGCACCCCCCTCCAGTCTGGAGAAAGCTTGACCACCATCCTCGTGTGGAACACACCTAGGGACCATCAGCTGAAGAAGTGGAGGTTCCTTACTGGAACTGGAGGTTCCTCGAGATGTGGGGCCATCTGTATTCCAGTGTCCACCCTCCATCCCCTCTGCTTCGGGTCCTGTGGGATTTGCAGAGAGAAGAGGAACTGGGGGAGTTGGCCCATGCTACCTTGTACACCCCTGGTTGGGAGCACAAGGAGAACTACTTCGCATGTATGGGCTAACCCACACTGCTGTAAAGAATCTCCAGACTCGGGCATGTGGTCCACATGCATGTCATGTGGAATACAGACGTGGCCACACCTCTTGAAGAACCTCCTGCTCGGTAAGTAACCTCCGCTGGAATAAGTTTCCCAAGCTTGAGCAGAATTTGTACTAACTGTGCTGGTCTCACTGGTGCTTTCCCGTGGTGCACACAAGGCTAATTAGGCTGAGATCTCTGGTAAAGGCCCGTTGACTTTGTTTGAAGCCCAGTACGGGAATTCTCAATTAGCTATTGTTCCCTCCAACTCTCTTTGGCTTTTTGCTAGAGTTCTGTTCCGAGCAGGCACGGTTCATCTGGCTGGTGCACTTTATTTCTAATGACAAAGTCTTCGTCAGGCAGTCTTTTCCACCTAGAGGAGGCTGTTTTTGCTGACAGAAGAAAATTCCTGCATTTTCAGTGAATAATGTCCCCTCTGCTTGATTCTTGCTTTTGGTGTTGGGTATCCCTTCTTCTAGTTTGGGAATTATTCTGAAAAGGCCTATTGACCAGGTTGTTCCCCATCTTTCAGTGACATCTGTTGCTTGCAGCCAGTTGTTTGTTTCTGACACACACAGCAATCAAAGGTCTCCTTCTCCTGCTTTCTCTCCCCAGGAGCTGGTGGTGGCTTTGAGTCACCTTGTGGTACAGTATGAGAGCAATTTTTGCACCGTTGCCTTGCAGTTCATGGAAGAAGAGAAGAATTATCCTCTGCCATCTCCAGCTGCCACAGGTACATCCTTCTGTCTGCTCATGGCCAGGGGAAGTTTGTAGTGCGTGGGCGCCTTAGCTGAGGAACTTGATTGCATGATCAAGAGGAACCAGTGCTATAAATGTCCTGGGCAGGTTTCATGCCAGTGTGTCACCACAATGCATTTTACTGGAGAGCTGCTTCTCGGAGAGCTCCTTCTCTGAGCAGACTGAGCTGTCTGGGTGAGCAGAGGGTCACGGAGACTGAAATCCCTGCTACCCAGAGACGGTTCCTCAAGATCAAGGTTAAAGTATGTTGTCAAGACAGCTGCTAAAGCTCGCCGTGGTGCAACTATACTGCACTTTTCTGGGATAATCAGGCAGCTTTAGTCTCTCCAGCTGCTGAACTGGTGCTGCCAATGAAAATCCTTATTGTTCTTCAACAAGCCACTCACTGTTTATTATTTGAGAGACTCAGACAGGAGACAGTGAAGACCTTCATGCCTCTGTGTGCTCCAGAGCCTTTGATTGGTGGTCCCAGTCCTTGGTGCTTGATGCGCTATTTTCCCCCATCCCTATCTTCCCGACGTGTTTTGCTTCATTAGGGGAATTGTCGCCAGCCCTTCATTTATTAGAAATGAGATAAATTGGAAATCACCAGGGCTAACAGCACTGTTGCGGGAGAGATGATGAACTCTCTCTGCAACGAGTAATCAGTCCCTTCTGAGTCTCAAGTAGTGAACCATGGTGGAGAACTAGTTTCCCCATTCGTCCTTTCTGCTGCAGAAAAGAATCATCCCTTACAGTTCCATAGCACTTTTCCTCACCAGAAGGAGCCCAGAGTACTTTATAACTGGATCTTCAGAAGTACTGCTCCCACCTCTGTGGCTGGGTGGGACAACTGTTCTGCAGCAGTGATGTGACATATGTGCTTTTAGGAACGGAAATGAAGAATGACTTTTCCAGGGGAAGTTGCAGGTGTTCAGAGCATGAGGTGAAATCTGGCCAGGAAAATCAGGATTAAATAACCCTTTATTATGAAAAATATAACCAGATTGTTAATGAGCAGGAGTGAGCAGCTTTTCAGACTTTAAAAAAAAAAACTATCAGTGAGCCCTGGGGCACTTTTCAAGACTAACAAATTTATCTATCTTTGTGACGAAGTGGGATTTCTCCCACAGAAGCTCATGCAATAAATAAATTTGTTAGTCTTGAAAAGTGCCCCAGGGCTCCTTGTTTGTTTTGCTGAACTAGACTACACGGCTCCCTCCTGGAACTCCTCAGACTGGAGTATCTGAAAGGTGTCCTCTCTGGCACCATGACTGGGCATTAATTCAATATTGGTGTGGAGGGAAGAATCCCCAAAAGCGTCTGCTATAGCACGCCATTTTTCTTAGCTGTCTTCCATTCAGGGACTGACAAGGCTTGGCTCTGCTTAGTTTATGGGATGTGTAAGGATGAAAGCCCAAGAAACGTGGTGCTCTAGTCAGTGGGGATTGGGGGTGGGAGAGGGTAAAATACACCAGCCCTTTCTCATAATTTGCTCTTTATTGAAGGACAGCTGGCAAGGACTGAGCACCCATCTTCTCAGTAGTTATCACGTTATATTGCTGTAGGATGGCAGCTCCCTGGTTTCCCTAGTGATGGCATGTGTCACGGCTAACCTTTGTCCGCACAGAATGTGGGACCCTGACACCAGGGCGAGATAGCCCGTGTACCCCGAGACTTCGGACCGTCAGCTCCTATGGGAACATCCGGGCAGTCACCACGGCTAGGAACCTGAACAAGTCCCTGCAGAACCTCAGTTTGAATGAGGAATGTAAGATGGCTTTCGAGATGCTTTCATTTTTCCTTCCCACTTTTCTCATGTGAGATTGTTTTATTTTGTCCCTTTGCCAGCTCTTCCCAACTGTGAAATTCCTGTGGAAAGCATCTGGAGCCAGCTCTCCATTGCATAGTACCCAGCTCCCCTCTTCCCCCCGAGGGACAATATGGGCAACTCCCACCCAAACAGGCTGAAATTCTCTATTCAGTAGTATGGATTTTACAAACTCCCAGAGTCCAAGCAGGACACTTCCCTGCTGCACATGTTTTCACCAGCTTGAGTCGCTACCAGAGCATTGATGCGTAGCCTCTAACTCAATGTTCAATGCTCGGAAAGAGGCCTTGATAAACTTGCGTCACAGAGGAATTCCTCTTCACTTGCTGAAAGACGCACGGTTCGTAACAGAGACCTGGTTGAGCAAAACCAGTTCTTTCAATAGTAGTTGCGTTTCTGTCTCTCTCCACTTCCCTTTCCGCAGCTGGAGGCTCTGTTGCCTTTTCTCCGGGGAACCTCAGCACCAGCAGCAGTGCCAGCAGCACGCTGGGCAGCCCTGAGAACGAGGAATACATCCTGTCATTTGAGACCGTCGATAAGATGCGAAGAGTTAGCTCCTACTCCTCGCTGAATTCGCTGATCGGTGAGTGAGGGCTCTTCCGCCTCCCTTGCTATTTCCTGCTTTCTGTCCCCTCCTGCCTGCTGCGCTACCGGTCTGGTTTGCTCAGGCGTGGCTCCAGGTAGGTCTTGGTCTAACGCCGAGGGCTCTGAGCATAGGTAACTGCCAGGAAGGCGTCTGAGTGGGGTTACAGGAGAAAGGGAGTTACGCTGAGGATCTTTGGGGGGATGGGATGTAGTAATGACACAGCTGCATTTCTGTGGTTGTAACGCTGTGTTTTGTCACAAAGGATGGGATTCCTACGAAGACCATGCGCACAGTGCACCTAGATGAAGAGGGCTGTGGGATGGTTGTCCTCCTCCCTCTTCCTCCCCTCTTGTCACAAAACAAATGGGAAATATTTTTTCATGCCTTTTTCTCAGCCGCGCACTTGCTGTTCTCGGAGAGGTGTGGAGCCCACTCAGCTCTGTACTGCCATTGTGAGCATGACGAACACCTCACGCCTTATCCTGCGGTATTTTCAGTGGCCGCGTGGACCTTTGCGATGTAACTATGGCCACCCTGGTACAAGCCATAGAGTGAAACAATTTCCACTTGCTGCAGGCTGCTACGTATCATCTTCAGTCTGCGAAGCCCTGGTTCTGGGCCTGGGAAGCAGGCCCGGAGTGGTGGAACTGCATTGTGATGAGCAGTGACTGCAGAACTTCTGTTTGCAGAAGGCCACTTCCCTTGAACTTTGTGTAGAGCTCTGCCCAGCACTGACGCGCATGAATACTCTCTTGAGACCACTCTGACGGTGGAGAAGTGGTCAGTGTTGTGGGCCCACGATCTTCTCCTAGCTTTAAAAAAATCCCTGTCTGCCATTGTCATATGGAGGATTAGTAACCTGTAGCAAACGGGTGATGAAAACCCTCCTCATCCCACTCCTGAACTAGAAAGATTCTGGGATCTCACTAGCGAACAGCTCCGGTGGCGTCTGTTGTTGGCCATGAAGTGATGGCTGGATCCGCAGGCCCCGAAGACAGTTTAAAATAAATCTTGGTCCAGTCTAGTAAAGGGCAGTCGTTCGACTCGCTCGTGTGACTTGACAGATAATGCACTTCTCTGTGGGCACCACAGGGTGGCTGGAATGCTGCTGACCCAGTGGCAAGTTAAGACCTTCGCTCCCTTTCCGTACCGTCTCTCTGAACCTGGCTTTCCCAGAACGGCTGCCTGCACGATGGTTTGTTTGTGTCTCGGAAGGGCTTTACAGCACAGCTGAGAAGGAGTCTGGAAATGAGCTGGAGATGAGTGAGGGAAACTTAAGAAAACAAAAGAGTGGAGCTCATTCATATTCAGTCAGGAAGAGCTCATATTCAGCTGTAAATGACATCTCTTAGAGAAGTCTTTAAAATTCATAACTTACAGGAATCCCATTACCTTCAGCATTTGCCTGTTTAAAGCGGGAGGCTTTTTTTCATTTCTGCTAAAGAATTTCAGTCTCCAGCCTGCTCTCTGCTAGGTGCCAAAGGAAAGATTTTTTTTCAAGGTTTCATCAGCTATAGCCACCCTGTAAAAGCAACACATGGCCACGCAGCGGGCTGGGTTTGAGCTGATCATGCGACGTCGCTCTCCTCTTTCTTTTCTCAATCCCCTTATAGGCAGCCAATTGTCCCATCTGAGGAAACACGTGACACAGCTGTAGTGCCCACCTCTGACTGGCGTGCAAGGAGTCATGGCAACTTGTTTTCCAGTTGTGGCCATGCCGGGTGTTTGAGAAAGGGGAAGAAATTAGGACCTTAAGTTGGAGCAGATCAAATCCATTTTTTAAAAATCCAGCTTCTAATGCTAAGAAATACAAATCGTCCTTACCCAGAGTTTCATTTTCTGTCTTCTACATTCTTCAGATGTACACTCAGCTGTGATTGATTAGCTTTCAGGGACTTCTTTCTCACTGCAGTGTGTTTTATTAAGAATTCCTCACTCGCACCCTGTGCCATTTTGCTACAGGATGCTTGGCAGCTAGGTACACATGGACATTTTCTTCTTATTTTTGCTTCCGATATCTCTGAGGGGCTATCCAAGAAAGAGGAGTGGGTCCTTGAGCTTGGCTGGGTTCTGGCAGGTGACACCTGGCTAGCTGAGTCATCCGATTTGGGCCTTCCATTGCCCATGAGCTTGCAGGAGGAAGAATTTTTGGTTAACAAAGGCTGGTTTGGGAAGGAGGCTACACCTGTTGCGGCCCTTTCCACAGCCAGATCCACCAGCTTATCAATCTTGCCTTCTTAAATGGAAAAGGGGAAAAATGAGGCATTGGCTTTGGATGCCTGGGGACTGATGACTTCTTTCTGCATACCCAAATGCCGTGATTAAAGCCCATCATTGGGCGTCTCTCATGGTAATGTGGAGACCATTGCTGGAAAGATAATGCCAGAAACATTGATCAAAGTGGAAAGAAGAAACTTGAGCAATAAAACGCTGGAGATGGATTTCATTTTCCAGTAGAAGGGGAGTGAGGTTTGATTTGGACAGAGGGGGGAACTATGCCATGTCACTCAGAATCGCTCGGAGGCAATTATGAACAGAGGAAGGCGACGGGGACATGGGGAAGGCTGTGGCGAGGCGGACCATAGGCAAATGGGAGAGTGAGTAGACGGAGTGGAACAGATCTTGAGTGTGAGCACAAGCAATAGACAATTTGCTATTAGACAACTCATTTCAAATCGTGTAGGTGCGCGTTTACACTGATAGGAATTCGCCGAGAGCAGGTACCAGATTGTTAGTAAATATAAAATGGTAAGCTACAATACTGAAAATATGGCATGAAAAGTAAATGCCATTCACAGACTAAGCAATATTGCACGGCTTTATTCAGTGTGCTCCATAGCATGGCGTGCACCATGTAAAGAGTAGGGAAAAGCCTGTGGAGATGGGATGGGGCAATGCTGGATGGCTGGGAATGCCAGGTCACTCGTGGGACAAGGAGGAATGCTGGAACGCAGGGGAGTCTGGAAGTTTCTTTTTCCAGTTCTCCACTTGTCAAAACTGATTAGTCTTGGCCACAGCCATTCCCCCTATGAAATGTGTGATGGAGACAGGGAGTGTGCTGGTGGGGGCGGGCTGTGACAACTGCTGGATCCTGAGATCCTTCCTTAAGGGCACGGTCTCTGCTGGAATTAGTGAAGCATCAGAAAGCCCATGCTCTGCTACGTGTGCAGTGCAGTGGAGTGGTGCAGACTGTGCTACGTATACCAGTGGGGAACATCTGAGCGCAGCAGCCTCCCTGAGCCATTTCTACCCCTAATCCCTGGGACTGCTCGCCCTTCGAGCTTTCTGCTGTGCTGCAGGGCATTTGGGGGAAACGCCATTAGCAGCTTTAGCCTCGGGAAATAATGCTCCTCTGTACAGAAGTCACAGGGTCCAGAGAGGCTAGCCTGGGAGGGTGTCCTCAAAATACCCTGTGAAAAGACCAAATGTAGAGGGTTCTGCTTGTAATCTGGGCAATCTCTGCAACAGCTGTCATGTGGTATCTTGCCTCGAAGGAGTTGGGCTGCCACTCACACCTACTGAAGTAGAGTTCACAGAGCCATCAGAATTTAGATCTTTTCTCTCGCTGAATCCAGGTCTCAGAGGATCTTGTATTTTGCCCATGGGAAGAGAAGAGGGATGGGGGGAATAAATGTACTAAGCAGAGGCAGGATTAACAGTGACAGGAATCGTGTATTAGAATCCCCGTATGCCCCTGACTGCTCTGTCTGAAATCTTTCAGCTGTTTGTGTGTCAGTCCAAAACTTGTTTTTCGCTTCAGGAGAACATGCAAAAAGGAAAACAAGCTGTTGTCTCAATAGGAAATACACAGGGGCTCAGGTTCGGGTCAGTTTGTGGAGTGTGGACGGCATCTCGCGGTGGAGCTCCAGGTTTAGAGACATTGCAGTATTTTAAAGGGGCAAACCCAGGGAAGAGATGACATAAAGACACGGCTGGTTTAATTTGTGTATCCTGCACAGCTGTGCCCTTGCTATCCTTGGGTTACAAAACCAATCATGCTGCCCTGGTGTTGGCTGTGAAATTGAATGAAGAGTTATGTGCACCCGAACAAAAACAACATAAGCAGTGAAGAAAGGCAATTTATTTTTGAAGTTCACAGCTGAAAGGAATCATTCTGTAAATCTATACTGCAAGGTCTATTTAACCAGCTTTGAATCAGTCCGACTAATTACAGATCTGTCATTTTAAATTAACTCTCCTCACTTGTCTAGTGCGGCGTGTGGGTCTCATGGATTTTTTTTATTGTAGTCCATTATGTGAAATCAAATCACTGCTCTCTCCCGCTGTCCGTATCTCCTTTCATTATCACCCTGACTCAGGTGGTTCAAGTTTAACAAGGAGCTGTCGGATGCGTCATTCTGCTGAACCCATTCGATGAGGTACACTTTCCTTAGGGAAAAAAAGAAAAGAATTCTAAAGTGAGGGAAGGGAATACACCTTCAAGCCCTTGCCCTAATAAGTCTAAAAAGCCTTTATAGAAATTCCCTCTGTTCTTTTCAGAAGCTGTTGGATGAATGAGAAATTGCATCTGTGAAGTCCCTTTTTTCCCCTGAAGCTTAGATGTATAAAAATGTCTGGGGTTTTTTCTCCTGCTTGCGTCATGAGTGAGGGAGCTATCAGAGGGGTGGAAATACAGGAAGTTAGATTCCCTCTTGCTCCCACCTTCTTCCCCTCACTCCCTTACTCTTTCTTTAAAAGAAACCAAACCCTTTTCATTCGTAACAGCCCTTATGTAACTTCCAGCACAGACCCAAACACACAGGAGGCAGAATGCTGAGCAGGCTTCAGGGAGTCTTTGCAGCAAAGTACCTGGCTGGCTGCGTCAGTGACTGGAACACTTTTCCCCAAGCTTTTAGCGCCTTGGCTGAGTAATTTTTCAAGGTGAATTTGGTGCTTGTGAAAACTCAGCCTAATAGGAGTGGCCAGTAGCCTGGTGAAGAACAGACAAGCACTGTGCCATTTTCTTCTGATTAACTCTGGGTTTGCAGTCCTGGGCTTCCCGTGTTTTCTCATTATTTTTCTTTATTTTAAATATCAGTAAACTGCTTCTAAGGATGGGGATACATTTTTGCCTCGTGGCCAGAGCCACAATTTTGAACTCAGATGTGCATGAGTGAAAGATGTGTGGCACTCTTCCCTGCCGCCAAGCAGGGTCATCTAGCCCTTATTCCCCTAATCGTGTGCTCACTGTATCAATGCATTGCTTGGTTTGGAATACTTTTGCTTATGGCCTCTGCTAACATGTAGAGACAAAATGGAGCACGAATGTGTTTGGAGTCTGGCTTATCTCTGCACGTGAGATAACGTCGTGATGGGCAAATCTGACGTCATTATGTCTTTGCATGGCCCCAAATCAGCTCCAGGATGGATGACAATCCAGTGTGGACCCTACACGCTGGAAGAGATTAAAGGAAAGTGTCTGACAGTTCCATACACTGGCAACCCATAGCGAAGGGTCCCACTAGCCAGCGTGTTACTGTTCAAAAGGTGGCGTCAAAAGTGTAGAGCGGAGAGATCTGCGTATGCAGCATTTTCAGTGTTAACAGACATCACTGCAGTAAATGCCATGGGCACCAGTGGGAGGAGGCCCTTTAATTTGCAGGTTACTTCCTGCCTGCTAGCTTGTGGATTGTCATCATGGTGAACTTTTCTGGCAGAAGGGAGATTCCCTTGTATAACTGAGGCTGGCATATGGAAAAGCTTGCGGTGTCTGTACTGCTCAAGCTCGGAACTGCGTTCTACTTGCATCTTGGGCCAGAGTTCAAAACGGAACTGTCGGAATCTATTTTCTCTTGGACCGAGTGTCAGGTACAGAAGCTATCCAAGGTGAGTGAGTGCTTGTCAGCCAAGGGACCCTTTCTTCCTGACCTACGGCTTTATATTTAGATGCCTCTGGAAACACAGAGGGAAATGCAGACAGCTCTTGACAATATTTACAGTTCACTGCGACTCTTGGAAAACCCTAACTGAATTCCTTTTATCATCACAGCACCTACCTACCTTATCACTCTCAAAGGGCTCTGCTCCCAAGGTTGGAGTTATAACCATACTACATGGGAATGGGGTAATAGGAAATTGCTGATGTGCCTAAAGCCAGTCAAATAAAATATTCACAGTTCCATAAACTCTTATTTGTTTGATTTGTAAGGTCTGTTTATCATTCCCTCCCAGCTCATGTTACTAAACAGCAGACAATCAGTGACCAAGCTGGTAATTAGCAGATTGACTTAATTGCAGTCTGAAGGATTAGATTGACTCAACCTTCTGCCTCGTAAAAGGAAGAACCATGTTACCTCATTATTAGCACCTGGAGAATGTGTAAAATCCGTAACATACCAGCTGTGTAACTAATCTTTAATGGGACAAAAGGATTTTAATAAATGTATCTGTTCAGAGAGGCTGCGAACTTCTCCCCCATGGAGTTGACTTAGGACAAGATGGCCATGTGACTTGTTCCATGGGATAAGAAAATGATTTTGGCCGCTAATTCTGGGCAGGTTTCTTTCTTCCTGCAGGATTGTATAGTGGCAGTTTTCTTCCATCTCTGGGGTTGTGTTTGAGTGCCTACCTTGCTCTTCTCTAACTGCCATTCTCTAGTGGCAGAGCAGCTCTTGTGGGCTGTTTTCCCCAGAAGATTGAAGGTGACCGCAGCTTTCTGCTTTTTGTGTTTTCTTGGTGTTTTTCTGTTCTAGGAGTTTCTTTCAATAGTGTTTACACCCAAATTTGGAGAGTACTGCTACACCTGGCTGCTGACCCCTACCCTGATGTCTCCGATGTGGCAATGAAAGTGCTCAACAGCATTGCGTACAAGGTATGATTGCCTGTCTTCATGCATCTCTAACCTCTTGTATTCTGAAGGCTGTTTTCATACTCAGGCAGTGTGGGTGGATGGAATTTGCATATGCCAAGTTGGGACCCTATGGTAAGTGATCGCAGCTCAGTCTGACTTGGCAGCTCTTCCGCATTCCAAAAGTAAACCAGTGGCCAAAGAAGACTAGTTATTGGGGGAGGAGCTGGAATTATTTCAGGGGTGCCGTTATGAGGAAGGTGCCTTGAAAACTGAGTCTTGCTTACATGTCTGGTGAGTAAGTGGATCCCTGAGTGATGCCTCCCAGATAATCCAGTAAATTATCCATTTGCAGACTGATTTAGATTATGCAAACGGGACAGGGCCACAGACACAAGCCACAGAGGTTTCCGATCCCGGTGAAGTGCCTGTCACTCTGTATGCAGGCCCCCTTCCCACTCCTCACCTCTTCAGTACAGGCCTCAATCACCATGCTCCTCAGACTTCATCCTGAGAGCGATGTGAGAAATCCATGGAGAGTGCCTGTACTACTGCTCCAGAATTGCCAGCCCTCACCTTTCACCAGAAATCAATCACCTGGCCATTTCAAATTCCAAAGGGGTAGCCGTGTTAGTCTATTGTAGAAAGACAACAGAGTCTTGTGGCATTTTTAAAGACTAACAGATTTATTAATCGCATGAGCTTTCGTGGGAGAAAATCCCACTTCGTCAGACGCTACGAAGTGGGATTTTCTCCGATGAAAGCTCATGCGATTAATAAATCTGTTAGTCTTTAAAAGTGCCACAAGACTCTGTTGTCTGGCCATTTCAGTACATCTCATCATTGCGCCAGAACGCCATTTAGACACAGTCCTCTGTGCACGTTTGGGTGCCACCTTCACAGGTGCTCCAGCATTCAGACCATGAGATGAAAAATGGAGTCTCGGTGATTTCTGATAAATAACAGCATCACTTAGACTTGAGCTCCTGAGCTAGCATAGCTGTAAGAGAAACCGGCGTCACCATCCAGTGTTAGAGATCTCCTGCTTTCTGCCCATCTTTTGCTTAAGAAGGTAGTTCTCAATTTAACTTGTTTTGAATACACAGATGGGTCAGACTGCAGGCTTTGTGTTTTGGGATATGGAATAACTTTGCCTCTTGAGATCTCCAGTTCGTGACTCAGGCACCAGATAAATCTGTGCCTCAGACAGGCACATCTCAAATTCAGAGGAGTACAGAATGGGAGACATTAAAGCTTTCAGACTCTCCTCTCTGGACCACATCATGGCAATTATTAGACTCTTTGCCATATGAAGCTCTAGATCAACTAAAATTCTAGGCTTCACATGGGCATACAGAAGATCTGGGTTCTCCATTTCCTATCTTCCCTACTTTTCTGGGGCTTACTCCCTTGCTATTAAAAACTGCTGTGTGAGTACTACCAGAGAGGTGGTTGCGCCCTGTAAATGGTGCAGTATGGTGCTCTGTAGCCAGGAGGAGCCAGGGAACATTAAGGTGTTAGGAAGAGAAATGAACGTTGTGCCAGGGCTGATAAGTTCCACTCTAATTTTTTAAGGGTTGGACACAAGCCCTGCAGCATTAGACAAGAGTTCCTGTTTCACTGGAGACCCCAGTCAATTCCTGGGGGGGCTGCCATACTGGTTTGCTGACTGGTCCCCGGTCTTCTGTCTGTAGGCATGCTGCCAGGGAGGACTATGATCCCAAATCCCAGGCATTATCTGGGGACAGGAAGCTGCAGTAAGAGGCAAAAGGCAGTGGGAAAAACCCTCTCCTGATCAGAGAGCAGCCCAAGTTTTACTGGGCACAACTGAGCAACAGCTGCTTGAGAGATGGACAGCTGCTGTTCCAGAGGGAAGGCCAAGGAAGGTGGGGACTAACAGATTTGGGGAGTGGACTGGCTCTCTGCTGAGGATTTCAGCATTTTGAGCGTATAGACTTCTTGCAGGTGACTGCTCTATGGCTCTTGCGCTCTCTCCTAGGCAGTGACATCTCAGGTGGTTTTACACCTTGAATAATGAAGCATTTGAGTTAGCAGAGATTTTCTGCTGCAGATACTTGACAGCGTGTAAAGTTTCTCTCTCCCCTTCCTTAGCCATTAGGTTGAGGAGGCTCCAACGTATCTAATTTGTTCAGGCACGGGTGGCAGTAGTTTGGACAGCCATTTGTAGAGTGAGTTCAGTTCCTATACGCCTCAAGATGCTGTGGGTCCCCTTCCGCCCTCACTTCCCTCAATGCAGAATGGTGTATCTGCTTCCTTTACAGGAACATAGGTAATAGGGTTCTATTAGAAACCCTCCGAAATGGAGAACTAAGGCTGCAAATCTCTGGTCGTGATCTGGCTCCATTATGCTAGTAGGACCCACCAGGAGGAGAGCTGCTGGGATTTACAGCTTTAACTTCACATTTCCCCACTTACATGAGCTTAAGTGGATCCTGAAGACCTGATGTTATTTAAATGGAGTTTTTGCCATTGAATTTCCTTTTGACTTTTATTGGGAATTTGCACCTGTTAGGTTTTTTAATGTACTTGCTTAAGCACTCCTCTGTGGCTAGAGAGGGAGTGGATAATACCCGATGAACACACTGTGCACTTGAAAATGCCCCGTCATTCAGCCCAGAGAAGATTGTCAGGAGGGTCCTGGCCCTCACCACCACCACAGGCGCACACCCTACTGGCTCTGAAATCCCACACTCCCATCTCTTGTCTTCCATGGGACCCCACAGCCTTCCTTGGAGATCAGGTTTATTTGTCGGAGTGCTTGATGTGCTGATCAGATTGTTGGAGGAGCCAGCCGGGCTCCTTTAGAATAGTGAGTTTCCATGTGCATTGTTCCTCTTGGGCCCTTAGGATCTTGAAATGTTGTTTCTTGTAAGTCCTACTGTATAGGTGCTAGACCCTTATTTCACTGTTGGAAGGCACTTAGATAACAGTGTGATGGGCAGGAGATATGAATCCGCAGAGAGCACGATACTGTACGTTAGACAGTAGTCTGTTGGCTGAACATGGGGTCACAGGCATGTTCAAATCCACACTCTACGTCTCAGACTAGGAGACTGCAGCCACATCATTTTAAATCAAAGCATTGGAACGCGCAGTGTTGTCTTTGGGGCTGAGTACGCGTTGCTGGGGCTCTGATTGGTTTGTTTTTAGTCTAGCGATTGAATTTAAAAAATAAATGAAGCAACTTTCCCTCCAAACTCCAGTTCAGAGAACTCCAACCTCATTTCCTGGTGTCTCCGCTGAAATGAGAGCCCAGCGAGGGAAGACTCTGATCATGGTTAATTAATGAAGCTCCTTCCCAAGTTGCTTCATCCAGCTGTTTTCAGTGGAACGCCAGAGGCTCACTTAACTTGCTAGGTACTCTTGTGTAACCTGTCCTCTTTGTCAGGCAGTTCTGTGCATAAACAAGCACCTCTGTCTGCTTGCTCGCTTTACCCGAAGTCATTATTCAAAATTACCATCTCCCCTCCCAAGAAGGATGTGATGTGAATACTGTAAGAGCAAACCTCCAGAAAAGGGAGCTGCCTCAAATAGTTTATTTCCGTCTAGCTCTTTGTAACACTAAACCATGGCTCTCAAATTGTAGGACTTGATCTGCATCTTAGACAAGAGGGATTTCTGCTCCCTTTTAAGAAAAGGGAGGGTCTTTGCATAACTCATTTCACTTCGTATTCCTGCTATGTCTAGCTTGGTCTGACTTCGGCCTCTCCTGAGAGCCAGGCTGGCCTGAGCTGCTTCTGATGGGGACCTGCCTGCATAATTCTTCCACCTGCACCTGACCTCCTGCACAATGCAGGCCACAGAACCTCACACACCCACTCCTGTAATGAAGCTCTGACCTAAGACTGAGTTATTAAAGCCCTCAACTCATGTTTAAAGACTTTAAGATACAGAGAATCCTTAAAACCTCCTCCCATGTGCAGGAGCCGAGTATTTTAAAACGGAGGAGCGGGAGAGCTCCGAGCCCTGGGCTTTGAAGCAAACTGAAGCAGTTTCCTTTTTTAAAAAGGGGGGGATAATTGCACTGGTTGAGCAGTGTGCTTAGCCTGTAGAGTGGGGGAGGGTGGGATCGATGTACAGTGAACCTCCTCTGCCTGCACTTGAAGCTGCAGCCAGTCCTGCTCAACTGGAAGGAAAATCATTTTCCTTGCATTTTCAGTTGCACTGTCCCATTCTGAACTGGTTTTGAATGCTGTTAAACAGTGAGCCCTTTTGCTCCAGGGTGGGCTGCATTTCAGTGGTGGACGAAGTGACTCGTATATCTCCTGAGCTTCCTACTAGGGGTGCTGTAAAGTGCGCTGAGATGGGCTGGTGAAACGTTGTGTGTGAGACCGTAAGAACAGCCAGACTGGGTGAGCCCAATGATGCGTCTAGCCCTGCATCGTGCCTTTGACAGTAGCCAATGCCAGGTGCTTCAGGAGCAGTGAACAGAACAGGGCATCATGGCATGATCCATCTCCTGTCACCAGTCCCGGCATCTCGCTGTCAGAGTCTTCAAAGCACAGGGTTCATTTGAACTGTGACATGGGACCCCCCAAGTCTTCTTTCCCGAGACAAGAGGGCTGCCGAATAACCCCCCAGCTTGCTGCTTGCCCATTGGCAGCTTTCTTCCAACACCAGTGCAGATCTTAGATGGTAATTTAATTCTGGGAAGGGATTACATGTCACTCAAAAGCCTTTCCCAGTACGTGGCAGAAGGATCTTTTCTGTTAAGTGTTTCCTGACTGAGAAAGTGGTTTAATAATCTAACAGCGACTGGCTGGGAATTACTCCAGAGCCATTGATGCATGTTTTAAAACCGCACTTTGTTAACGTTTAACCACGTGTAACCTGGGACATGGGATTTTATTAGCGAATAAATAACTCCCATTGATGTTTGCACCATCCCGGTTGTTGAATACTTTGGTTTTTCCCCTAGGCAACAGTAAATGCTCGCCCCCAGCGCATCCTTGACGCCACCTCCCTGACCCAGTCTGCCCCAGCCAGTCCTACCAACAAGGGCATGCACATCAACCAAGTGGGGTAAGTCGCCTCCAAAACGTTGTTACCTTTCAGGGTACAGCTGAGTGGATTTGTTTACTCCTTCCCCATCACGAGTCATTCAGCCACCCCAGTTAACTGGGACGTAGATGGGGAACTTGCAGAACTCTCAGCAGCTTTCTTGCTGGTCCCCCTCTAATCATCGGTACAGGAGAACTCTCCTCTGTAGAGAACTGGGGATTTTCTGCTGGCACCCCTATGAGGACAGGGAGCAGCCTGGCAGACTGACTGCAGATAAGTGGAGAAAGCGGGATAAATACTGCTCTTCTCATTCCTTGTTGGTTTGATTTGAGGGAGATGGGCACAGATTTCTTCTTGGAACTGATCTGTCTTTTCTCCCTTTTAAATGGTGAGGACCCAGGCTCTCCCATCCACAGCAGAGGTGATCCTGCAAGAATGAGAAGGGCAAGTCTGGGATTTCAAAATTAGCTTATCTGGTGGTTATTCTCAACCAAACCATATGAATCATTTTGAGATTGGCAACCTCAGTGTGCCCCAATGAGCTATTTAAATCTCTAGACCTGAATTTTGGTGCGGCACAGCAGCCCAGACTCATTCTTTTTACTGTGGGGGAGGCATTGCAGTAAAGACGTAAAAAGAATCCCAACCTGTACCTTCTAAAATAACAACAAATTACAAGGGAGCCATGAAGAGAGAGCAGAGTTGCAGTGATTTGGCAGGCGTCCCATTCTCCAGCACCAAGGTTTACGGTATATTCTAGCCTTGGTCTTCCCTCGGCAGATGGCTTTTCCTCCTGGCTCACTCTGTAGGAGACCTGCTCGTTTCTCAAAGGGTGAAACAATTGTTCGGTTGCATTACATCTCGGAGAAGCCTGAGTTTCAGTGGCTGCTCATCAGCTTGGTTCAGAAAGTAAGGGTGAGTCCCGTGTTCAGCATCATGCTCAACCCTGTGTTCTTTCCCAACCCCAGAGGGTCCCCTCCAGCAACCAGCACCAGCGTCTCCAGCCTGACCAGTGATGTGACAAAGCAGCCAGTCAGCCGGGACATCACGTCTGTCAGGCCTTCAAATGTGGGCAGTCTGGGGGTGCAGTACACCCCCCACTCCCACCAGTTCCCCAGGACAAGGAAAATGTTCGACAAAGGGCCAGATCAGGTAAAATAGATTTTTCCTGCCAGCCCTGACCCCCCTTCCTCATTTACTTTTTGTCACACGTCCTGTTCTTTGCTCTCCTACTTTCTAAATACTGTCTTTGTTTGCTCTTTGCTGCTGCCACAGACTCCGGTTTGGTCTCTTCTAATCCTGCCAGCGTCAATAAAATAAAAAATGAAATGGATTATTTTTCCGTCTCCAGAATAAATGTTGCTCTGTGGCTCTTGATGTGACATTATGGGCTGCTGCAGAGTGTGCTTAATTGGAAAAGGTTATTTATTGGTCTGTAAACATTCAGTTACTTTACATAAATTGGGGCTGCTACCTCCCCTGAGTGAACAAACTTTCGGTGAAATTCTCATAGGCCAGGAGTCAATTGCTCACCTTAACTGCCAGGAGAGAATGTAAAATCCTCGCAGAAAGTACCTTCCGTGTTGGTGAGACTCAGCGCAGCAGCCCTGGTCACACATTGTAGGTTATGGTGCACTTGGGTCTTCGTAATCTCTCTGCTGCTGGCAGAATAGGTATATGTCCTACATTCAGCTAGAAAGGCCGTCAGTCCGTAACACCTTCCTGTGGCTCTGGAGACGCACGCCGGTCAGATGCCTCTAACATTTTCCTCCTTCAGTGCCAACAGTGTTAATGTGGTTGGTGCTTAGACAATCCTTGGTGCCTGTTTAGTGCTTTTCGAGGGCAAGCAGGTGTAATTGTCCCTACTTCACTAATGGGAAACTGAGGCACAGCAATGGTGACTTGTGCAGGAGCAGGGAATGGAACCCAGTGGAACGCCTGCCCCTGTCCCACGCTAGGTCCGTGTGGTCAGAGTTCCCACCCGAGTGAGAGAACGTAGGAACATTGCAGGGTCTGAGCAGTGGCTGTAGAAGGAAGCCCAGTGAGTGAGAGCTCGGGTCAGGGAGGGATTTGTGAATGGGATGGACTACCAGCGTTGGCTAGAACCATCAGGTGCTGGGCAAGATTTCACATGTCATTCAGCCAATTTATTTCACTCTGAACATGGATCTCTCTAGCCCTGGCTGCCAAGCTCTGCCAAATGTGAGAAGAACAAAGCGAGGCGGCAGTTTCCTTGGGAAAGAGGAAAAACCGCTCACCGGTGTGCAGGTGGTGTTAGAAAGTGATCAGACCTGGACTGCACAGATGCAGCCCTAGAGGGACCAACCACCTCCGTGGCTTGTTCAGTCCCTGACCTCTGCCAAGATGACCCACTCTAACCGCATCCTGTGTGGTGTAGACACCTGGCCCCCATCCGTTCACTTCCCATAAGCCACTGCACAGCAGTCAGATAGTAATGCCTTGAGCACACTGCCACGCAGGAGGGACCAGAATCAAGTCAGCTGCATCAAGTTGTTGTGTCCCATTGCAAATCCACCTTGACTGCCTGGTCCCAAAGACAGGGATGTCTTCAAAGAACCGGACAAGGTCTGAGCGTGGCCTTTCCTTTCTTTTGTGTGCCGTATCACCCGTCTTTCTGACTGTGCATATGCTGGCCCTTGCCCTGAGGCTTGGGCCAAGAGCCTTTTTCTTGAATCACTTTCCCTGTTCCCAGTTGTGCCCGGCTGTTCAGACAGGCCATGGAAAGGAGCTGGTGCCCAGAGGCCCTGACTACAGCTAGAGCCCATTCTATATGCTGTTCAGTCTCTCAGTACTCTCCCAGAAGAGCTTATGTAAGGGCTGTCTCTCAAAGCCTGGCATGCAAAATCTCATCTCAGCAACACCTTCCAGCATCTCTCTGCTCAGTTTCTCTTCTCTGCTGAAATCAGCCTGTGATATTAGTTCTGCGGGGCTCTGGGAAGAGAGCCAGCTCTTGGAATGGGGGTGGAGAGGATCATTAACCGAAAAAAGTTTACCTCTATGTTCTCTTCCTGGGCAGACCACTGACGACGCAGACGAGACTGTTGGACACAAAATCTTCATTTCGGCCACAATGCAGACAGGATTTTGTGACTGGAGCGCCAAATATTTTGCTCAGCCAGTCATGAAGGTAATATTCTCCCTCCATGCGTGTTTGTGGAGTTATAACACTGCCCTCTCAGCCACTCGGAAAGGAGGGACGCTGGCCCCTTGAAATGTGGGCACAATGTGCTCTTCCTTCCCTCACCTTTCCTTTCCCCTTCAGCCTCTGGAATGAGAGCACTTCTCTCACACCATCCTCCCAGCTGCTGTTTTAGTCCACATGACCGCCTGGCTGTAAGATGTAGGCGAAGGGACCAAGAAATGATCAGTGGAGATTTTAGTGGAATATTACCAGGGAGAAATCCCACAGCAAGAACTAAAATACACTACACGCTGGGGAATGGGGGGCAAGTACGTGGGGAGGGTTCGCTTGTTGATGCCATGGGTCCAGTCATCTAACCAGAGCGGCCTTTCTGTGAAGGTTAAGCATGGTTCCGGCTTCCAAAGCACGAGATTATCCATCAATAACGGACGGGCTGATACCTTGCTTGAGTCATTATGTGCCTTACAGTGGCAGTTAGGTGCTCCACCATGAAGAGCGCACACTCAGAGCAACAAACAAAAATTCACTAAAGAAAGGAACTGGCCACGGACTGAGTTCTGCCAGTTCCTGGGATGATGCACGGATGGCCCAACAGTGAAGATGGGGGGAGGAGGAGGAGGCCCAACCACTAGTTGAGGAGCATTCAGCCAAAGGAAGTTGACAACAGATGCTTCCTAGATTATCTTAATTGGAGAGTGAGGGCTTGTTTGCATTAGGCACTTTGAGTTTTTTCCTGCCTGGTAACCTCAAAAGTTCCTGTTTAAAAGGCGGGTTTCTCCCTCTCAACTTGTCACCACCTTCTTGCTTAATTCTGCAGCGAAGTTCGAATGCTGAATTTGTACCATTGCAATCATTTCCTTGACAGATAGATGTCAGATGCAGAGGAGTGAGGGAACTGTGCTGTCTTTAACACTTACCTAGCACACTGAAGATTCCCATGCACCTTGCGAAACAAGCGTGGCTGGGATGGGTGGCTAGATGGATGAGTAAAGCGAAGGCAGGATAAGTTGTCACTGGGACACTGTTCTCCGCAGTTACTGCTTTCCCAATCCAATCCGTGCTTTCCTAGCAACTCTTTTAAGGCTTTGCTTGATGTGGCTGTGCCTCTTTCAAAGCAAGTTTTGTGTTGCGTGCCTCTGACAACGGATGATCTTGGGCAGCATGTGGGTGGGGTATTCAGGCTAACTTTTCTGCAAAAAGCAATAAAACCTGGCTTGTTGGAATGAACGCCACTCTACTTTTGCTGTGTGGGGAAGCCCCTATCTTCTAACAGCAAGGGCAGCTGTGCTGTTTTCTTCCTGTCTTTGCCTTTAGGTTTTGGGATGTGCTGGGGCTAAAATAATCAGAGGAAGCTGTGAGAACGCTGCCTTACATGTCAGCAGAGCAGGCCCTCCACTCCGCGTCAGGTCTGACTCTGCTCACTTACATGTAGCTTAAAGCTGTGGCCTCCACATGTAGATCTCCTTGATTTCAGGAAAGGGGGCATGACAGCAGCTGGGGATCTGAAGTAGTGCCCCAGAAAAGCACCTGCAGCCTTGTTTATTTAAAAGAAACCTCAGTTACAGCAAGGCAAGATGGTGGCGGTGAGGAATCTCCTTTGGGATGCATAGCCGACGGAGAGTGTTGGCATGTACTCGAGTGCAGTCAGGGTGTTAGGTGCCCTGCACTAAAGGAGGCGGCAGGAATTTGGCCAGAGTGGTAAAGGTTTGTTGGTGATGCGAGGGCAGAGCTGTGATTATAACAGTTCCAGCGGGGGGAGTTCAGCAAACAACGAAGGAATCCTGTGGCCCTTATAAAGACTCATTTATTTTCTCCCACGAAAGCTCATGCGATAAATACATTTCTTGGTCTTTATAAGTGCCCCAGGACTCCTTGTTTAGTGTGAATATATAAGGAGATCTCTGTTTTGCACTCTCCGATGCGTGTGAGCAGAGGAAGGGCGCTGGATGTGCACCTGCCTGGGCCAGTGTGCGTCATTTGAGCACAGAATTGTGTACATTATATAAAGAACCAGGCCCAGGGGTTTTCACAGAAAGTGTTGTCAGCAGTGAGCTGGGATGTGAGAGCGTTTATTACCTGTGTGAGCTCCCAGGAAAGTGCGGTGGGTGGTGTGAGGTGGAGCTGTACTGAATGGCAGAGGCTGTCGTTAGCTCTGCTTGGTAAAGCTGTGTTTGTGAGATCTGCGGGTCACTCTGAGCTGTGAGACAGAGCTGAAACTGTTGTCTGAGGGCATCTAGGCTTTGCATCCTCCTGTGTGTGAGGAAAGGGAAGCGGTGCACGTGTACTTTCAGGATGCAGTATGCGTCGTTTCTCTGCAGAACTCTGTAGGTCCGGGCAGGATCAGGGCATGGGGCTTTTCTCACAAAGGCTGGCAGCAGCAGTGAGGTGGAATGTGAGAGCATTCTGATGCTTTAGTAGGTTGAGATGGTGTCCTGGGAGTAACTGTGGGGAACTGAATTCCAGAGGGGGAGCCGTGTTAGTCTATTGTAGAAAGACAACAGAGTCCTGGGGCACTTTTAAAGACTAACAGATTTATTTATCGCATGAGCTTTTGTGGGAGAAAATCCCACTTCGTCAGATGCTTCGAAGATGGGAAACTTACAGAATGGGAGGAAATTAAATGCAGGGGAGTGTATGACATAGGATCAGGTCAGGCTGTAACAGCAAATCAAAAGAGGTGTTAGGATTCAAACACTGGGGAACTGCACATAGAGGAAGGTGAGGTCAATTGATAAAAGGCTGTGAAGTGGTTCTGAAATTGTACATGGGTGGTGTTGTGTGTGAGGGGGTAGCCCAGGATCGGGAACCTCCTGAAATGAGTGGGGCCAAGGGCCAGTGTGACTATGGATGCTGTGACAAGCTGCTCAGAGAAGGAGCGGAGAGACGAGGTGGCAACCTTTGGCGTTGTTTTCTCCTTTTTATCTTTGAATTGTGTTCGGCGAAACTCTGTGATGAGAGTGAATGGTTGTAAAAGGAGGCCCAGAGCTTGGATGTCTGGTAACTGGTATAGGGAGAGTAAAGGTGTGTGTGTTAACAGGCATGCTGGGGGATCGCTGAAACAGGGGAGTTAACGTTGCCTGGGCAAACTTAAGAGCCATTTCCTGCTTGTCACAAGTTTGTGTTGCTCAGCTTAGTGTTCTGCAAGGAAACAGCACAGCTTATCTCTTCATTACTTTGGGTTTTTGCCATAGACTTAGTGTGCATCGTGCACACCAAATAGTGGTGTGATGGTGCTCTAACAGGAAAGGGATCAGAGGAGTCCCGCTGGGTGCATTCTTTTATAAATATCTTGACTGCTATTTATATTTTTCAAGTAGACAGAAAAATTGTGTTTCAGGTGTAGAAAATTCCTCCCATCCTGAGCAGTAATAATGAGGCATCTGTTACTGCTCCTCCTTAAAGCACACGGTGTTTGGGTTTCTCCGTTTTTGAAATATCAGTACAGGATAACAGTGTGAGCTAATTGGCGGTGTCTGTCTTTTATGAAAGTAGTCACGCTGCTGGCAGGTTTCCAGCTATCTTCTTCTTTTTTTTTTTTTTTTTTACTTGAATCTCTAAGTAAAATTGTTGGTCAAATACTTCGTCAGCTCTACTGCTAGCGAAAGTAATTTTCTCTCAACGACGACAGTGTGTTGGGAGATGCGTCTGACCTCTGGGGTTTAGTTGGCACATCAAATGTCAAGATTTGGGCTTTGTACAAAGGTTGGCTTTGGTCAAGATGAGTTGCAGAGTCTCATTTCTAAGTCCAGAAAACGGTAGATTTATAAAGGAAAAAGAAAGAATTGGGGGTGATAGTGCCATTTAGAAATGGGTAATGTTGTGTCTCTCAATGCTTATTAAAAACATTTGTCTGCTTTCTTCGATAGTTGCTCACAAGAATGGTGTCTTATTAATATAATAAATCACTGAAGACAGCCAATCAAAATGCAGCATTGGTTTGTGTATGGGGAGTGATTATTTTAGCTAAAGAACATCACATGCATGAAATAAACAAAATTACTTTTTTTTTTTTAAAAAGACAAACAAAAATGTGAAGCTCTGTGAATACTAATGTGATATAAGGGGAAATGGGCTGAGAGTCAGTCATGTGGATACACTGAGCTCCTTCATGCATCAATTGGACCCAAACAATTTGTTGGGTATCATTCCCTAAAAATGGAGATGGTCTGAGAATTGCAGGGGAACTGTGTTCATAAACAGAATGTGTACCATGGCTATCTCATCAGCCACCTGGTGCCATCCTTTTTCCAATATCAGAGCAAGAGTGGTTGTATTTGTGATAGTGAGAGTTCTGTAATGGTTTCCATTCTAGCCCCCTGTTTCCAGTTATTCACTTTCTTTATGCAGCATGAAGTTTTCTGGGCTTGATATCTAAGAGGAGATGATTGAGTGGATAGAGGGAGAAGGGTGTTGAACAAAATCAGATCTTCTTTCTTAATACATGGAGGCAGGTAGCGGGAAGAGACTCCAGTTCTTCATGATTTCTGAAAAATATTTTTGAGGGGTGCTTGAACAAAAATGGCTGGGGGTAGAAAGATGAGTTTTAGCCTGTGACTGACTCACGGAGGAGAAATGCCTGTAAGTGTTCAGGTTTTGATTTGGCCAAGTTATGAACATTTGACAATTGCACTCTGCCAGTATCCAGGAGGCAGCAGTAGACGTGCATGCACAAATAACTTCCCTGCTCTGTGAAATACTTACCGAGTCTGAGTGGTAGATGAGGGCAAGACTCTTTAGGAGGCACTTTGGGCTTTCTCTTTGTTCATCTCGGTAGGTATGCAGTGAAGGAGCCGTACAGAGCTTCACACGAGGTTTGTTGACACTGCATCTTCTAGAGTAAAAACTGCCCACTTGCGAAGATGCGGAGTAGAGACGCTCCATTGCGTACTTCTCATAAAGTTCACAGGACAGGATATTCCAGCGGTGCGTAGCCAAAGAGTTTGATAGCATTGATTATTTTCACAGAAAAAAAGAGTCTGGTATATCTCTCTTTGAGACCATTTAGGTTGTTTCGGTGGGCACTCAAAAGTCAGGAATATGTCAATGTTAAGGTGCATATTAACAAATTCCACGCTATAAAATAAGCTTTTTCTACAGCCTCAGGGCTTGTCAACAAGGAGACTTCATTACGGGGTTCAGGGTGCAAACCAGGCCAGTGACCAGTTGTGTCACTGCCCTCTCTGCGACCTGGGTACATTGCAATGCTTTGTTGTAGCTTCTAGTCTGGCACTCTCACAACCAGCCTACCAGCATGCAGGTCACACCAGAAGTGTCAGAGTGCTGGACAGCCTTGGTACAGCAGCTCTGACCCCAGGAACCTGTTTATTGCCGCACTCTGGCTTCCACCAACCTGGGTTACAGCCAGCAACACACTCCCAAAACTGTGTGCCCTAAGTCCGGCCCTTTCCTGGACAGCACAGAGAAACAATATGGTTCATTTGTTCCTCTAAAGACACAAAGGCACATCATAGCTTATTAACTTAACTGGAGTAAATATAACCTTCCCTTCAAACACAGCACTGAGTTGATTTATTGTAAAAATAAGACAATTGCATTAACAATAGGGCATAGGTAAAGTGATGCCAAGTGGAAGGAATCAAGTTAAAAAGGGTTACAAGCAAATAAAAGTGAAAACTTGTGTCTAAAACCTAATCTGGCAAGGTGCAGGCTTTGTTCAGGATGGTTTCTCACCTATAGTCAGTTTCCAGAGACTTCAGTCCCCTCATTGGTTGAAAGACCCAACTTTCTTAGCTTGCAAGAGCTTTGGCATCTGGTGTCTGTCTAGTGATAGAAGTCACAGATGTCTTCTGCCTTTCCTTATATTTTCCAAAGTTCAATGGCTGTCTCAGGAAGTTGGTTATATCTATTGATAACTCAGGACCCTGGCGCTTCCTGCACCTCATGAGGGGACAGAAAGCACACTTCACTCTGCTGCGCCAGTGCGAGATACTACCGCTGTGTCCTCCTCTGACAAAGATCCTGCCTCCCCAAAGGACCTGGGGCTGAGTGTCCCCTGTGCTGAGTATCCCTCTGTCACAGTCTCCAACCCCCAGGCTGCCCCTTCGCTGCGGGCTAGATTGCAACTTTATTTAATGAGTAGTAAGACAAGCGCGTAGTTTGAAGGAAAACGTTATGTAGCATTGTGTTAACTGAGAAATAGTATGTGCCTCTATAATGGAGACTGTATTATGTTGCATGTGCACAAAAGGTAGAGAGACGTTTCCCCTTGCAACTTTTTTTTGACATTTCCTGATGGCTGCGCGTTGAACCAGGCAACCTTGACATTCTGATAATACCATTCTTGGCTGGAATTCTGTAGAACGCTCTCCTTCTAGAAGTGCCACTCCTGGTGCATTAAGGAACACACTGCCCTGATTGGCTATTGCTGCCTTCTGGGAGCTGAAGAACCGAAGTGAAAAATGAATCAAGTGCAGGTAGAATAGGAGGACATTGCCGTTCCATTCTAGTACTTCATTCAGGGATGCAGCTCCCTAAGGAAAACAGGGAAAAAGACAAAACAGTCATTTCTGTAATGAATAAAGAGAAGATGACTGCGAGCACATCTTGATTGCATTTAAATGATGAGTTTAGCTTTGCTTCATAGCCCTTGCTCTGAAAATGCAGGGATTAATTTCCATTATAAATCATTGGTTCAGTTTCGATCCATCAAACTGGACGTGATTTATTGATTATCAAATCAAATGAATTAGGAAGAGAACACCGCATTGCGATTTCTTGGTGAGGAGTTAAACAGCGGATGGCTTTGGGCATTCTGATCTCTGCGAAGAACTTCACCCTGCTTTTAGTTCTGAAAGCTCCTGCCACCCGAATCCAACCCGGGATTTGTGCTGTGTGCGGGGCTGTGGTGGTGCCAGCAGTGTGGAAGCCCCCGTCAAAGAGAACAGAAGCCAGAATTCGGTATGGTTTGATGCAGACATAGCACGAGGGTGGAGGCTGGAAAGGGTCCTGGAAGGTGAGAATTACGTAAACAAATCCTACCCTTAACTTCAGCATTTTCCCTGCTCAGTGTCTTGGCAGTTGTGTGAAGCCTGGTAGGGAGATTAACCCCAAATAAAATTGCTGCAGCAACATAAACCAGCAGCAGTCACCCCCCAGTAGTTTTACTGTTGTAGAGGAGTTTCCGCCTCTTTCCCAGACTCCCGACTACAGATTCACTTTCTGAGAGAGAGGCAAAGAGTTAAGAGAACAACTTCATTGGCTTTCGAATGGCACTCCTCAGTGGAAGGCTTGAATTGTAATTGGTTTCTTTCTGAGTGGCAGCCAAGAGGTGTTAGAAATCTGTAGCGTATCATGACCCTAATCATGTAACGCTATTACAGACACCCACGTTCCTCTGGGAACTCTGCTTCGAGGAGAGCTGAGCAAAGCCAACACTGGGCGTTTGTTTATTAGAAGATTTTCTAAAGCTTAAATGGAAAATGGCTGGGAGGAGGGGAGAAAGGAATGAATGATTAAACTACGCAACCGTTCTCTGGAATAAATATCTTCAGCCTTTCCCTTCCCGTCCCTGCTCAGCGCCAGTCTCGCTGGGGAGGTGAAAAGAGGGGACGTCTTGCTCACACACTCCTCTCTCTCTTTCCCTTGTGCATCGTAACCCAGAAGTTCCCCAGTTGTGCACATCCTATGAGCTCATCTGAGTAGTTTAATATTTGTGTTAGCCAAAGTACTGCTCTGGCTCAGTGAGATTACTCAACAGAACCCTGCGCTCATGGGGACGTGGGAAGGAACATTGTTTTGTCCACATGCTCTGGCTGCGTGCAGCAATCTTCCCTTTATTGCTCTCCCACAATCCCCAGTTCACATGGCACAACGATTGCAGACGAACCCAGTTCCCACGGAGCCTGGGCACGCAGCATGTCTGACACTGTGCGAGGTGCAATGTTGTACCCTGTCAGTCCAGGATCTGAGACAGAAGGAAGGTGAGGTGAGATCTGTTACTGAACCCGCATCCACTGGTGAAAGAGACCAGCTTTTGAGCTACGGAGACCTGAGGAAGAGCTCCGTGTGGCTTGTCTCTTTCACAAGCAAACGCATGTCCAGTAAAAGATATCACCTCCCCTGCATTGTTACTGCGAGGTGTCTCATTTGGGGCTGTTTCTCCACTACCTTTTTACTACTGAAGGACTGAGTCCATGTTGGGCCGCCCTGAAAAGCTCAGCTGCCCTGTAATCTGCCCTGCACACACTAGATCTTGTCAAGGGAAGGGACAGGAGCTCCGCCACAGACGCATAGCTCCTAGTCCAGGTCTGAGAGAGTTGCTGGGTGTCAGTGGATGGACTTAGAATTCTCTTCATGCCTTCACCCTGTCCTGCTTGAGACGGCCTTTAGATCCTACTTGCATTTATTCCCATAGAAACTGGATTTTCATTAAAGTGCGATATCTCTGCTCTCAAATATGCCTTGGTGCATTTTACCCTGAGTTTGTTTATTGCTTTGTGTTCTTGGTCATTTGTCATTTCCTTTCTAATAAACCCTAGATTGCTGCAAAATGAAACTAGTGTGTTTTTTAAAAAAGAAAGGGCAAGCCAGCCCAATAATCTTTGTTAGGGTTCCTTTCCAAAGTGTGGAGGGTGGGGTTTGAACACAGTTTGCATAGTAATGAGGGTGAGTTAAGTCCTTTTTCATTGGGGAAAAAACCCAGGGGGCTGTGAGGGCTTGTCTCGTCTCCCGCCCCAAGAAATACCCTATCCCCAAGCAGCAATTTCTCCCTTTCATTGACACGAGCTGGGTGTGACTCTCATCGATGCCCCATGTCACATCTTTTTAACTGCCCAAAGGGGGTTTTAGAGCAGTGGTTCTCTGCATCAAATGGCAGAAAAATCACCCTTCACTTGTATATCCTACAAGGCTTGCATGGGAGGGGCTTGCCTGCCACAGTCCCGTTGGAGCCTAGTTTTAAAGTGTTTCTGTTGAAGCACAGTCACTCCCACGTCTGTCACAGAATGTGCAGGGAGGTTGGAGCGCTCCCCTCTTGCTTTTTGAGCCTCCCTGCTCATTTTGGGAAAGACCTGACACTTTAAACAAGACTCCAGCCTGAAGCTGCAGAGTTGGAATTCCTATGCAAATTTGACACTGTTACATTAGGTCTGAATAGAGCTTTGGGCTGGCTCTCTCGTTACCTTCGGTGCTTTTCCCCTGTGTTAACATTCTCACGTTCTCATCTCTTGTTCCACACTGTTTGAATCGAAACAACTTGTTTGGTTTGCTGAAGAAGATTGAACTGACCTTGTGACTTACCTTCTCTGTATTTATCCACTTGACATGCTACAGCTTCCATATCATGCATCTGACGAAGTGGGATTACACCCATGAAAGCTCATGCGGTAAATAAATTGGTTAGTCTTTAAAAGTGCCCCAGGACTCCATCTTTGAACAGGACTAACACAGCTACCCCTCTGGAATTTGTCCCTTGCTATGAATAATCGTTTTTAAGGGGAGGATGGGAAGAAAGGGAATTTTAAGAGGCAGCACCCTTTACATGCTGTATTTACTACAGTTCTAAATAAAGCCTTCAGTGCATCTTTAATTGGTATGTTTATAAAAGAGGGAATTTCTTGTCTTTAAATTCCAAGGTGCTTTATTCACGTCTTTAAAAACACACAGTCCAACAAAGCTCATTGCAGCGTAGCTGGTCAACAAACCCTCCTAATAGAGGTGCAGTTTATACAAAACAAAAAAGTGTTTTGCCGGTATAGCTCAAGGAATTGGTACAAGTTAGAACGGCATTTGCCGTTATAAAAATGTCACAGGAGAAGTTGCATCCCTAAGGCTGTGTCTGCACTGTGTGCATGTGCGTGTATTCGCGTTGCCTGTCATCGCTCCCGCGCGTAGAAATATCAGTGTAGCCGTGGTTGCAGACGTATTGACAGGGGAGGCCAGGCTGAGTCACCTGAAACGAGGCATTTGTATTCAGCATGGCTGCACTGCTCTCCCCTTGCTACCTCTGGCTCCACCTCCACTCACAGTGGAGACCCAGCCTGATGATACTGTGCCAGCCAAAATATCTACTGTAGACCTGGCCAGAGAGACATAACGCCTGCTAGGAGTCTCGTTACTCCCCCGGAATGATGATGGAGAAAGGTTGAAAAATGGGAAAAATATTTCATCTCCAGAAGAAGAGACTTGGGGCCATGTGCCATTTTCAGATACATAAGAGGTTGTTAATAAAGAGGGTGGTGACCAGTTGTTCTCTATTTCCACCAGAGGATAAGAAATAATCAGCTTAGTTTGCAGCAAGGGAGATTTAGGTTAAATAGTAGGTCAGCTTTCTACTTGTAAGTACAGGTAATCGGTGGAACAGGTGATCTCAGAAGGTCACGGGATCCCCATCACTGGAGGATTTTCAGAACACATTAGACAATGTCTGTCAGAGATGGCCTAGGTGTGCTTAATCCTGCCTCATCACAGGGCCGTGCTGGATGGCCCCCTCCGAGTTCCTGCCAGCCCTCCATTGCCGTGCTAGTTACACATTATCATGCATCTCGGACTCAAGTTTTGTACTTAGTCCTATTGACCCTCCCAGCATGAGGAGAGGTTGCAAAATAGAGCCAGCTGTATGGTACTGAGTACACCTTCCTCTAGTTGCCCAGCTTTCACAGGCTGAGGGATTTGTGTGCAGAGCTGGTCAGGGATTTTCTGTCAGAAGCTCTTTCGATAGATGTTGCCCATTTCTCAAAACTGAAACTTTCTGTGGGATGGTTCCAGTGTAGACAGGGTCAGGTTCCTGACATCCAGATGGAATTTCTGATTGGACAGAGCAATACCTCAGAATAGCCAGTGGTCAGAACACGCATCTGAAATGTGGAAGACCCAGGTTCAGGCCTCTGGCTGTACTCAGGGAGAGCAAGGAGTTCAACCTGCTTTTCCCACATCCCAGGGAATATCTTGGCTATTGGCTCCCCAGGTAGACATGTCTCTGTGTGTGTATTTTGTAAGTTAAAAGCAACTTTCACCTTAGTGTTGTCCCAATGCAGAATGAGGAGACATTTGCAATCTCAAAAATGTTCTTGGGAAGGGAAAACCATTTCCTGCCCAGCTCTATCTGTGTGCAAGTGAGCTGAGACAGTCCAGGATTACTGAATTTCCTTGCAAGCTGTGATGTTCTGGTAAGGAAAGCTAACCCAACCTTCAGTTTCTCAGTCGTGGCTGAATTGGTGACCTGAAAACCGTGGGATTTAAAATTAAAACACTTAATACTATCTTTGACCCCTTGTCAGTTCTAGAGAATGACAGAAAGATCTTAATACAAGTTTTTGACTTTCTTCCTACATGAGAGCTCCATCCTACCTTGCTCTGAAGTGCTTTGATGCTTGGATGAGTTTCAAAATCAGCTGTATTATATTGAAACAGAAGAAAGTAGTTGGGTTGGTTGGCTCTGGGATAGTTTTGTAAGGTGCAGTGTGTCAACGGGTTAATTGCAATGGCAACCTGGTGTGATAGTTCATGGCAGCTGTGCTTGTAATTCCCCAGGGTGCTCCAGCAAGAGCATCCAATGTCAGGCTTCCAGCTCTCTGGCCATCATCTTGGATAGCAATTTGCATCCCTCACCCTTCTGACCAGGTATTTCCAGGCTGACCAGTTCGCTGTCCTCGCTGTGCTATTCCCAGTAAACGATTGTTTACCTACACACACCTGCTTCGTTTCTCTCCTCAGGGACTTTATGCGCTGTAATTGCTACCATTATACGTTACCGCACAGTTCTTTCTAAGCAAGCATATTTTATTTTTAAGGTAAAAGTACTGCACAGAGAACCTATAAGAAAAGAACTTGCACACATACTACCAAGATTACCAGATGTCACGCTCTCCAGTATAAGTCCTTCAAAACCCCATCCAGGGGTTTCCCTGTTGTTCCAAGTCTGTTGCACTCTGTGGTCAGAATGAGAACAGTCCAGCCCTATGGGGCCTCTGTAGGCCAAAGTCCTTCTAAACCTTCCCTGAGGATTGGGGCCCTCTGTGGACCACAGTCCTGTCTGTCTGATGAATCAGAAAGAAGGCCCTGAATCAGTTTATATTTAGGTAATTTATCCCAGCATCCTTTCTTTGTCTCCTGGTCTCTAGAGAATCCCGTTTGAATCTGAGGCTGTGGATAGGTCATCAGCCAGACAATGGGCTCCCTCCCAAGTCCAAATTTCAAAAGGCTGATAATTAGAGGAAGAACATTAGCATAACCCCTTCTCCATGCACTCTCAATACCACATATGTAACTGCATTTTTAATAAATGGGCCCCAGAGATATTAAACATAATACATGAGGTTTGCCCAGGATATTACAGGGAAATTCACATCCGTCACACCTGGCTCCGGTGCATTACTGTGATAAAACATTGATGTACTCCCTAAATGTTCATGGCTCCTTAGGAAATCAAACCAGCATTCCCTGTCTAGGAAGCTGCAGTCTAATTAAGGCCAGACAAAATACAGGGCACCTATTGAGGAGAGGGACAAAGGGAAAAGATTGCTAACAGTGAGAAGATTCAGATAAAAAGATGCTCAAATATTTAAAACCAAGGCCTTGTGTGCTCTTTCCATTTACGTTCGGCAGCTGGACATAGGGCAGCAGGTGCTGAAAAATCTCTGCTTCTAGCTGCCATATGTGCGTGTGTGAGAGAGAGTTGGGCGACCCTGGTTTTGCTTTATTAATGTATTAAATTATTGGAAGATTCCAGAGGAGCATGATTTGGAGAGCCAGATCCGCAAAGAGAGGGAATGGCGGTTTCTACGCAACGCCCGTGTCAGGAAGCAAGCACAGAAGATCATCCAGAAAGGTGAGCTCTTTACTCCTCAAGTGCTTTTCTTAGCATCATTGACTCTCCTTTTCCTCCTACCCCCCATCACTCGGCTTGGCTCCAATACAAACCATAAATCACATGAACTGTGTGTAAGGCCAGGTGTTTAACTAGTCGCTGGCCTTTTTCCTGGGTCCCATGGAGGGGAACAGGAGCTTGTTTTGTTGTGAAGTGCTTTCCTAGAAGGGATTTATCTTTAAGCTTAAAGGGCTTCATTTATTGCTGCTGTTCCCATTTATTTATGCATTTATAGGTCCACCTACTCAGGGGATTGGCCTACTTGGGGTGAAGCAGGGCCGGCCAAAAAGGGTCGTCATTTTATGTAACCGTCTAAGTCGAAATTGGGACAGGAAAGAAAGAGACCAGGATTTTGAGAGAGAGAGAACCTGCTATTAGAAGGTTTTCCTGCTCATAAGCAAGGACATGGTTCACAGTTTTCAATACACTCTGAAACCTTGGACCTGAAAGTAAACAGCTGAGCTCTTCAGTAGCTCTGCCAGCTGGAGACAGCTTGTTCGCAAGTACCGAAGCGTCCAGTGCACAGCAGATAATTTAGGGACCTTTAACAGATGCTGTTGATTTGCCCTTTCGGCCTTTCCTTCCAGTCCTGTAAAGCTCTGCTGGCTATTGGAGGCTGCGTTTTTAAAAGGGTGTAAGAGAGATCCTGGCAGGTTTAATTTCAGAGTCTCCACCAGCCTGACGGGCAGAGTCAGGGTTTTTGATGCGTGTTAAATGCTACTTAGCTTGCCAGCCGTCCCACACCAGCTTGTTTTGCAGCCCTGGATGATGTGTTGTCCTTCTGATGTTTAACCGGCATCTGAATGACTCCAAAATTCCCCCACCCCCTAAGCTCCATCAGTGATTGTTTACTCCTCATATCCCATTATATTTCTTTAGCACTTTTATGTACAGCCTCATTTACGCTCATGGCTTTTCCTCTAATATGCCATGGGTTTATATTTCATTAGTATGTCTATTCGGTGCTCTGCTGAAAGCTAATCTGACTTATTAATAACTCTTTACACATTTACAAAGAGGCAATCAGGCTAGGGCTTTTTTTTTTTTTAAATGTATTTGGATTCCACTAAGCCCACTGAAGTAGCCTTTGGAATTTACATAGAGACCTCATATTAGACAGTGAGTAGTGGAGGCTGAATCTGTCATTTCCATGTGCTGTGTTTCTCTGTGCGGCTGTGGGGTTCAAGAAATGCTCTCACTGCGGAAGAGAAAGTTTTCCTTGCCTTCTCAGCTGAGATGCTGGCTGGGAGAGGCTAAGTGTGAAACGTGACTGGGCTGAGCAAGATGCCCTCACTCTCACACAGCTGCAAGCTGCCAGACTTGGGTCTTCTACAGTGGCTGGTGTGGTGTTGTAATGCAGCAGAGTGTCAGAACCAGGAGAGTGCAGTGAGACGGTCCAGGGACCCTTCCTAAATACGGACAGAACAAAGGAGAGGGGTTGGTGTCTTCCAGATGGGCTTGAATCTTTTGATGGGCACTGTTCGGATTCTGTCACCCAGACTGTGAAAGTGTAATGCAAAGTATTTGTGAAAATAACAACTAAGATCCCAAATATTAACCACAACAAATTAAAATGTCCTTAAATCAGTGCATTGCAAAAGGCTGTACCTGCTGGCAAGCTGCCAGTTCAGGGCTCTGCATTTCCCCTCCAATCCCTAGTGATTTTGGCTGGCTCCAAATGTGGAGTAGATATGGCTGCATAGGCTGGCAGTGGCTTGGAGTCTTCCCTTTTCATTGGTTAGGTTTTCAGAAACTTGGCTCATGTGGATGATAACCCACATCAGACAATCACACACTGTGTAACTCTGCCTGTGTGGAATGATTGTCCTAGGCTCCACGTACCATAGCTAGAATATTTAGCAACTTGACATCTAAAGAAATGGCAGTGTTCCTGGCTTTCGTGAGCATTTCCCATTGCACTGTCTCCCCTTTTATACAAGGTGGATCAATGTTTTACAATAACGACGTAGGCCCAGATAATTTCAGTGACACATCTGGATTTGGCAGCTTCCCCCATTCCTGCCGTGTTAACAGTCGATGTGACCCTATGGCTGATGTGGAATCTGAACTCTCAGGTACCTGGCCGACTAGCTGGGGTGCTCTGAGCAGTGTTGACATTCACTAGACGCTTTCATCAAGTCTGAAATTTGTCAGAGGTGCCTGATGGAAAGTTTGCGAGTGCAAGATGGTGAGCCGGACTTTGCAGCTCTCACGGTGGAAATGAGCCCGTTGTGCTGGAGAGAACTCACCCACCGCAGCTCCAGTTTGGGTGGCGTGTTTTCTGGTGGGGAGGGAGAAGATGCAGCCCCAAATAAGCCAGTCCAGAGAAGCCAGCAGTTGTAGGTGTCTGAGCAATATGGTAAGAGTGGAGGACTCTGATTTAGGGAAAGAACCCCTTACACTCTTATTGTTTATGTAGCACCGTAAGTATCTGTGGTGCTGCTGAGTAAGAGTTTGGCTGGCCCAGCAGAAGAGGGTGGTAAAGGAAATTTCTGAAGGCAGAAAATGATAAGGACCGGGAACATACAGTTCTCTTTACTCCCAGCCAGCAAAAGAAGGCACAGAATTTGGAGGACAAAGGAACTGGCCAAACGTGACATTAAGGCGGGTGGGGGTGGGGAGGAGAGAGTTGTATCCCTTTTGTGGTTTGATTCCCAGGTACTGAGTCTGAGTTTTCTCTCATTTCTCCCCTCCCAGGTATTTCACGGCTAGATGATCAAATCTTTCTGAACAGGAATCCAGGCGTTCCTTCCGTGGTGAAGTTCCATCCGTTCACACCATGTATAGCAGTAGCTGACAAAGACAGCATCTGGTAAGAGTTTCTGCCTTTCTGACCCGCAGGGATTGGCTTCCATGGCCATGACTGGACACATACGTATGGACTCTTCGGGACAGTGACATACACCCAGAGGTCTGAACGTTTTGTTGGGCGATGATACGTTTGCCCTTCTCCCCCCATCCATTCCCATAGCTATTCTCTTCCAGCTGAGATGGGTAGGGGCGGGGCTGTGCACTTTGGCCCCACGCATTCCCATTCATGCTGGCTGGACACAGAAGTCTCCCCAGAGACATGGTTCCTCTTAGCCAGGTGCGGTTTTAAAGTCTGCGTCTCTCCTGTCAGCAGGTAGAAGAGCCTCAGTGTGGCTAGTCCTGTAATTGTACCGGGTTTGGGTATTAATGCTCCCTCTGCAGGAGGGGTTGCTCGGGACAGGCTGTAATAAGTAGGTGCTCGGTACTCTACGGAGAAAACAAGTTCTCTCGGTATCCTCTGTAGATTACCCTTACTGCCACTTCCAGGGTAAAGCTGCTTTTTACGGCTTGTGCAGCGAACCCGGATCTGACCTCACCTTCCTCTGCTTTTCCTAGTTTTTGGGATTGGGAGAAGGGAGAGAAGCTGGATTATTTCCACAATGGGAACCCTCGCTACACCAGGATCACAGCAATGGAATATCTGAATGGGCAAGACTGCTCTCTTCTCCTGACGGCCACAGGTGAGCTCAGCCACGTCCGCCATAGGGTCGTGGAACAGGAGAGAGGAGGAGTCATTTACAGGCTCCAAGTGTATGTGAGATGTGGTAAGTCCTCTCCATCCTTAAAGGGGCCAGTCCATTCATCCTACCATGGGAGTTCCAGGCTTGAGGGACGTTTCTGGCCAGCATGGTTCAGTAATGAACTGTTTCAATGGCTTCATAATGTAACCATTTTGAGTTGAAGTTGCTGCACTAAGCACTTCTTGAAATGATTTTCCATCTCTGTTCATTCGATGATGGTTCTGAGTCCTCCCCCAACACACTTACAAACCATCTTGCAACTTCATTGTATAGATGACTGTGGAGGCAACACTGTTTTAAATGGGAAGAACATCCTGTCCCCAGCAGACAGGGAAACCATGCTACACCTGTGCAGTCACCAATCAAATAGTTCTTCAAAGCATCTGCCAAAGTGGGATTTTCTCCCATGAAAGCTCATGAGATAAATAAATCTTAGTCTTTAAAAGTGCCCCAGGACTCTGCTTGTTTTTCTGCACTAGACTAACACGGCTCCCCTCTGGAACCAATCAAATAGTGTTACTGACCCAGGTTTAACTGTAGTGTGAGCATGGCCTGTCTGTATATTTTTTTACATTATAACTTCTTAAATGGCTCCAAATTTCTCTGCAAGCATCTTTCCTGTCCCTGATAGATCATCTAGGAAAAGAACTTCCGTAAATTGCCCTATTATAGGGTAGCACAGAGTACTGCTTTTTCCATTCATAGGCCACTGAAGCTGTGAGAGGCATTTGCGTCTCCCAAGGAGCCATTGTCAACCTTTCAGTTGCTATTCAAAGTTAGTGCTGAGGTGTGCCAGTGTGGCAGAATGAGAGGAGCCATGGGGCCTCGAGAACATTTTTCTTTTAAATGACTGGTTTTTAGCACAAAAACGTTTCACTGGGGATCAATGAGAAGAGACAGGATGTTGGTGTGGAAGGTTTGTGCAAGAAGCTGGGCTTCGGGAAAGCTCTTGTACTGGGTTGTGTTCAGTGCTTTGGGTCTCAGGACAAGAGTCCTAATGAAAATGAGCTGGTTCGAAGAAAGGGATTTACAGCTGATTTAACGTCCTCACTCTCCCATTGCTGTTCCCTTGTGAAATGATCACCTGGGTTGCCCGGGCGTAAGGTTAGAGGGAAGAACCCTAATGAACAGCTGTAGGAGAAATCATTCAGAAAGGAGCCGGGGGCTCAGGTGACGTTGTTGTTGCGTGCAGGAGTCTCTGGCTACGATTCAAGTAGCGAAGTGACATCTGTACCAGGTGACATTGCCTTTTTTCTGTGCTCCCCAAGATGACGGGGCTGTCAGAGTGTGGAAGAACTTCGCCGACCTGGAAAAGAACCCTGAGATGGTGACTGCTTGGCAGGGCTTGTCGGACATGCTGCCAACCACCCGAGGTGGGTCTGTGCTGAATTCTCAATAACTTGCCCTGGTGGGGCCTTTTCTAGGGACAAGTAAAGTGCTCTCTGACAGCTGTCAGCAGCATCCTTGTTAACAGCCTCGGGGCCCTGCAGTGGACTCTGACCGAGCCATTGGTAAGGGAGTTCTTTTTCACTTGGGCACAAAAATCCCAGCCACAAGCTCTTAGGAGCTAAGCGTGAGCTGAGAGCCAGGTGGGGAGCAGCAGAGCGCGAGCGTGAAGAGGGAGGAGTAGAGAGGCCCAGCGCATTGTCCATCACACTCCGCTGCAGCTGCTTTGAGAAAAGAGAGAACCGTAGAACAAGGGTGTACTGAACACTTTCCTACCCGGAATTGGTTGTGGCAGGTGGTTATGTCTTCCCCCTTTGGGGTTTTAGAACTAGCTCACCTATTCCCTCTTCCCTTTGGATTGGCTCCTCACCCTTTGCACAGCTTTGCATGTTGCACTCATGACCCCAATGAGCTTCTGTTCCGTTCTAGCACTTACTCCCTTCCGTTCCTTGTGGGTCAAGAGGTGCTGGAGGAGTAGACAGTCCCAGCTAACACAGACAGGATCGTGTCACAGTCAGACTGAACCCGCCTTGGAACGTAAAAATGTCAAAGTAGGGGAGGCGTGGAAAGCTGAGCAGCTCCCAGCCACACACACTGCTGAGATCAGGAGTCCGGTTTGGAAGACGGGGAAAGCGGTTGTAACGTATTAATGAGGGAATGTTCTCTCTGTCCAAGGCCTGAGGACACACCAGTGGTCTGACAGTTATCCCCTGAATTCTGTGACTCAAGACTTGGATGTCTTTTACCAAGATCTGCAGGGCCGGCCGGTAGTTCTGGGTTTGATGCAGATGTTGCTGGGTGAGATTCTCTGGCCTGCGCTTTGCAGGAGGTCAGACTGGACGATGGTAAAGGCCCGTTACAGCTCTAAGCTCTAACAGTTCTTATTTCTGAGCCTGTGTGGCGCATCTCGGGAGTCTGGCATAGCTTATTTGAAAACTCCCTGGTGCCAGTCCAGTCTAAGTGTCGGAGCCTATGCAATGCTGTCTGAGAGCCCACACAGCTTGGACTTGCCACATCAGTCTTTCCATCCGGGGAACAATGGGCTTGCCTACGTGAACGCTGAATTCACAGCCAGCTGGGTGTGTGTCTGCCCCACATGTGCAGGGGCACCCTGCTGATGTGCACTCAGAGTTCATGCACGGGCCACATGGACTGCGCGTAGGAGACGTAGCAGGGTAGATGCACATCCCAGCTTGCTGGGAACTAAGCGTTCACCTAGACATGCCCTTTATTCCAAGGCTGGAGACATTTGTTTGATAAAAGCTTGCAGCAGACTAGATGTCTGTGTAGATGTGTCCAAAGCTAGCAAATTTTGCAACTCAGTCTTCCCATGTGTTCCCCTTTAACATTCCCCCCTTTCCTGCTTCTCTCGTTTGGTGGCTTTTTTTAGCTATTCACTGGATTTTTCCTGTGCTGCTTTGTTGGATTCAGAGCTGGGGCCTCTTCCTTCACTCCTTGCGGCCTGTCCCTGGCTCGGTGGTGGTCTAGTTCGGGAAAGGTGCGACTGCTGTAACTTCAAGCTCAGTGCCACACTGTCACGCATGCACGTAATTAATTACAGACGGCTGAAAGTGTGCAGCATGCTGCGAAAATTGCCATGATGGAAACCTACTCTGTGCAGGGACAAAAGTCGGAAGAAGCCAGTGATGGTGCACTGAGCTGTTAAGTGCCTGCAGAGGAGAGAAAAGCACCAGCCAGATACCTCATGCTGCCCTTTCGAATCATTCAGCTGGTTTCTCATTTCTCCGTTTCTTTCTCCCTAGCACCAGCTTGCTTCAGAGATGATGAGGAGGCTTTTTCCTCCCTGGACTCAGATATTATTTCCATTGTCTTGGTATTGCACTCACCCAAATCACTGGGGTCTAGGAATTCCCCCAGGCTTCCAGTAGCATCCATGCCTTGCTGTATAATGAGCGGCACTCACAAGAGATGCTGACAGATGCAGACTGAATCCCTTCTGGTTTGCTCCCATTTTTCTTCCCCAGTGCCTATGTGCATCTTAATTAGGGCAGGGCACTCCACAGCCCTTCAAAGCAGCAGCGCAAGGAAAGTCACAGACGCAGTGTTCGACACGGCAGAATAGGTGATGAACTGAAGCAAATGCCGATTTAGTTGTAAGCATCGGGGAATTGTGCTTGCCTTAGACGGTAGTGCAGAAAGTTCCAGCCCTTTTCTCCTCTACACCCTTTCCTTTCCTGTGGTCTGAGCAAGTCTGGTTGATTTCTTTGCCTTTCATCAGGGAGTGATTGGATTAGACTCAGAAGAGAAATGTAGATTTCTTTGTGGGGAGAGAAGTAAACCAAAAAGCCAGGTGAAGTGAGTCCCCCTGGAAATGAAATTCTTGATTGAAGTGCTAGCTGCGGAGACCCAGGTTACAGTCCAGTGCTGACGCTGTTCTGTTCGCATTCTCACTTTTCTGCACCTCACTTGCCTCTTTTTTACTGGAATTCGGTTACTCCTGTTGTTGATCTTCCTCTCTCTTCATCCACGCACCCAGGGTCTGAAACCTGTCTCTGACTTGATCATCTGGCATGGGAAAAAGCAGCAGGAGTAGATGAGACTGTTAAGAAACATATCATCTTTCCACACTGTTCTCTCATTTGTGAAAAACAGGCAAGAGCAGTGGAAGAAGGAATATGCAAAACGCTTACTAGAAAACCAGGGTACTTCCTACAGAGGTCTGAAAGGCATCAGTGGGAATTTCCATGGCTTCCGCTCAGTAATTTGTGTCACAACAGCAGTGTAGTCTTGCTTAGCATCCATCAGTTCCTTGCCTGGCTGAGATGCCTGAACCAAAGGGTGGTCGTAACTACATGGAAAAGTTGCACCTGTTTAACTTCAATTGGTTTTAAATAGACTTAGTTAAACTGGGGAAACCCTCTGTATAGACACTCTTATTCTGGTTTAAAAGATTCTTATTTGGCTGCAGTTCAAATCTGTTTGCTAACAACTTAAGCTGAAGTGGGGGGAAAAAAAAAAAGTACTCCTAAACTAAAATAACAGTGTCTAAACAGGGGATTACTCCAATTTAGGTTCACTCCATTGGGTAAAACTGTGCAGCTTTCTGGTGTGGACAAGCCTGAAGTCCCCAGCCAGGGGATGAGGTCTGAAAAAGAGGCATTGCTCATGTTAATCACCTAATGATTTGAACCAGGCAAAAATTAGATCTGCAAGTGCAAAACTGATCTGGAGTTAAAAGAAAATGAGGGGAGTATTTTCCAGGGAGCAGGGTGTGCGTTGCTGTTAAGATGTGGTCCTCTTGTTCTGAGCATGGGGGTTCCAGTATTTATCATAAAAAAAGGGAGGTTTGCACACCCATGGCTTTGTGAATGGTTGAGATCCCAGAGCTGTCAGAAAGCTGAGGAGCACACTATCTGTCCTCAGGCTTCTGTATAAGCAGCCTCTCTAAGACGATTCAGCACCTGCGCTGTCTGGTCCACTAGAGCGTGTCGCGCAGCTGTCTCTCTGAAGACAAGAAACTTCCCAGGAGTAAGATTGTAACTTTCACACTGTTCCGTCAAGAAGAACCATGTATGTGAGGAAGAATGGAGCATAAACCGCCACCTCCAATCTCAGCTCTTTTAAAACTCAGGTTCTGGGTTAAAGAGGAGTGTGTGGAAACACAACCCGCCGCCTCAAATACATCTAATTACATCCGCTTCAGTGTTCCCCTCTCAGCGCCTCCAGTATACAACTTGCATACGCCTGTATTGCTTTCCTTTGTCCAGATTAGAAAAGAGAACCAGAGGGTGACCCCAGAACAGGCTCTGGAGGAGCCCTTCCTGTTACCAGGCGAGAAGGGTCTCTTTCCAAACACACGGAGTCCATGTGCAGGACATAAGCAGGGCTCTCAGAATGTACTTAAACGTAGCCAGATCCTGTGAACCACCTTGCAGCCTCTTCTGCTGTCCAGAGTTTAAAAAGGCTTGAAACTAATCTGTTTCTGCAGCTAATTCTCCACTTAGGAATTGCCCAACGGTAGTGTCTGTGAATTGTTTTCTCTGGAGGAGTGTTCATTAGCAATCCATTGAAGTATGGTGCGCGAGGCCCCATTCTGCTGCTGCTCAACGGCACGGACTGCCTGGGGCTCAGGCCTTAAATGACAAACCAGTCGTGTTTTGTGTTTGCTTTGATCGATACAGATGTTTCTGCCACGGGTCATTTAGATTTTCATTTGTCACTCTCCAACGAGATGCATTTTGTATTATACCAAGGAACAAGACCATAAAAAGGATCTAGAGAGTGTCCAGTTTCAGGGGGAAGCTTACCAATCAAATTTGTGGTGTTGGCAAACACGCTGAAACTTGTTAATGGCTTCCTAGGAAAGGCTGCTCTGATTAACACCAAACCAATGCCTTTCCTCTGGGTGGAGGCACATATTGACTTGATGCTGCTACTTTTCCCTTAGCTGTTCTTTTCCTTTACTTTGAGTTGCTTTTCTAATCCTTTAAGATTTATTTTGCTTGGCTGACCCACTTACCCTTAGCATCACCCCTTACTCCCTGTCTTCTCACAGGTCTGGCCCGAAGGGTTTCAATCTATCTTGACAGAAGTAAACAGGGAGGTGAGTGCTTTCTTTCCTCTTACCTATGAGCAGCTGGGGTGGGAAGGGCCTTCTAGCGGGACTTGGTGTCCCATTGAATGTCAGCTGGAAGGCTTTGCTGCTTCTGTCCCTTCCATTTCTTGCATTGTATACGTGTTGTTAATGAACAATGGGGAGTGTATTTGATGCTATATGGATGGACCAAGATGCCCAGCGGGTAGAACAGCAGAATAATTTCAATTTTGTTCTCTGTAGCATGGGGGCTTTTTGCAGGGTGGGAGGTGTGGGTAGCCTTCTGAATACATAAGCTCCTTCTTTGGTAGGAGCGTTTCAAATCATTGTTAGCTGAAAGGGTTTGAATGACAGCTTTCGGGTGGTGGCAACAGCTGTGGCATTGAGCCAACGTGCGTTTTATTAATTTGGTGTCAGTTAAACGTATGACGTAACCATTGCACCGTATTCTGAAGGGAAACAGTAGCTGGTGCATCTTTGTTATCAGGCTCTGTTGAGTCCTTTGGCTAGTGCGTGTCTGGTAAATCTTTCAAGCCCTGCCTTGGCCGTCCACGGAAGTGTGTGCAACTCTCCCGTCTTTGGCTGCTGAAGCAGGAGCTGTGCAAAGTCTGGGGGTTGTTGGGCGTGATTCCCGTCTCTGCACTGAGGCCATTGAGAGGGAGACAGATGGCTACTCGCCAGGGCACCATTTCTCTGTGTGTGAAAGTTGACGTAATCGTCTTAGGCTCCTCATTAACTATTAACGTTGGTGAGCCGTGAGGGCCGGAACATGTCTGTAGTGATTAGTAGAACAGGGATGATTGTATCGGCGTGTGTGATTCAGAGCGCTCTAATTAGGAGCCTTTGTGCTCCCTGTGACTGTTCAGACGCAGAGCTGTGCAAAGCTAATGTGTTCCTATGTGCTAGGCATTCACTGCAGATTGAAAGGCTAAAATTAGAAAGCCTTGGTCAGAGGGAATTCCCCAGTCAATAACTGGGCATCAGTTTACAGAAATGCTGGGCGCTCCCTGCAGGATCAATACTGACAATGCTATGCAAACAGCACTCAACTCGAGCACGGAAATAGCAGCGAATCAATAAAAACAAGCACAAGCGTTTAGCTCCCAGGAGTTCCCCTAATGGAAAATGTAGCAGGGATTTCCCTTTCCCCTAGTGCTAGTGGGGAAGGCATTCTCCAAAATGAATGAGTTGAACCACTTGTCTGATGGCCAGATATGTCATGTCAAACGCACATTTTCTGCAAATGCCCCAGGTGACTCCTTCCGTTCCATTGACTTCATGGCCATCACGGGGCACTTGGGATGTAAGCTCTCTGGCGCAGGGTGTCCCACTCAGGGCAGACTGGCAAAAAGCCTGGCACACACCTCAAACTGGTTGCACATCTAGCACCCAGTAAGAAACGTGAATTCCTGAAACACTACAACAGTCTTACCATAGCGTCACAGACACCTTTTGAGTGATCCAGTCTATCTTGCCACCCCGGCAAGCTGGATTTAGTGTTGGGTGCTGTTCATCAAAGAGCACAACAGATTCAGGTTACTCCCAGTCCCAAGAGACCAGTCACTCGCCCCAGGTCACCTTGTACCTCGGATTTCTCCCCAAAGACCACACTTGTAGCCAACCCTATAGAAAACTAGCTTGTTTTACCTGGGGAAAAGGAACGAGAGAATTATTTAGAAGTTAAAGCAGGCAAATATATATGCACAAATGAGTTACAGTCTATGGTTTTAAAAGGGGACGGAACTGTACCAATCTGTCAATACTGAATATCTTTCAGGGCCAACCCAGGTTGACCATGGAGATCTCTGCTTTGGTCCAAATAGCAAAGAGATGAAAAATGTTCCTGTTTACTATCCTTCTTTCCAAATTCAAGTGGATGGGGTGAGCCTTTTTGCACACAGCCTGTGCAGGGGCAGTTAGCAAAGTCTTCCTATTGTAATGTTCCGCAAAGACCCATTTTGTTTTGATAGACCTTCCTGCTGGGCAAAAGGGGAACCCTTCAGAGAGGCTGAACATTTCAGGGCAAACATTTGTTACCGTTCTAAAGCAAAACCGTAAATGTTTACTTTAGAGCATGTGATAAAGATGCTATAAGTGAGATTATTGCATTCAGCAATTTACAAGCATTTCATAAAGTCTAAACACATTATAATAAGATCAAGACCTGTCTCAAGCACACTAGACCCTGATCTACACTACAATGTGCCTGGAGCTAGCCTACAAGGGGAAGGGGCTGAGATAAAAGCCAAAGAGCGCTATCATGGAAAGAGGAAGGTAAAAGTAAAACCCAGAATCTCTTCTGGGGATTGGTATCTGCTCCATTGAGGGGTGGGGAAATAGAGACACATCTTAGATAAGGTCGGTTCCTTTAAGGAAATCAAGTATTAAAGCTGCAACTCCAGGTCAAGGATTTTGGGTGCTTTAAATAAAATGCTCAGAATCACAGATACGCTTTCTTGTCTTTCTGTATCACTGTAGCTAGCGCTTGGCATGGAAAGAGTGTCACTTAAAGATATATTTTAGGAGTGACTGAAGAATGAGGTAATGCAGCCCTCCCACTGCTTTTTGGAAATTAAAATGGAGATGCACCTCATTGCATACCCAGAAGGGCCTATGTTCAAAAGATCAGCAGGGTGTCTCTGAGATGTTTTGGTATTATGGGCCATGCAGGCATTTCTGAGCTCATCAAAATGCCAAGTACAGGTTGGCAACATTCCAGCAATGAAAAAAATAACTCCACACGCTTGGAATGAATCTGCTTTCAACCGCAGGGTTATTTATTGAAATTTATACAGGAAACTATCCCATCGAGAAATGCATCTGACTTTCCGGGGGAATCCTGCAGAGAACAGCCATGAAAAGTTACAGCTTCGAGAACCGTTGTTGATACGCATTGGCTGTCTATGTTTTCACGTCATGCGGAACTGCTAGCCCTTGTGTTAAAAGGCTCAGCTAAAATCACCTTTAAAATTGTTGTTGTGGGTTGTGAAAGACCTGTTGTGTTTTATCATCCAAAAATGTAAGAAAGAAGTGGTCTCAAGTAATGATGTGGTTAAAGGAGCTGTATTGTCTAGGTTCATGGTCCTGAAATTCCCAGGCTTTTAAAAATTTCCCAAATGAAGCTACCAGATTGCTCTGCGAATGCACCATTCCCTGCTTTGTCTTCCCCATTCCGGTGAGAATCCGGCTCTCTGGTTCACCCAGAGGGGAGGAGCCGCATACACTTTCAACGTGCTGTCTTCCCACGGGAGTGAAGCGCTGGCTTAGCAGAGTGACTGCCCGGAACGCTTGGCCCTGTAGGCTGAAATACAGCTGGTAGATCTCATTCTAAGCCTGACATCCTGGAGAGGGGTTCCCTGTTCATTAAAAGGCAATGTTAGTGAGGGTGAGCACCGAGTCCCACTTCTGTTTTTCATCCCCTCGGTGTTGGGAATTTAAGATATAAACCTGAGCCAATGATGTACCAGCTTTCCATTCCTGAAAGACTGAAAACCTCAGCTGGCTTTAATAAACATAAACATGCCCTATAATTGATATCATGCAGAAGTAATTTCACTCTGCATACTGTGGAGTTTTCTTGTGATTAACATTTCACACATTTCTCTTTTACATACTTGTGAATAATTTAGATTTATATGACAAGGTGCCAGTTCTGTAGCTCTTTTTCAACACAAGCTAAACTTCTTGTTTGGAATTGCCTAGTCACATATTTTTTCCTTATTGTGCATCTCATTGAAAGGGTTTGAAAACGGATTGTATAAGCCTCTGATTTCTCACTAGTTGTTCTTGTCATTTGCTGCAGCCCGTTGAGGCTGGAAGCTGAGATTTCCTGCTTTGTAATACGTGCCTGGAATTCAGCACATGTGCAACCTCTGGTGACAGGAGGTTGAACAGCTCTCAGGTTGCAGTATTTAACGTGTTTCATCAAGCAGAATGCCGAGAGCTTTTTCTCTCTCATGCATGGATTGTTTGGGGGTGATATGAGAGACGAGGGGCTCATGTTAATTCACCCACCTTTGAGCAGTAGGTGTCAGATGAGGTCAAAATTATATTTCACCTTTTCTGTTGAGGCGGGCACATTGGCTCATTAGAGCTGTGGTTATTGAAATCTGAGGTCCAGCCCTCTGCAGTCCCAGGAGACAGAGGTGCTCGGACACTCCAGTTGAACCTTGGCTTTTTGAACACCTCAGGAACGGAGGTTGTTTGTAACTCTGAAACATTCGTAACACTGAACAAAACGTTATGGTTGTTCTTTCGAAAAATTTACAACTGTACGTTGACTTAGTACAGCTTAGAAACCTTACTGTGCAGAAGAAAGATGATGCTTTTAACCATCTTTAATTTAGATGAAGGCTCCTTACCTTGTCAAATCTTTTTTTAACTTTCCCATTATTTTTAGTAGTTTATGGTTAACGCAGTGCTGTCCTGTATTTGCTTTTTTCCCTCTCTCTCTCTGTTGCTGCCTCATTGCATATTCTGGTTCCATACAAGGTGTGTGCTTGACCAGTCAGTTCGTAACTCTGGAGTTCTACTGTACTGTGAGGGGGGCATCAACGTCTTCTAGATAAATGGAGATATAGTGCTCACCCATAGGACCATGCATTTGTGTGTCATCCCCATTAAATGGATTAAAAACTGCCTCGCTGAAGGTCTCCAAATGTCACCAAACGGAATCATCGAGTGGGCATGTTACCAGCAGGGTCACACAAGGATCCGTTCTTGGCCCTGCACTATTTAATATCTTTTATCAGTGACCTGGGAGGAAACATAAAGTCATTGCTGATAAAGTTTGCAGATAACACAAAAATTGGGGAAGTGGTGAATAAAGAAATGGACAGGTCACTGATTCAGAGTGATCTAGAGTGCTTGGTAAAGTGGGCACAAGAAAACTCTGCTTTCCTCGGGCCCTGAAGAAAGGGAAGTCCCCTTGCAAGAGTCTCTCCATGTGCTCCCCTAACTGGAAGGGATATCCCTGTATGTGAAGCTTCCTCGTCAAAATTAAATTTTCATTCCTCTCCCCCTAGGGAATCTCTCACAGTACCTTTCTTTGGTTTGAGCTCTCTTTTTTTCCATCCTGTAAAATCTTGCATGATGACAAATATCCACCTTTGTAAGAAACAAAATGTTCCCCTTCCCCTCCTGAATCTCTGTGCCTAAAGAGCCAGTGACTGTGAAAGGAACAAACTCCCCTGAATGTCCCCAGAACAAGTTTATTAATCAATGACACCAACAATACCAGCCCATACCCCCCAACTCCTGTTCCCCTCACCCCTCTCAGTGGAAGAAAATCTGCAGGCTCCAGTTGGTTCAAGGGTTCTTGCTGCTGATCACACTGAAGAAAGTAATTGTCTCAAATGGGGGGAATTGGGAGCTTTAGGACTGCCTAACACAGCCTGACTCCACTGGAGAGGTAATGGCAGTATCCGTCTCAGGCTTGCCAGCTTTATCTTGTCACACGGACACTAAACAAGATGACAAATGAAAAGATTTTGGAGGTGCTTATAAGCTAAACCATTGGCTGCTTTTTTGCTTAGAATCTCTAGCAGGTCTCAGTGGGGCCAGGCAATCCAATGTAATGGTCTCTTTGACTCACAAGATAAAGATATGAACTGCCGGCTTAGCTGTGGGTCCTGAATTTCCTGTAATAGGGTGAGACTCTCGGTCAGTCCATTCTGTAATACCAGGTGAGATCAGGAGAGGCCTCTGATGTGCTTTTCCAGGAGGAAAATAGGTGGCAAATTAGGTCTGCATCTGCACAGAACACGGTCATCCCATTGTCCTCAAAGCAGCTTCCAATTCTTTAGGGTGCTTCCACTTCTGGGCTTCGTGGCCTGTCAAATTCTGAGTACAACACCTCTCCTGGTGGTGGCAGTTAGGGTGTTTGCTCTGCTAAACGATGTCAGTGGGTCTCTAATGGCAACAGAGCATTGCACGCCGGTATTTAGATTCCCGCACGTGCTCATTTGAGGAGCAAGATAAGACAAAAACCCACTGAGTCCCTTTTTGAGAAGGCACCCGGGAGTGTATCTTTGGGGTCATGGGGGTTTATTCTTCCACAGAAGGCCCTTCTGGAGGCAGGAAAAATGAGGCTGCAGTCCTAATATGTTACTGGGCTAGTGTCCGACTCCTTATGAGTCTTCTGCTGTGAGACAGCCCAGGTTTTAATCCCTACGACGGAGCACTAGTGCAAAACTGCTAGTGAAAAGAGAAACAACACTAGAGTGTATTTTGGTTGGTGTAGAGAGAATCATAGACTCATAGGGCTGGAAGGGACCTCACGAGGTCATCTAGTCCAACCCCCTGCTAAAAAGCAGGACCACTCCCACTAAATCACCCCAGCCAGGGTATTGTCTAACCAGGCCTTAAATATCTACAAAGACGGAGATTCCACCACCTCCCTAGATAGCCCATTCCAATGCTTCACCATCCTCCTAGTGAGAAAGTTTTTCCTAATATCCAACCTTGACCTCCCCAGCTGTAATTTGAAACCATTGCTCCTTGTTCTGTCCTCTGTTACCGTCCAGAACAGCCTAGCTCCCTCCTCTTTGGAGCACCCCTTCAAGTAGTTGAAGGTTGCTATCAAATCTCCCCTCAGTCTTCCCTTTGCAGACTAAATAAGCCTAGTTCCTTCAGTCTCTCCTCATAAGTCATGTGCCCCAGCCCCCTAATCATTTCCATTGCCCTCCACTGACTTTTTCTAATTTGTCCCCATCCTTTCTGTAGTGGGGACCCAAACTTGTGCGTGTGAGAGAGTCCAAACATCTGTGCAATGAAGTTCATTCCAGGTTCCCTTACTCTGGGATTTTTTCCTCACTGTGTGTATATGTGCATAGAAATGTCCCTGGGAAACCCACAGATCAAGGGGCAGTCAGCCTCCCGGCAGAGGAAGCAAAAGACAATTGGTCTATCACTTTCTGCGCAAAGCAGAACGTTCAGCCGTTGTGCAGGCAAAGAGAGCCACTCAGATTAAAGGTACTGGAATCCTTCCTTGGAGATTACACCACCAACTAGGGGTTTGCAGAGCCTGCTACCTCCCAAGTCCAGAATAGTTGCCTTGCTCTGACATTTGCATGCTGCGGATTTAGGGTTGGCTCACTCAGTGGCCTTTACCACTTAATCCCCTCAATGAGAGAAGGAGTGAAAGAGAGTCATTTGTTGAATAGAAATGGCAAACCAGCAAAAATCACTGGTTCCTACGGTCTGCCAGTCTGTCTGTAGCAGTGATCCGTGTTAGATGCTTCAGGGCAAGGTAAAGAGGGAATTTCTTCTAGATCCCTGTTGGTAATCAGCTTATACCCTGTCGCCTGAGAACTGAGAGCCCTCGGACACGTATTCTAGGTAGTTTAACTGCAGAATTTGAATCTCACTGAGCTATTGAACTCAGTATTTTGCTGTAGCAAATTCCACAGCTTCACTATTCATTGTGTAAAGCATTTCCTCTGAATCACATGCAATATTTCGATCCGAGTGGGGGTAAGAAATGGGTCCCTTAGTCTTTTGAAAGCAGTGCTGTGAATGTGCTGGACGCCCTAACACTCATGCCAGTCCAGTCAACTCGGGACACCCTGATGTTTTTATAGGTGATGAATCACTTATGGTTCCATCGCTTTGCATGCGACCATCTGGATCTTTTGGAGCATTTGCCACAAGGGGATATGCTGAGCAGACAGATCCTCCTTCCAGCTCAGGCAATGAACGTGTCTCCTGTAGCACGCCCAGTCCAAGGAGTGAGGGGGGAAGTTTGGAATTCAGGAACTGCTGGTTTGGCCAAATTTGGAGCATGCGTATGGTTTTCTGAGTTTCTTAGCTGTACTACAAAGTGGCAGATCAAACAAGTTGGTCTTTAGATTTCTCAAGCTCTTCTTGCGTTTGTATGGAGAATAATTTCCATGTCCTGTGTTTTTTTCTCAGGAGCAGGGATGGTTGTAGACTGGGAGCAAGAGACTGGGCTTCTCATGACATCAGGAGATGTGCGGATTATCCGGATCTGGGACACAGAACGAGAAATGAAAATGCAGGTAACCGCTGTATCTTTGCCTCTTTAACCCTTTCACCACTCCTGGAGTTCACAGGTCTCCCAGCTGACTTACTCAGCACCAGGGAGCATACTTCCAGGACATATTCCATACAGTGAGTCCCAAGGTCCTCAAGCTGTGGTCCCTGGAGAGTGGATTTGTCATGTGCTGCTGGATCTCCTTCTCCCCAGCTACAAAATCCCACTACGAAACAGCTAAAAATAGTCCAGTGCTTTTCCCTGTAGGAAATTGCTGTAGCGATGCTGAATGTTATGGAAGGGTCTGGGAACGCGTGAATGGTAGGTCAGATGTCTGATAAGGGTTTCCCTGTTAAAGGACAGACAGACTCTAAAACATCTTGTGAAGGTAAGGTGTGGTGATGGAGAGAGTCAGGCAACTCTCTTGAAAATATACAGGGTTGACCCTTAGAACACTGTCATTTTCCTTCCCACCTGCCAGAGGAGGCCCCGATTCAGGAAAGCACCCACATTCAGAAAGGCACTTAAGCATGCACTGAAGTAATATAGATTTTTTAGATTCCAAGTCAGAAGGAGCCACTTAGATTATCTGGTCTGAGCTCATGTATAGCACAGGCCACGGACCTTCCCCAAGATAATTCCTAGACCAGATCGATCAGAAAATCATCCAGGCGTGATTTTAAAATGGTCAATCAATTATGGAGAATCCACCATGACCCAAGGTAAGTTGTTTCAATGGTTAATTACTCTCACCATTAAAAATTTACACCTTATTTCCATTCTGAATTTTTCTAGCTTCAATTTCCAGCCATTGGATCATGTTAGACCTTTCTCTTCCCATTATCAAATATTTGTTTCCCATCTACATACCAACAGACTGTGATCAAGTCATCCTTTAATCTTCTCTTTGTTAAGCCACATAGATTGAAGTATTGAGTTTATCACTGTAAAGCGTATTTTCTAATCCTTTAATCATTTTCATGGCTCTTCTCTGAACTTTCTCCAATTTATCATCACCATCCTTCTTGATGAATGTGCTCCAGTTTATTAGGACGCTTAGGATGACATGTATGTGAGAGTTATCTGATCTCACGCCAGTCAAGTTAAGGCAAAGGAGTTACTGACTTCCATCAATGTGACCGAGACCAGAATCTGGCTTTGTACTATGTGGCCATAGACTCTAATGCATTGAAAGTGCTCTCTGGTTCTGCAAATGGCTGCACAGTTTCCTTTCACATCTGTGGACTTGCCTTTCAGGATTCCACGGCTTATTGTTATTTTCAGAATAAACAAATTCTTTCCACCTTTAAAGTGATCCCGCACCAAAGCAATACAGTATTTCTCTTGTCCAGACATTGCCATTGAAACTAAATGAGGAGAAAAGCTGTCAGCTTGTATGTCGACTATGATCCAAGTCAAGCAATTTTCAGTTGGTGAGAGGAGAAGCAGCAGATCTGCAAGAATAGAGTCACCGTGCAGGGAAAATGAGACTTGTCTCAGAAGCTTTTAGAAATTAATTACCTCTCAATGAACATTAATTATGACACTTTTGACCCTGCAATGCAGCATAATTAAGCCTATGCTAATCTTAATTATTTTCTAATATTATGTCATCGGTGTAAATTAGGGAACATCAGCAATCAGTGGGTGAAAATATTTTAAATTAGAATGGTTAATGATTGCGCTGAGAATGTCTTAAAACATTCTATTTCTTCCTTTTTAGTTGTGCAAATTGGTTTTGTTGAAATCTTGTTGATGAAAACTTCCTCACTCAGTCACACAGCGAAGCTGAGATTCAGCACAGGAAGCAGAGGAGTCATGTAAACGAAACTAACAAAGGTGCCTTCCCACCTTCTGTGAACCGCTGAAAGAATCCCTTGGGGGCACAGTGCGTCTCGTGGCGGAACAAGTACTTTCTTTCCACACTAGCCGCTGCACGTTCCTGCTACAGGGACAAAAATACACACATGGATGCTAGGGAGTTAGAATAACCGTGTAAGAACAGCCTCCGAAGCTAGGTGTCATCCGCAAACAGTTCAGTAATTCAGCATAGGTGGCAAATGATGGCTAGAGAAGGTGAATGTGCACAGGAACAAAAATAGGATTGAGGTGTGAAATTAGCTAATGCGATTCCAAAGTGTCTCTTCAGTTGCTGTCCTTGTTTGAAAATGTTGTTCAGTTTTAGGTCTTCTTCACAGTTCTCTCTCTTTTTCCAACCGATTCTCTTCTTTGTAGAAGATAAAGAGGATAGATAGAGTAATAGTGCAGGCTGTATTTCCACCAGCATCATCACCCTGGTGCTTTACATTCTTACTCTCCAAATCGGTACTTTTTAAAACATGCGCGATCTCTGGCTTGCGACAGTAGCCCAGAAGCACACCCCATTTGATTTTAGAGCAAGGAAGTGGGAGTCTGGACTGCTAGATTCTAGGTTTGACTTGGCACCGTTCACTCTGGCATCTGACACAAGCCAATGAATGAGATGAGAAATTGCCAGACACTCTCACGCAAACTGGAATTTTAGTTCCCTCTTTTGTCTTGAATATCCTGGAACCAACATTTCTACAGTGACACCATAAACAACATCACTTAATGACACAATGCCTTAATTTATCTATCTGTCAAATGGGAGTAATAATTCCTTGCCTCACAGGCGGGCTGTGCAGCGTGTTGAGGGGTGTAAGAGAGAGCCAAAACATGGCTAAAGGGAAAATGGAAATGACAAAACAGAATGGTTCTTATTACCCAGCTTGACTCTAATTATCAGTGCTGGGAGATGTTTTCTGGCAAAATCATTTTTTTCTTTACAGGGGACAAAGAGGGTTTCATAATTAGATTGAGTGCACACGTGGTGTATGTTACGGGATAAAGCAGAAACCGGTGAAATGCAAAGGCTTCCTATACCAAAGCTTTTCTTCCCAGCTCTGTTGTTTGTGGCTGCTTTCCGCTGCAGAGGGGTCTGCTCCTTCAAGAAATTGTCTCCCTCTTAACAGCTGTTCTTTGAGCAGCTCAAATTTCTGCTGCCTCTTTGTACTCTGGAGTTTGTTGTTCCTTTTTCAGAGGCACATTTAAACTTCTTCCCAATATTTATCTGTGACTTGGCTTGGTGCACAGAGTCATTACTGTGCAGCTCCATTCCTTTATCAGGAGTAAAGGAGATGCTGCTGCCTATCACATGTGCCATCTCTCCCTTTCATGTATGTTTCCTTTCTTTTTTACATATGCCACTTAGCTGCAAGCTATTTATTTTCAGCAAGTGTGTTTCTCTCCTCTAGCTCGTTTCCTCCTATTCTTTTAACCAAGCATTTGTTATCCATCTCGCCTTTCCAGCAGCATTTACAACCGACAGAAGCTGGGGCTGGTTTATGGAAAGAATTCCTCATAGATGTTTATCTTAACTAATTAGGTGTTTTAGGAGGAGAATAACGATTCTTCGTTCCTCGAATGGACTTCCTCCTTTGTTTTGGTGTCTAATTATTCCTGAAAGCTGATTTTTGAATAGAGCGTTTGGGCTGCCACAAAGGAAACCCATATTAGTGTCTTGCTGCCCAGGCTGAGCTTTGGGATTCAGGCTGCAGGAATAGACCTGATTCAGTGACCCCAGGCTCACCACTACCTTATTTCTGTAATCGCCTCAACACAGCCTTTGAAGCAAGCCTCACCGCCCAGATTTGAGTTAGCGGGGCTCCCGCGAATGCTCTAAGAATAGCTGTGTGACCGCTCCCTGAAGCTCACCCCTCACCCGAGGCTTTGGAGTACTTTGAAAGTTCTAGTGCGAGCCCTGCTAACCCATCACAAGCTGGGAGGACGCTGAGCAGACCTACTCCTTCTGTCCCAGCCGGAGGTTCAGTCCTGCCCCCAAGTGAGTGTAGAACTGTAGAGTTAATAACCTTCCAGGAGAGGGAGACTGCCTGTAAATCGCAATGGGAATCGGTTTGTGATCAGGGTAACGGAGGGAGGAAAGCCTGGGTCAGCAGAAGGCCCTTTGAAGGTGACCAATGGGCCCATCTAGGCTGCAGTAAAAGACCCACGGCATAGCCATGGCTGGCTCGGATCAGCTGATTGGGGCTGTGTGGCTAAAATTGCAGTGTAGACATTTGGGCTTGGGCTGGAGCGTGGGCTGTGAGACTCTCCCCCACACAGGTCTCAGAACCTGGGCTCCAGCCTACGCTCGAACGTCTCTGCTGCAGTTTTTAGGTCCGGAGCCTGAGCCCGCATGCACGAGGCACTGTCTCTGGGCTCCGAGACTCGGTGCCCTGGGTGTTACATTGCGCCTGGTGTTTCCTGTGCGGGGATGTGGACTTTGGAGGCTCTTCGCCCATTCAGCCTAGGGTATGTGTGTGCTTTGTCCCTAGGATATCCCCACTGGAGCTGACAGCTGTGTGACCAGCCTGTCGTGTGACTCTCACCGCTCACTGATCGTGGCAGGGCTTGGTGATGGGTCCATCCGTGTCTATGACAGGAGGATGGCTCTGAGTGAATGGTAAGTAACTGCAGATTCCCACCCAGCAGTCTCCTCCCTGAATCCTCCTGGGCTCTCGTCTTAGAGGTTCCCACGTGGAGAGCAGCTTTCGCGCTGGCCTGTTACTAGAATGTAACTAGAAGGAGTTTGAATTGTTTCAGTGAGTCTTTTACAGCAAGGCCGCTCATTAATATTGCTGCACCTTGGCAGCTCTGCTGTAGCCTGTTGGTCCAGGGATTTTCTCAACTGGCTCAGAGATCCGTGTTGTTTGCCTGCCTGTTGACAAGGATCATGTCCTGCCTCATTAGGCCCCCTGATTTGCTAATGAACGCCAGTGGTGTGAGAAGGGAGGGACCATTTCCTTCCCTTTGATGATTTCATCCAGCAGGACTCAGAGTTGCTGCTGCAGATATTAGAGCAGCTCTCTGCCACCTCAGATTTCCTCCGTCCTGCTTCCAAAAAGTTTCCCCTTTCTCTGCTTGGTCCTCAGTCGCGTCATGACCTACCGGGAGCACACGGCCTGGGTCGTTAAAGCGTATTTGCAGAAACATCCTGAAGGCAACATCATGAGTGTCAGGTAAAATGGCCTGGAACGTTGAGGACATTTCCTTTCCCTTTAAATCAGTCACTGATGCTTCAGCACCAAGGAGGGTAAAGCTCTGCCTTTTGGTATTTGGGCTCAGCAGCTAACTCCTGCTCCAGAACTTGGTGGGGAGGGGAGGGGAGGGGAGGGAGACGCTACCTGGAAGTGCCTGTGGGTGTTCCAAGGGGCATTGTACACTCTGGTTTTGCTCCATTGTTGCAGGTGGCTTTTGGGGGTCAGATGTGACAGGACCAAAGGGAGGATGTTCCTTCTGCATCCTCTGGGCATGTTTCTGTGCCAGATTACTTCCCCAGCTAGCAATTTTCTACACATAAATCCATGTCTGCCATTCAGTAAATACTATGTGGAGAGCAGCCGGTATTTATTTGGACACTGAACACAATTTACTGTCACAAAGCCGCACTTTGTCTACTGAAATTCTCTTCCTCCTTGTTTACAGAATGAAAACAGACCATAATTCTCCAGGATGTGATGCTTCTCCGAGGCAGGGGGGAGAGTGGCCACATTTATCACGAGTTTTAGAAAGGGGTGTACGTGACACAGCTGCCAGATTTGTAGTGCTCCCATGTTAGAGTTTTTAATCTTCCTCGGCAACCCCAGGAGCTAGGCCTGTATCCATGCCTGGCATGTCTTTGTCTGAAGGAACATACATTCGCTTCCTCTCCTTCACATCCTCTTCAGCAGTGTCAAAAAGACAGGAGAAAACGTGGCACTCAAATGGGCATCTCTGATCCCCCATCCCAGAGCAAGTGGATTCTGGTCAAGCAAGTGATCCTGCAGGCCATTTCCTCCCCAGAAAGAAATGCCTTCTGGAAAGCTCAGCAGCAACCCGTTCCAGTAGAACTGTTTCCTGAAATGCCTCAGGCATTTGCAGTACTTACCAAGGGAACCCTAAAGGGTCTGGATCAACAAGCATGATAGAGTGACTTTTATAACCTGAACTGCCCATTTTAACCAAGTCGCCGAGGGAAGCCCAGCCATATGGCTGAAGGCATCTTGGCGCCTCGGCTGCACAGTCATCTGCTCCTTTGTTCAGCCATTTGAATCATTCTGTCGTCATATTCTCTAGTAGCCCGGAAAGGATTCTTCTTCCAAAATCTGAACCTTCCAGATTCTTAGAGCAATGCAGGAGACTCACTTCCTAACTGTGCTTAACTGTGGGAAAAATACATCCATCGGGTGGGGGCAGCATGTCAGGGTGCAGAGAGCCCCCTGTGCCCATAAATTGAACTAGCTTTAATAACCTCTCTGCAGGAGGAATAATCAGCAATCAATGAGCTTTTGAACCTTCATCTAATCTCAAAACCTCATTTCTTGGGTTTGGGTCTAATTCCTTGAAAACAGCAGCCCCAGCCTGTGCAGACTGATCTGTCTGGGAAGGTTCAGGCGTCTTTCTGCAAACACCATGGTTCAGAAGCAGTTTTGTTAAAGGTGATCTCTGTCTTTCTAATTGCTGCTGGTTCAGGTCTCGGTCTCTGTTGATTATCACTGGGCCTCTCAGATCCATTAAGGCCAGTGGAGTCTGGCTTCCTCGTGCTAATTAGAACCTGTTATAGGGCAGTTTGTTGTCTTATCTCCTCACTTGCTGGCTGTTCCATTGGATCAGAGCAGCCATGAATCTTTTCCTTGTCCCTGTGATATCTTGCAGGCTGTATCTTCCCCTGGATCAACCCATAGAAGGTACAAGCTGAATTTCTAACGTTATAAGGACAGTGGTTGTATCTGAGCTTTCTGTCTAACCACCATCAGTGTATTTTGGCTCTAGCTGGTTGCACGAGAGAGATCAAATATTTGATGTTTCATCATTTAACTTGGACCTGCCTAGAAGCTTACATTCTTCTTGTAGTCTCCACGCTCCTTCCCTGACAATCCCTGTATTCAAAGATCCCTCCTTCCAGAATTACAGCCCTGAGGAGAGTGCTGTCCCCATTCTGTCTTTGGAAAACCACCTGCGCTTCATTGCAGAATCCTCTTTAGACAGACTTGCCTAGTGGAAAGACTTGAGCATCTCGTGAAGGCTCTTGTTGGCTGAGATTACATTCTATAACTATTTTTGAAGCCTCAGTTGCTACTAATCTTTGATGCAGTTTACTCACGCCACATTCTGATAAGCGCTTCAGAATCACAGCTCACAGACTCCTACTCACGTTTTCAAGGCTGGCGTCCAGTAAATTTAAGTTTGGGGTTTTAATTATTTTATTGACATTGATGCTTTGATTGAATTTCCTGTATCGTTGTGTAATCTCTTTTGGATTATATTCTCAGCCTTCCTTTAAAATCCAAATGAGTCTGCAACTCCATTTGCTCCGAACTTAATTTCATCCCCATGGCAGTTAGTTTTCTGTACGTATAAAAGTGATCTATGGGAGTGCCCTTTCTTTACCTGTTAGAAACTGCCAGTTTTAGGAGCCTGAAGGAATGTGTTTGCTGTCGCTTGCAGGTGTTCTTCATTCTCTTGTTTCCAGTGTAGCTGAGTGACTACTAGAAAGGGCACTTCACAAATTTGTGATGGTGGCAAAAGGGAATAACTTCAGACCACTGGACTTGGAATACAAGATCCCTGGGAGTTTCTTCCTCGTCTCTTCCCCCTTCTTTCACTTACTCACCAACAAATCCCAGCTAACGGACAGAAGAGCATGTGATGCATTCTCAGAAACGTCAGTCCCAGAGCTGGAGGGAATGGTCAAAAAGGATGCACCCTCTTTGGTTCTAGTAGACTTGATTCTAGTGGTTCATTTCCAGTGCTCCCAGTCCTGCAAGTAATTCTTCACCTTTGGAAGATGCTGTGCCTCGCAAGCACATTATCTTCCCCATGCCTCTATCTATACCCCCACTCGCCCTCCCCTAGTACGGAAATAATCAAAAGGACTGACTGCCCACAGAGTTCTGAAGAGCAGGGGCTTATGGACCGGAGGCCAAATAAGTGGCCTAATGAGGAGCCCCTCAGATGGCCGACTGCCGACAGAATGTGTTGTTCCCACTGGGAGAAGGAAGAGGAGCTTGGGCCTCGTATACACTTGTGTGTGCGATGTACCGAGGCAGGCACTGACATCCTGTCAGCAAATAGCGACAGGGTGGGGACGGTTTCAGACATAGGTGTAGAGGGGACGGGTAGTGCTGGGTTGATGCTGGTGGTCAAGAGGCAGCCAGGTGAATGGCCTTTTCTCTGGGGCTTTAGAGTCTGCGCTTTCTTCGGGACACAGTCTGATGTTGTGAAACTCCTCTGTTGACAGCGTGAATGGAGATGTCCGTTTCTTCGACCCCAGGATGGCAGAGTCTGTGAAGGTCCTTCAGATAGTCAAAGGACTGACAGCCCTGGACATTCACCCACAGGCCAATCTGTTTGCATGGTAGGTCCTGACCCTATAATACCTCCTCTGCGGAGCAGAGAGAGAAGAAATCAGGTGTTACAAATACTGTTCATGTCTCTTTCTCCTATGACCAGTGCGACTTCATTCCCATGCTTGCAGTTCAGGTATTTTAAGCCCTTTGTGTGTTATTGAAGCCTTTGCACAGGTGATGGTGCAGGGTGGTGCCAGTTCTCAATTTGTGACTTCCCCCTCAAAGGCGGCAGGACTATGGTTGGGTTTGGGGGCCCCAGAATCCACTTCACGCTCAGGGTGCCATGGTAGCTGCGGGAGACCGCCTTCAGGGAGCATGCACTTGCATTGGCTCTCTTTATTTTCCATCTTGAATCGACAGCATACGAGGTGAATGCTCAGTTCTAGCCTGTCTGTAAATCTCTCCGTGCTGGGGCTGCTAAGCATGAATTAAAACCAATCTCTCTGCTTATAAGAACTCCCGGGACTCACTTTTGCTTTATAAACGGCTCCTGTCTCCATAACCAAGCGGTAGTAAGTAGCAAACCTTTTGTGTGTAAATAAATAGCATTGTCAGAAAGTGGTGAGAACATGATGTTCTCTCTCCCCTTCCAGCGGCTCAATGAATCAGTTCACAGCAATCTACAATGGAAATGGAGAGCTGATCAACAATATCAAATACTATGATGGATTTATGGGACAGAGAGTCGGAGCCATCAGCTGCCTGGCTTTTCATCCTCATTGGGTTTGTATTTTCCTTTTAAACTTCGGAGTTTGTTTGCAGCTCTAAGTGAATGTCTGTGTAAAAGCGGTTGATCGTAACAACTAAGGACAGACCAGGTGGGCCAGGTGCCAGGAGGGCACCTCAGTCATGCCCAGCACAGGTCTGTGAATGCCGCTAAGTCCCTAACGCCTCAAAGCCCATCCAGCTCTGTCAGTGTGTCGCAGTCCTCTCCCACAGTAGCATGAGCTATTCCAGGGCCTACCCTGTACCAATATGAGCAGTTGTCCAAACTGTGCAGCTGTTAAAATGGAGACCACAAGAGACAAGTCATGCACTGGGAATGTGTCACAGAGCAGTCTTTGGGAATGAGGGGGGCGGCAGTTGTTTAGCAAGGAGATGTACCTTTGCAGTATGGCATGAAATGTTTGGAGATGGCGGGAATAGCAGAAAGGAGCTTGAAGGAGGAACAGGGAGCAGGTGAAGATTAAAGGGGACGTATAAGGGGCAGAGTCATGTTAGAACCTTGAAGGTCAGGACACAAGCCATTTACATTTCGTGGGAAAGCGGAGTGGCAACTGACGAAGTGGCGAGCTGTGGACAGAGCTTTGAGAAAGGGATGAACTATATGATGTGATCTGTTATTGGCCATCTTACTGGGGGCAGGGAAATACGGGTGATTGTTTCTCTGGGTTGCTGATAGGTTATATGCATTTACATCCTAAGGAGGAAGGCAATAAAGGGGAGCTTGCGCTTCCCAGCCTCCTGCACCTTTCCCTTGGGAAATCACCCTGCAAACACCTAGTGATTCGCTGCCCGTGGGTTTGGGGTGAGGAGGGGGTTAGCCGCTCTGAAAGATGTTTCCTTTAAAATAAGCAAACAAAGAACCGTTCTAGTCCTGATCACGTGGAGCCTGGAATTGCCCTGGGGGTCTCAATAGACAGGCGCTAGTTTTCAGTCCAGAGGATTGTGACAAATGGATTTCTGAGAATTGAGAAGAATTGTGCTAGAAGTTGGCAGCTAATGGCCACCCTAAGTTTTTCTTCTGGCTGAAACTTTGTCATGCCGCGTCTGACAAGCAGGAGAAGTGGAGGAAACGCTGTCTGTCAGAGCTACCTTGGCAGACCCAGCTGGCTGTTCCCTAGCATCTGGCCAGCATTGTTCAGAGTGCTGCGCGGCACCCCATTGATTGGTTTGTACTTGGCTGTGCAAGTTGCTTTGACTCTTTCCACCCCACTCCCCCCAATGACTCTTGCATATTTCACGTGTCTGCTCTCCCTCCCACAGCCTCACCTCGCCGTTGGAAGCAATGACTACTACATCTCCGTGTACTCGGTGGAAAAGCGGATCAGATAACAAAAGCTCATCGGAGACAGGGGGAGTCCCAGCAGGCAGGGCCGCGTCTCACCTGTAACGTATAGAGTGAAATGATCGACTTGAATGTTTAGGGTTGGCGGCTGCTGCTGCTGCACCCCATAACTTGAACTTTTGTTTTCTTCCAACGTAGCTACTGATGATTTTCAGAGGTGGGAAGAGAGACAATCTCTTATTTTCTTTTCAGCTGTAACCTCTACGGATTCCAGAAAAGGAACGTTTCTTTTTTGGTTTCAGTGGACGCTTCTCTTTACAAGCACGCTTCCAAGGCTCCAAAGGACCGGATGAGACGATACCTTTGTGAGAGGCTTTTTATTTTAGACTTTGTTCCTTGTTTCACGGGAGTGTAGGTAACTTCTGGAATGAAGTCAGGACTCAGCTACAGCTCCATGCTTTCTCACCCTGCCAAGAGACCCTGCTGCCTGCAACCTACCCTGTGCCAAAGAGAAGCCCCTCTGACCGGCCACAGTCTCCCAGTTGGCTGCCTGCAGAATATGACACCTGGCCTTGAGCAATCCGTGTGTAACTGAGACAGGAAATCATATGCTGTTTGCTGGCCTCCCTCTCTGCTCTTCCTTCTCTGGTGGATGAGCAAGCGGACAAGCGTACATGGTGGCAGGGAGGAGTGTGGCTCCCAAGGGGGAAGGGTGTCGCAGGTGAGGAAAATAGTACCTGGCTGCAACAATGATGTGCCACAAACTCTGCATCCAAATGGAGGAGAAAAGAGAAAATGGGCCACATCCTCTTTGCCCGAAGGAAATTGGAGTGAGTCACTACCGTAGCCGTGTTCTGCTCATGGCATGTACGTCTGTCAATGCACGTGAGCAGGGTGGGAGATTTTGCTCTCTCATTCACTGCCCCTTTGCCCACAGCAAACCCCAAAAGCACATGAGATGTCCTGGCAACTCTGCACAGGCAGAAGGGGATTCCTGGCTCCTTGTACCCTCGCCTTAAACCGTAGGCTTTCATTTCATTTCAGCAAGTGTGAATGTTCCGCTAGCTAATGGAGGTGACTCTTTTCTCACACGTGTGACTGAATGCACCCAGCTGTGTACGTGTGCATTTGAATGCACTTTGAGCTGTACGCATCTGGCATATTCATATGTGTCTGTATGCACCCAGGCAGATATGCATTGCCTACACAGGGCGGCATTTACTTGTATCCTCTGTTCACAAGAGAATGGCTGCCGTCGTGGAGGGAGTGGGGCTGACAGCAGATCATTCTGCCGGGTGCAAAACAGTTTTGTCCCTGAACTCCGAGGAAGGATACCCTTTCCCACTCCTTTCATCCTTGTCGGTAAAGACGATTCCTGTCCCTTGGAATCTGTAACGTGTCTGCCCATTGATTTGGGGAAGGAGGCGGCAAAGCTGAAGGAGGCTTTCCCCGGCAAAGCACTGTCTAGATGTGAGAAAGCTGGGCAGGAAGAACAAAACCTTGTAAAGTAACGCAGTGATGATGCTGTGCTGTCCAAAGCTAGGAACTCTCTCCTTTCTGGCATCCCAGTTACACACAGGTCAGCAGATGGGCTTAATGAATTCTGCCAGTCGCCAGACGGACAATAGTGGTAATGAGAAAAGAAAAACGTCGGCTTTTTGGTGTGTGCAGGGCAGCAGCTTCACCTCCCCCACTGAACTCGGCTGGAGATGTCTGCCCTGCCACCGTGCATAACCTGCCGGATAATTCTGCGTCCTGGGCTGTTCACTCCATCAGCCTGAATGCAGCCAGGCGATGCTGTGGCGTGAGAACCCCCTTGGTGGTTGTGCGGAGTCCTGTTGCGCTCTGCCATGAAAAGTCAAATAGCAGAACGCTGCTGTCTGCAGATCTCAGTGCTCCTGTTGCAAGAAGGGTTGAGCTGTGGAGACGGAGGCAGGTTCCGAAGGCAGGACACTCTCCCACCCACAAGCACAATTGCAGTCTTCTGTTCGCTCCAGCGGACTGTGGCCATCTCACCGAAGGCTCTAGAAGGAAATCTGGAGGAGCTGCTGTTTTACTTAAAACTGTGTTTTTCTTATATGTGGGTTTATCAAAAGTTAATGATAGGCTAAAAAAAGTTGCCTCTATTGGTGGCCCACTGAGCTGCTGTTATACACAGATTTACTTGCCCTGTGTCTGTCGCACGGCCGTCTCATCACCATGCCTGTCCCTCTGCGTATGGCTCTGAGCTCAGGGAACGGCCAGCATGGGCTGGCTGGCAGAGGTTGGGATTTGCAGATAACTGACTAACGTGTAATTTACAAACAAACGTAGATTTTTAACCTCGATCAGTGGATTTGTTCAAAGAATACAAAATACCTGGAAAAATGCAAAGGTGCATTGTGGGAAGCTGCTTTACCTTCACACCAGCATTCCCTGGGCACCCTCCCAGCCTGTGCAGCCAGGAGTGTGTTTTTTAACTGACTCGGCCTGCTTAGCTCTGATCTAAGTGTGTGCGTGTGTCTGGGCTCTGTTTTCACAGGTCTGAGGAGAACATCCAATCATGACGTTTAACCAACACCCTGAAGATCATCCTACCTAAAAGTTGACTTATCTCTATTTATTTTACAAAAATAAAAAAGATATTAAAAAAAAAAACCCCTATGAGATTGTAATGTGAGAGTAAAATTACCAACAATAAATGGTTAATAAAATATAAACGCAGAAACAGCCTGTGTTTGGGGCCTTTTCTTGTAACGAAGGGGGGGGGAACAGCGTTGGCTCATATTGAAAGTAGGAAAACGGACTGTATAGGGTGGGAAGAAATCATATAAATTACAGATAGGTAGGACTGCAATGACCTTGATAGATGATCTAGTCCAGTCTCCTGCACTGGGCAGAATTAAGTCTTCCTGCCAGGTTTGGTCTAACCTGTTCATAAAGAAATGGGATTCCATAGCCTCCCTACAACATTTGTTCCAGGGCTTAATTACTTTCCTCAGAGATCATGTTTTTCGATATCTTTTATCATCCTAGTTGCTCTTCTGTGGTCTTCCTCCAGTTTGTCCACGTCTTTCCCGAAGTGTAGTGCCCAGAACTGGACGGAGTACTCCAGCGGAGGCTTATCAGTGCTAACTAGTGTGGAAGAATACCCGTCTCTTCCTTCCGACACTCTTCTAACATATCCTGGAATGGCGTTCACTTTTTGTGCAACGTTTAGTTGTATTTAGTTTGTGATCCCCTATAGCCGCCAGATCCTTTTCTATAGTACGTCTAGGCAATCGTTTCCCGTTTTGTATTGGTGCAATTGATTTTTCCTTGTCTAGTACATTTCATCCTATGTGATTATAACCATATCTTCATTTTGTCAAGACCATTTTGGATTCTAATCCTGTCTTCAATGTGTTTGCAACTCTCCCTGCCTGAGATCATCTGCACATTTTGTAAGTGTACTCTGTGCCATTATCCAAATCATTTCTGGAGATATTGAACGGAACCAGACTCGGGACAGATCCCAGTGGGACCCTACTTGATATGCCCTTCCAGATTGATTTGAACCATCGATAGCTACTTTCTGAGTGTGCTTTTCCAGCCAGCTGTGCACCCACCTTTATAATAAATTCCTCTAGGCTATATTTCTCTAGTTTGTTTATGAGAAGGTCATGTAAGACCGTATAAAAGCCTGACTAGAGATGAGGAGATGACATAGGCGACAATATCTCCTTCTTCACTATCTATAAAACTGGTTTGAGATGATTTGTAGTCGACAAGTGTGTGTGTGTGTGTGTGTGTGTGTGTGTGTGTGTGTGTGTGTGTGAGAGAGAGAGAGAGAGAGAGAGACAGACAGAGACACCGATGGCGCAGTGTTCTGTCTTCTGACAGTGGCTAGTGCCAGATGCTTCACAGGGAATGAATAATTGTCACGTGATCCATCCATCTTAATCTTGCCCCTTAATGCTAACTTAAGGACTTTGATTCTGTCCGCCAGGTGTTTAATACATTACCTCCTTTCAAAAAGGCTGCTTGGTGCACTACAAATACTGTGTGTGCGTGGATTGCACCTCGAAAGGCTAAGAACTAGCCTGTGGGATTCCAGCTTGGCTGGCTGCACTTCAAGGAACCATGGAGACAAACAGGGATTGCTGGTGTCCAAAGGCCATGGGCCCACCCTGTGGAACTGTGTGGACCCTTGGAGCTTGGCACACTCCTCAGGTCACTTCCAGGGAATGACAGGATGGGTCATAGACCAGACCCTGCGAATCCATGACAGAGCTCCTCCTGGAAGGGTGGACCTAAGTAGCAGTGACGAGAAGATGCCTCCACTAACTATTTCATCACTCACTTGTGCCATCCCACAAGTTTCCAGTTTTCTCTCTGGTCCTGTTCAGCATCTGCCTGTAGCCACTAGCAAACTGGTTACACTATATGGACAGAAGTGCCAGCAATATGCAGACGAGAGACGGCTCTGTCTATCCTTCATCACGTGCCCCGACCACTAGCCACGTGTTGGATGAGAACAGCTGCTGGGACTGAAGCTGAGCCCCCGTGAGGCGGAGCTGATGCCGGTGGGCAGTGGAAAGCAGTCTGAGGAGCCACGGTGCAGTCTCCTTTAGTGACGGTTCACACTCGATCGATTCAGTCCCTAGCCGAGGAAGCTGCTGCAGTCTTCACGGAGGCTGAGCTTCCACAGTATAGCAGCATCCACGGCTAACGCCTTCTAGCCTATCTGGTTAGCCCCAGCCTGGCGAACACTGGTCAGCCCTCAGCTCTTCATACCTCCTCCTCTCTTGGCTGGCACTGCCATGGGCCTGCTACAGAACACGGCCGTCCAGAGCCCTGGGCTTGCCTTCCCCTCCCTACGCTGCCTGCCCACTGAACGCTGACTCGAGCTCCAGCTCTGTCCTTATCTTCAAGGTGTTCCACAGCCTAGGCCCTGGATATCCAAGGGACCATCTAACGACCGTTGTCGATGATTTCATTCCTCTGGCGCAGGGGAACTTCCTCCAGGAAGGGTAAAGCTCTCCTGTGCAGGGGACGGAGCCTTCGCAGGGACCGGCCCAAGACACGGAGTGATCTCTCCCAGGACCTGAGGGCCGTCACAAACCTCACCACCTTCTGCCGCACGCACCTTTCCCAGCTGGGAGAGAATGAGGGCTACCTGCTGGCGGGTGTTAGCCACCGTCGCTGATGACCAGCTGGGAGAGAACGAGGGCTACCTGCTGGCGGGTGTTAGCCACCGTCGCTTGATGCCCAGCTGGGAGAGAACGAGGGCTACCTGCTGGCGGGTGTTAGCCACCGTCGCTGATGCCCAGCTGGGAGAGAACGAGGGCTACCTGCTGGCGGGTATTAGCCACCGTCGCTTGATGCCCAGCTGGGGGGCCCTTGGATGTTGCATTGACGTGCGCAGTATAAGGAGCTCTATAGACTAGACTGGATTGCTCGAGAGGCTCAGGTAGGAGCATTCCTCTGACTGCAGGATGGCTGTCCATCACACTGCGTGTCGGAGTGGGAGGGTGAGGGAGATTTCAGAACACGTCCAACCCCACTCCCCCCAGAATGACGTGGCTGTCACTCCTTCCCACAATGACCAGCTTGGAAGCCTTTCTTGTTGCATTCAGAGCTTGGGAGCCTTCCTTTGCTGGGAGGGGCTCGGCAGCTTATCAGCCCATGCCCTGTAACAGCTTCTAGAGAGGCTTTTGTGAGACTGAGGGTGGGGAATAAAACCACGGAGGGTGCTGGCTTTGGTAGGGCAGACAGCTTGGATAAACAGCTGGAATGTTTTGCAGTGCTTGGTCTGCGGTCTGGCAAGATGCCACTGTACAGAGTTCCCACTGGCCTGTCTTCGAACCCGGACGTTTGTGTGGGTAGGAAACAGTCCAGCCAACCAAGGAGGCCTGTCAGCAACATGGGGGGGAAACATGGGTCTCTGGAAAATACAGCCCCAAAGAGAACGAATGGAAGCAGCTGCAGACAGCTACTGAAGATGAATCGATGGCGGTTAGCTGGGTCTGGGTGAAACGGTTACTATAGTAACCAAAGGCACACTGTCTGTTGCGTGTTCTAATCACCTGCAGAGACTACGCTGCTATTGTTTGTTTCAACAGAAGGCATTCCCGGCCATAGCACCTGCTGCGCTGTGCGTGCGCTCACAGCCTGCCCAGGGGCTGACGGGTTTTACCCCCCAGAGAAGGAGGGGCTGAATAATGCTGGCCAGGAGGAGCATACCGTGATCCTGCCATCAGAGATACTCCCATGAACACAGCCCTGCTCATCCCCCCCACCCGCAGCTCATACAGTTCTGCCATCGCCCCACATGGCTTACCTGCAGCCCCCTCTATTCCAGGCCTGTGCTCCCCAGACATGAGATCTGCCACTGCCCCATAGTCCTGACCTGCAGCTCTCTGCTATCCCAGCCCTGTGCTTCCCACACTTGCACACAGTTCGGCCCCTGCCCTGCTCTGCAGCTCACCTGCTCTTTTATTCCCAATTCTCTCTTGAGCAGAGGCTGCCATTGATGCCGAACTCAGCCCAAACCGTTGGCTTTGTCAGCATGGACAAATCGTTTGTTCTTGCGACGCCAGTCAGAGATCTGCGTTTGTTTGACCAAATCTGCCTTGTCTGTAGCCCAGCACAGTGCAGACCCTGGTTTGTGCCGGTTAGCTTGGGGCGGCTCTCTGACTCCCGTGTTCATTGGTGGCCACTAGAAAAACTTGGAGTTGTTGGCAGGTTTCTCTGTGTGGGTGTCATGGTGCTTTCTTGGGGCGCCCAGGACTGTGCGTGACCTCGTTGAACACCCTGCCTGCAGCGGGAGTGTGTCTTTTGGTAGGCGGGCTTCAGCGTAACACAGGCCACTCGTCTGTCTCTGCTCGTCCTATCCTGGCCTTGCAGGTGAACGTGAGGTGCACTCCAGCCATCAGCACCCTTCAAGGGCGTTTCTCTGCAGTACCCAGCCGCTCGCACCGGATGCCTGCAGAAATTACGCCTCAGCCCGGTAGGTCAGCTGAGGACGCACACCTCCCTGTAGTATAACAGCTCTGAGACATCTGGACTAAAAGAAGAATACGTTTACTAATAAAGAGAAATTTAAGTGAGGCTAAGCCAGAATAAGAACAGAAAATGGTATAAATAAAACAAAAGTAGAATATCCTTTCTAGCAACTACAATTTAACAGGCTCTAATGCTTGTCCTCAGGCACTTCTCTCACCTATAGCCTCCGCTCAGCATCACAAGCACACACCCCGGCACCCCTCCCAGCCAGAATCCAGCTTGCATGGATGGGAAGAGCACTGATCTCTCTCTTCAGAGCTGGATAACCAAAATATATTTGCCCCTTTTTATAGTCCATTAAATCATGGAATTTACCTCCGGACTGATTGTTCTCCAGGGCAGGGTGCTATGCTGTGTTCTTCTCATTCTTACCTCACTTGGCTTTTCCTTCCGTCTCCATGTGCAAATATCAGTCTCTGGTTGGGCTCCGCCAGCTCCATTTACATTCGATACCCAGGCCCAGAAGCCGCTCAACTTTCCTTTGTCTCAGACAAGCTGGTTTGCCAGCTCTGTCTAGTTTGATGAATCAATAGTGGGCCTCCCGTCTCACACACGTACCACATGTCATTGACCCTTTGATGCTGGGAGTGAAGAAAGGATTGAGTAGGAGCTGCCCAGGGTCCTGCACTCAGTCACGTTTCCTGCAGTCCATCTGTAAACTCCTGGTGAGGTGCAGCCAGCCCCGCTGCTGCTATGCGTGGCAATTTCCTGTGCTGCACAAATACATTCATTTAAAACAAAACACGCTGCTGTCTTGGCTGCACAGGAAAATTCAGCCTGTTTCCCTGGGGTTTGGTTATCCAGCCTTTACCTGTGTTGTGTGTCGCTCCCACATTTCCAGTCCAACTGGTGTCTCGTCCATCTGCATGTAGACCCGCAATCCAGAGAAGTGGGTTCGGTTGTAATTCCTGAGGCAAACGCAGAAGACGCCGTTTGTAAAGTACTAGTTGACAAAGACTTGTTAGTAGGATCTAGACAGCAGTGTGAATAGCCTCTCTGGAAGTTGCCATCCCGCTGATATTTCCTGGCCGGACCTGCGGTCTCTGAACATATAACCTAGGGTGTGATGACCGGGAATCCACAGGAATGAAGGGACTTGCAGAGCTGTACTTCGGGGTCGTTTGCCTTTCTTCTGCCCCCCCTCCCCCCCAGTGTTTTAGTTAATAAATTAATGAAACCCATGTTTGAAATAATTGAACTTCTCACGACAAATCTAAGTCTCCAGTTTCAACACGTTTTAAATGGAGCAGAAGCTATGCATGATCCATCTGACAGGTTGTCTTATAAATTATTCTTCTGTATTGTATTTTAAACTGTAGATTAATGATTTGCTCCCCACTGTAATTAGCGACAGTGAGGAGAGTCTTTGATTACATTGTAGTCTCTGTTTGCCCCCTCCTGGTGCACCTCAGCCCCAGTAACCTGTGTCTGATTTGTGTGTGTGACTCCCGGCCTGTGAGAGCTCTGGCTGGGCACTCAGCAGGATTAAACCCTGCGATGGTGCCAGGTGGTCGGACTTTAGAAACATGGGTGCTTTCGGCAGTTGGAAGCCAGACTCTGCTGTGATTTCCTTTACCGCTCAGTTTTCTCTCTTTTCTCCTGATGCCCTGGGTTCAATGCAGTGTTTGGTGTGTTGCATTGTGATTGCAAATTTGTATCTGCAGTTTGGGATCGGGGAGAAGGTGCGAAAATGGAAGCATGATTACTCACAAACCCCAGTGTTCATGGAAGCCAAGGCCTTCATTTGACAAATTGTAATTGTTTACCTGTGCTTAGGTCATCTGACAGGTGCCACCTCACAGACAAGACGTCTAAAAGTCGCAGTGTTTCAAAGTCAGCTGCTGAAGGGTGGGTTTGTAATAACTGAGGTGACACAGCAGCACAGAGATGGCCGGTGGATTGGCCTCCCTGGACATACATTGCTGTTAACTGTGCTGGGCCGTGCCGGGAATTAGATCCCTAACTCCCATTTGAGCCGTTTGTCTCTGAGGATTGCAAGCCCCCCCCTCCTACCTAGCCAGTCCCAAGCGCTTTGCTCCCTCCTTCTCATCTCTTTAGCCTGTCGGGTATCAGACGAGGGCAGAGGGAGGTTGCTCGGAAGCGGCTCCATTTTGCAGAGAGAATGTGTCGTGCGCTGCAGCAGCCAAGAATGACCCGTTCTCAATGCCATAGGCCCTGCCTCAGCAACCTGTCCCTCTACAGCAACGCGTGCACTGAGGACTGAGCCTCTGCGTAGCTGCTGAGCTGACTGGGGTGGATTGAAATGTGTCTTTCCGTGCTTTGCTGACCTGGGCCATTAAACACTCCTCTGGGTTTTTGTAACCAAGATGGTCGTTTCTGCAGCTCTTCCCAGGAGAATGGGCGCTGTGATTACTGTTAAATGCTTTGCTGTGTGTCCTGGAGTGACCTACTTGCTGCCCAAAGCCAAATGTGAAAGTGATGGCTGTCGCGAGGCTATTCTGGGACGTTGCTTTCAAAGAGAACCTCTGCTGCTCTGAGTCACGAGATGGGCTACGGAGAAAGCCACTGGGAGAGCTCAAAGCAGCGAAATAATGGTGCAGAACTAGACACGGGCCTGCGCCGGAATCCAGACAAGCAGCCCGTTTGTATCCACGGTGTGCCGGGCTGTATTGTCTCTCCTCTGAAGTGCTGAGTGGGTCCTGCTGAAGCATCAGATCTGGTTTCCCGAGAACTGCGTCACTGAGCCTTTGTGAAAGCATTCGTCGGAATAACCTGATAGCGGCTGGTCTGCTCAGCACCAGATCTGAGCGTGGGTGACGTCAGCTGGTGCTGTTCAGTGCCTGCATGGGAGACATCACCATAGTGTTTGTCTCACGGCGAACCACCTCGCACGGATGAATCAGCCGTCTAATGCTGCATGGTGTTGGCAGTGATTCAAAAGGGAATGCTTTTCCCGGTGGTCCCTGGTGGGGACAGGCGGTGCCATCTTTCAGATGAGGCATCCGCAATATCTGATCTCTTTTGGTCATTTAAAGATCCCCCAGCACTTCCCGCAGAACAACCCAGGGGTTAACATTCTGATCTGGGTAATTACATTCTCCTGCGTAAAGTCCTCATGGCCTCCATTTGCTGCCCGAAAGTCTTGCCATGAGCTGTTAAATCTCTGCAGTTCTGCACCCGAGATGTGGGTGAAGTAATCCCTAGGTATAGTTTGCGCATCTGTGTAAGTTTCTTTCGCCCTTCAGGGTTGTGACAGATGAAAGAAGCTCTATAAATGAAAGTGCAATTAATGGTGTGACACATCTCAGCGGCTCCGGCAAGCGCTGTTTATAGAGTCCAGGTTTGCTGTCAGTAACGAGTAATGTGAAAAGCACGCCAACTGCCGGTTAAAAATACCGGTGTGCAGGTTTAGATCGTGTTCCTATTGTTGGGTTTGGGGAGGATCTGAGTCAGCATGTTCACTTCATGCCGTTCTTTTCATTTGGGCGTTTCTATCCTCATGGATATCTCTGATGAAGAAGCTAAATTTTGCCCTCGTGAGTCCAGCAGTAATTAATTAATTTTTCCAATTAGCTTGAATCCAAAGCCTGGTGCTTCTCTGCCCCATGAATCTCACCTTTATCAGGAGGGTCTCCGCTCACTGGGGGTTGGACACATTTCCCCTGTAAGAACTGTGTCCACAAAGGCCCCGCTGCCCAAAGTGTGAGCTCACTCATTGAGCTTCCCAGAAGTTGTAACAACCCTGCATCCACAATCCATAGAAGAAAGCAATGTTTTCTGCCTGCTTCCCGGTGCCTGCCAGCCAGGCTGAATCCTAAGAAGCTACGTGACACCGATTTCTCTGTCCTGTTGGCTCCGTATAACCAGCTGACCGAGAAGGGCGTAGAGCCATGGGTTGGAAAGTTAGCATCATTCTATGCGGTTTTCTTCCTACCTTTAGGTAACCGTTCTGATCTCTGCCAAATAGTACATCCTCTGCTCTTTCTTGGCTTTCGTCTGTGCTCTGGCAAACCCGCAAGTGATCACAGCTGCTGTAGGTAGTTTAAAGGAAGCCACGTTCAGCCCTGGGGTAAGTCCAGTTGGCTCCAAGACTGAATTTGGCTCAGAGTGTTTTAAACAGACAAGATACGAACCTAGAGTGCCTGACGTCTGGCACAACACAGTGAGTGGGAAGGAAATGAACACAAAGCAGGGACTGGAACCTTGTTCTGGCCTTTCTCTTCCCCATTTGGAGCATTTCATTTTTACAGACGTGAGGGTTTGTTCTGGCAGCGGGGTGAGCGCTGAATACTGTGGTTTCTAGTTCAAAGCAGGGGCACTAAATAGCAGCACAGCCTGCTGGGGCAAGAGAGATGACGAAGAATCACCAACCCACAACTGCTGCGAAGCGGCTGTGAGCCGCCACCTCGCTGTCCAGTGTGCCGTCGCCATGCTGAAAGCAGGCGGGATGCACTGGAATTTACACAGCCCCAAGCCGGTCGAGTGTCCTGCTGACGTGGGATAACCGAAGTGTCAGCTCTTCTGCGTGTGATCCCTTTGCCCAGCACCTAGCCTAGAGTTACAGAACATCATCCGACCCAAACCTGCTTCAGACTCCAGTTTATATCTTGGTGGAAGTGACGGTGCGGGCGCACTCGCAGGTCACTCAGCTTTGGGGACAGATCTGCAGGAATTGCCGGTTTCCCCCTTTTTGAAGGCACTGCAGTATAATAAACTGATGCCTTGTATTTGTGTTGACGGCACTGACTGCTCCTCCTGGACAAGAAAGGCGTGGATCCGGCCCCGCGTGCTGACTGCTTTGGCCTGCGTTAGGTCAGAAAGCCAAGTAAAGAGGTTTGCGCTGGGTGTGTGGCCGTTTCTCCAGCAGAGAGCTGTGCAGTGAAAAGGGAGCAGCTGTCCTCAGGCATCTCCTCTCCTGGGGTCCATCCCTACCCATTCACAGTGGTGCTGTCCCCATTCCCCTCCCTGATTCCCATTGCCCTAAAATAGGAGCTGGGCACCAACATGCCTCATGTGCCTTTGAAACTCTTCCCCCATAATGCATGAATTGGGCTGTTCTGCTAGTTTGAGCGGGTCTCAGGTAGCCTGTGACCTTCACAGACTCTCAGTTTTGGTCTGCTCCAGTCGCTGGATGCTCTGCAAACTCAAGCGTCCTCCAGCCTGCGGGGCAGCTCTTGCAGGGAGGCGGCTCCTGCTGCTCCTGGTAACTAGGCAAGACAAGATGTTGCTGTTCTGGTTTTAGCTTTGCACAGGCAGGAGGGGAAAGGGGCTTAGATTAATTTCTCCCCTCTCGAGCAAACAGACCGTCCGTGCATCCTTGGTGCACCAGACCAGTACCTCTGTGCTGTCAGAGGGGGCTTTGACAGCCCAAAATCATCTCTGGTGGAGGAAGGCCCTGTGAGGGAGGCTTTGTGAACGAAACGACCTTGGCTTGCATCAAGCACGTGGTTGTATTCAGACCTCAGCGATGCCTGGTGCTGGGAAGTGTCGCTTAACCCTCGCCTCCCTGCGTGCCAGCAGTCGGCATGGCCGCCTGGGTGCTGAGGCCATGGCGAACCGAAATCAGCAGTGCTAGGAGAGAGAGGAAATACTTTTGTGTAAAGACCAGCAACTGAATCCCAGCCATCTCTCGCTGCAAGATCCTTCCCAAGTGTCTCAGAGGGCCCAGCTGTATTTCTCTAACTCGGTACGGTGTTAGAGTGTGGGCAGGGACACCTGCTCTCTCGCCACTCAGCCTCTTCATCCTGCCGGCTTTGGACGGGGTGAGGTGGGCTTTGATCTGCAGAGCTGGGCTGGGGGAACTGGGGAGCCGTGCTGCTCACTGAGGGGGGATTTGGGAACACTTTGTGGGGTTACCATCCTGTGTCCCTCTGGCCTGTGCGAAACTCCTTGGTTCTCAGTCCATTTCCTAGAGGATCCATGTCCCAAAAATCATCACACTAGACGCAGCTGCCTCCTTATTGTGGTGGTCCCAGGATCGAGGTGTGTCTGTGAGATGGAGGAATCCTCTTTGCTGCCCCTCCTCCAGCCCTGCAGTCTTTGATGTTACACAGCTGAAGATGGCTCCAGTCACCCCAATATTACAGCTGGGAGCATGTTGGAGAGATCACAACCCATCGACCAACCAGGTGAGTTTAACATCCTGCTCTGTGGGCTGTGACCTGCCTCTCGGGGCCGTGATCTCCGTTGTCTCTCTTCAAACATTCTCCAGCTCCTCACGCCAGCGGTGGAACCCTGCAGCGTAGAGACTCCGCTCCCTGCATGGGTACTTCCACAGCCGTCGAGGGATCTGCAGCCCTTCTCCCACCCTGGCAAAAGAGAAGTAGCTGCAGAAAACTCATGTCTGTTGAAGCCAAGCTGCTGATGGCTGTCCATAGAGCAGCACCCTGGAGGAACTCAGCTCCACTTACCTTCTTCAAGCTAGGAGTTCAGTTCACCTGGCATGTGGATTTAACCTCTCCCTTCCTGTGCCCCGCCTCATATCCCAGAGCCGGCAGCAAGCTTATATCCTGATTCCCATCCCTTGTCCCCATCGCTCTGCTCCCCCGCTGCTTGAGAAATGTAAAGCGAGGCTATGCAAAGCCCTTGCAGATACCTTGACCAGGACTCTGGGGGATCGACTGGACGGGCACAGGCTCTTGATAGGGAAACTTCTAAGGAGCCTCCCAGTGACACGTTTCACACGGCTCTCTCGGGCCTTAAAATAAATACACGGAGCCCACAGAATCAGCCCGAGCGTTTCTTAGGCGCAGGAATCAGTCTGTAAAGGCCCAGCAGGAGCAGGCCGTGGCTGAATGCTGGCTGGGGGCGAGTGGCGAGGGAGCCTTATGTATCGGAGGGCAATCAGCCTGCGTGTGCTAAGGGACAGGGCGGACGCCTGCACTCCTGCCCCTTTGCTCTCTGGGGGCTCTCAGGGCCTCCCTGGAGGCTGACAGGTTGGCATGCCAGGATCTGGGCTGCATTCCTAGCTCGCCCCGAAGTGGCCTCAAGGCAAATCACTTTTCTGTCCCCTGGTTTCCCCACCTGTAAAATGGGGATAATTCCCACCCCCGCAGGGGTTCAGTCAATTAAATGTGAAGCAGAAATCCTCTGCTGGAACCTTCTGCCCAGACGCGAGCCATGCCCGCCTGCCCGCATCTGGACTGGGATTAGGGGACTTCACATCTGGTTCTTGGAGAAGCCTCCTCTCATTCAGGGAGCTTCCCACTGGCCCCAACACCAGCTCAGCTCACCTTCCTATGCTCCCAGCTCCTGCCCTTCCAGGCTCTTGCCCCAGCAAGGTGCCGGGACGTCGGCCTGGCTTTCTCCCCTGGCCGTGCTGCATGAATGGAAATGTGCTCGAGGCCATGTCTGCTGTGGCCAGTGCTCACAGGCCAACTTTTGCTGTTAAACCTGGCTCCTGTCATTCAGCACCATATTCAGCTCTCTGAAATGGGCATCGGCCTTCTGCGGGACCACTGAGGGCTGGCACGGAGGAGGCAGCCGGCGGCCTCCTCAGCCCCCTTGTTTGGTGTTTACGGGCCGGGATCTCAGAGGCGTCAGACCAGTCTGTTTTCCAGCCCATTGCTGCCGTGCAAGCTGTGGGGCAGCAGCCCTTTGCCCATCCGCTCCGCTCCTCGCACGTGGCAGTGGTGCTGTCCCGGCAGCTCTTGGGACCGAAGGAAATCCCATCTCCCCTTTGCACCTGAACATCTGGGTCCGCTGTGTCTGCTGCACCTCCCAAACCTTGGGGCCAGTTCTAGTCCTTTACCAGACTGGCACCAGCCGTGCCCACTCGACCCAGGGCTGCTCCTGCAATGGCTCACCAGTGCTGAGGGCTCTGTCCGAATTACTGTGCCAAGCCCTGGGGGCCAGCGGGTAGCAGGGCCTGTGATGGGAAACTGCAGCTCCAGGGTCCAGAGCTCAGCAACCCCATGGTGGGGGTCCGCTCGGGCCCGATCATCGCTGTCCAAGCCAGCCAGGGTGGGATGTGGGGAGGGTGACCTGCTGTCCCTGTTTCATAGGGACAATCCTGATATAAAGGGCCACAGGACTCCCTGTGTGTTTTGCTGACACGGCTGCCCTCTGGAACTCCTCTTCCCCCCATTTTCACACTTGCCATGGGGCCCCCTAGACGTGGGGCTGGGAGCAGCTCCTACAGCAGCGTACGTCTTCGGCCGGTTCAAGGAGTCACTTCTGTCCTCCAGGATGGTGAGTACAGCAGGGTGGGGGAGCGCAGTCACCTGGGAGGCGTAAAGGGGTCTCTCCCAACCACCCACCGGTGGCCACCGTGGGATGCGTAGCTCAGCACCGGGCAGGGCTGAAGAGGAGGGGGATAGGCCCTCCCCAGCTTGCTACAGCATTGCAGTAATTGCAGCCTCAGCCAGCAGCCCCCAAGGGCTGGGTAGGTCTGCAGTGGCATCTAGTGGAGGAATTGCAGGAAAGCAGCTCTCACAGAATAGAAATGGGACCGCAGTGAGGGCCCCTGATGCAGGGTTCACTCCCCGCAGGCCTGATTTGCCCCCCTCCAGGACAGTCTCCTGTGTCAAGATCCTTGAGCAGTTATCTTGCAGATTTTATAAACACTTGAGAATCCTCCTTCCTGCAGCTTTTGTATATGGCAGGGTCCCTGTCCCAATTTCTCTGAGCTTCATGGCTCATGTTCCAGGTGGAGGACTGACGCTGTGAGCTGATATTTTACACCTTCATTTATATATATGAAAACAGCCACATTAATAATACACAAAGTTATAAGTATTAAGTCCCAAGTCACCAGAGGGAGTAAGTGGGAAATTCAGCTGGGCTGCATCAGACATTTGGAAAATGCTTTGACGTTGTCTAATGGCAGGTAGCGACGGGGTTGTAATTTGCACCTGATAACCAAAAAGGGCTGGTGAGCCATTTTTTAAACTGTTAGGTTCACGTCATCAAACCCATCGATCCTTTCAGCCAGCTATGTTCTACTATAAAGACAAGAGTGCAGATGAGACCTAAATGCTAATAAAATTGAAGAGGAAATGGAATTTAAAAGCACATCCTTTCAGGTTTCTGGATTGGTTTCTCTTTTTCCTGTAAATCAGTTCATTTTTTTCCCCTTCTTTAGCCGTAGATACTGAAGCCACAGAATAAATGGCCCCCACATTCCCAAAGGCAAAAATCCTGATTTGCAGTGTCAAACCTCTTCTGGGCCTGAGTAAACTCTGAAGTGCAGAGTTTTTTTTAATCACAATATTTCAGGTAGCTGTTGACCCCAAATTCCTCCTGGGCCCCTCCTTTCTCATTCAGGTGTGGTAAATGGGGCATGTTCTACCATGTGGGCAGGTAAAGGTTTAAAAAGTCTCTTGAAACCCTTCCGACTATGCTAAGAAACTCTCTTTATTTTTTTCTGGGAGCCCTTGGATCGAAAATGACTGTATTCACTCTCATCCGCCCTAGTTTCTCTGTTAGGGTAGACAGGAATCACCATTAATGAGGGGTCTTGGGTGAGAATGTTTTTTGGATGTTTCCTGATCTTATTAAACCATAACTGGCTTTTTAAGTCTTTTCTCCACCCACACTACTGTTTGTTTAACACGTTGCACCTCAACAGCCCCTCTGCCCCAGGTTTGTAATCTGTTTTCCACTCATTAATGATGTACCCCTACGGCTAGCTTAGTAATATCCCTGTTGCCCAGATGGGGCAGCTGCGTCACTTAGCAATTGACATCTGGTTGGGTTACAATTACTCAGGGGCAGAGAGCCGTGTTCACTCCCCCAAGGCCTTTTTCACTCCGTGCAATTTGAGGCAGGGGGGTTTCTGAACTGGACATTGGAGAGTGATGCAATGGGACAGGGCAGCTCTCTCCCTCCTGCGCGCAGGCTCTCGAGCACCTGTTTCTCTGTAGCAGTAAGTCCCGTCAACCACGGGGTGAGGATGGCTGTGCAGTGCTGAGAGGCTGGGCCAGAGGTCTGTGGTCCTGCGTCTGATGGGAGGTGGCCGACCTACACTTGAATCCTCATGGGGCTTCACGTGCCAGCCAGCAAGCCGCTATCGGCATCATGATTCATAGATGTTGAGGCCAGAGGGGCCATTATGATCACCTATCTGGTCAGTTTAGGCCTTCGCTATAGTGATGGGAGGGGTTCGCTGGTTGGCACAGTTAATCCACTGCCCTGAGGGGTGGTAGCTGGGTCCTCCGAAGAGGAGTTCTGTCAGCCTCACCTCACCTGTACCGGGGCTAGGTCAGCCGAACGCCATCTCTTTGGACTGTGACTTTTTCACACCCTTGAGCGACTTAACATTTGAGTGTAGACGTGGCATTGGAAGAGACCAGTTGGAGGGCTGGAAAATCACGAGTGGGATGGAGAAAGGGAACAGGGAAGTGTTCTGATCACACAAGAACCTCCGCTTTCAGTTAAACGAGGGGCTGGGCCTCAACTTCCTGAGACAAGCTTGAAAATGTGAACTCTAAACTGAGACTCAAAACGGCAGGCAGCAAACTGAGAAAACCCAGTGTTCCTTTTGTGTGTTCTCCCTGGTGCGGGGAGGGTCCGGATTGGGGCGCTGAGTGGAATGGGCGGGGGAAGACTCTGCTGGAACCCCCACACACTGTCTGTCCGTCCATCCATCCATCCATGGTCTCAAAGCATTTTACAAACTGTAATGAATTGGCCCTCACCGCGTTCACCCCAGGGGCAAGTCAGGGGTGGTCCCTTTCACTGGGTGCCTGCAGCACAGGGCAAGGACAGGCCCTGCCTCCGGTCCCAGGAGCTTTTCCCTAAAACGCGCTCTGCCCCGTGCAGCCCCCACCCCGTGCGGTCTGGGGGGCCTGTGCAGTGCAGAGTCGCGGTGCCCAGGGAGGCTGCAGGCCAGAGAAGGGGGCAACTGGTCCCTGACCCCCCCCCCCCCAGCCCTGCAGGAGTACCCCAGCCTGCCCCACATCTCCCCACTGCTGCCAGGTAGGGCCAGAAGAGATGGTGCCCAGGGGAGGAGCCTCCTGGAGTCCCCTATGGCCCCCTCACCAGCCCCTGTCCCCTGCCCCCTTCTCCACAGTCCCTGTCCCCCTTCCCCTTTCCCCCACCCCCTTCTCCACAGCCCCCCCTTCCACCAGCCCATCCCCCACCCCCTTCTCCACAGTCCCTGTCCCCCCTTCTAGACAGACCCCCTTCCCCTGTCCCACAGCCCCCCTCCCACCAGCCCCT